>VWZE01026277.1:103379-118193 GCA_013396675.1 Eubucco bourcierii
TTGGATCTCATCAGGCCCCATGGACTTGTGCACATTCAGGTTTCTTAGGAGCTCATAGACATCATCTTCTACTATAGTAGGCAGATTTGCCTGCTCCCACTCCTCACTTTCACCCTCTGCAACTTGGACATTGATTTGGACCAATTGCTCAACAATGAACTAACCCTCACAGTCTGTTAAAAAGTATATAAGGGTATACTCATATTCAATAAACGGACGTGGTTTGGATCATAGTGGTCTGCATATAGGTCTGTCCAGGATCTCTCACTGCACATAGAGTCATAGAATCAGTCAGGGTTGGAAGGGACCACAAAGATCATCTAGTTCCAAGCCCCCTGCCATGGGCAGGGACACCTCCCACTAGATCAAGCTGTCTACAGCCTCATCCAGCCTGGCCTTAAACACCTCCAGGGATGAGGACTCCACCCCCCCCCTGGGCAACCTGTTCCAGGGTCTCACCACCCTCATGGTGATGAACTTCTTCCCAACATCCAGTCTGAATCTACCCATTTCTAGTTTTGTTCCATTCTCCCCAGTCCTATCACTACCTGACAGCCTAAAAAGTCCCTCCACAGCTTTCTTGTAGCCCACTTCAGATACTGGAAGGCCACAAGAAGGTTACCTCAGAGCCTTCTCCTTTCCAGACATAGGGAGGCCAAAGGAGAGAATTTCCTGAGGATTGCTTTAAAAGCAAAAAAACTGCTTGAGAGAGTCCAGTGCAGAGCCACAAAGATGGTTAAGAGAATGGAGCATTCCTCTCAGGAGCAGAGCCTGAGGGAGCTGGAGCTCTGCTGCTTGGAAAAGAGGAGCCTGAGGGCTGCCCTCATTCATTTTGATAAAGATGTGCAGTGTGAGTGCCCAGAGGCTGGAGCCAGGTTCTGCCCAATGACAGCACAAGGGGCAATGGTGGAAGCTGAGGCATAAGAAGTTCCATGGAACTTCATGAGGAGGATTTTTTTCCCTGTGAAAGTGACAGAACCCTGGGACAGGCTGCCCAGGGAGGTGGTGGAGTCTCCCTCTCTGGAGATATTCAAACCCCACCTGGTTGTGTTCCTCTGTGATCTCCTGTAGGTACATCTGTTCTGGCAGGGGGGGTTGGACTAGCTGAGTTTTCGAGGTCCCTTCCAGCCCCTGACATTCTGTGATTCTTTGATTTCTCTCACAGGATGGTGCTGCACAACATAACCCAGCACAGAGCCTTTTCTTGAGCTATGTGGAACAGCCAAGCCAAAGCAGGGATGTTGCAACAGTTGCTCGCCACACCATATTCCGCCTAATCTGTCACAGAGGGACTACCAGCAAGGAGAATTCAACTTCTCAATGTTTTAACAGTTGCTTGCCACACTTAATTCTGACTAATACATCACTCAGGGACTACCAGCAAGAAGAATCCAACTTGCCATAGCAAGCCTATGAATGTATGAAACATTTAAAATTGAGAGAGCTACTTCCTGTCCCATGCTGACCGAGTGAAAGCAGATTGTCCTAGCAGTTGGCAAACGTGTGCAGGTTAGAAGACATTTTGTAGCCCTGTGCTGAAGCCAAGCTGCTTAGTGTCACGAGGGAGGAAGTGTACGAAAGCATTTCCATTTATCGCAGTGATTCTGAAGATGCTCAGCATACAACACGAATGTCATTTACTTCACAAGCTTGAGCCATGAGAAGGCCTCAGCAATAAGGCTTCTTGACACACTTTTGAGACCGCGCGAGGTTTTTACCCGGAGGTTTAATAATTAAAGACAATTTGCTTTTCATTAATGAAGTATCAGTGATAAAATATTAAGCATTAATGAATTAAGCTGGGGCCAGACAGTGGTGGTGAATGGTGCCACATCCAGTTGGCAGCTATCACCAGTGGTGTGCCCCAGGGATCAGTGCTGGACCTCGTCCTGTACAATATCTTTACTGATTGATGATCTGGACCGGGGGATTGAGTCCAGCATCAGTAAGTTTGGAGCAGGTGTGGATCTGTTGGAGGGCAGGAGGGCTCTGCAGAGGGACCTGGACAGGCTGCATGGGATGGTAGAGGCCAATGGGATGAGATTTAAAGAGGCTAAGTGCAGGGTTCTACTCTTTGGGCACAACAACCCCAAGCAGTGCTACTGGTTGGGGACAGAGTGGCTGGAGAGCAGTCAGGCAGAAAGGGACATGGGGGTACAGGTAGATAGTAGCTGAAGATGAGGCAGCAGTGTGCCCGGGTGGGCAGGAGAGCCAATGGCATCCTGGTCTGGATCAGGAACAGTGTGGCCAGCAGGACAAAGGAGGTTATTCTGCCCCTGCACTCAGCACTGGACAGGCCATACTTTGAGTGCTGTGTCCAGTTCTGGGCCACTCAATTCAAGAGAGATGTTGAGGTGCTGGAAGGTGTCCAGAGAAGGGCAGCAAGGCTGGGGAGGGGCCTGGAGCACAGCCCTGTAAGGAGAGGCTGAGGGAGCTGGGGGTGTGCAGCCTGCACAAGAGGAGGCTCAGGGCAGACCTCATTGCTCTCTACAACTACCTGAAAGGAGGTTGTAACCAGGTGAGGTTGGACTCTCCTCCCAGGCAACCAGCAACAGAACAAGAGGACACAGTCTCAAGTAGAGCCAGGGGAGGTCTAGGCTGGATGTTAGGAGGAAGTCCTTGCCAGAGAGAGTGATTGGCATTGGAATGGGCTACCCAGGGAGGTGGTGGAGTTGGTGTCCCTGGAGGTGCCCAAGCCAAGCCTGGATGGGGCACTTAGTGCCATGGTCTAGTTGCTTGGCTAGGGCTGGTTGCTAGGTTGGGCTGGATGAGCTTGGAGGTCTCTTCCAACCTGGTTTATGATTCTATGATTTTATGAAGTATTGATGAATTAATGATAAACTATTTTATTAATGATAAAGTATTAAGTATGAATGAGGTATTAATGACAAAAACCTTGCTGCAGTACCAAGGAGAGGTGAGACAGAATGCCATTTATTCCTGGAAAACTATAAAATAATTAGAAGGTTAGCAAATTCTTAAGAATTCAGTTTGGTGAAATGGCTTTAAAAGCAAACAAACAAAACAAAACAAAACAAAACACCACACACACACAGACTACAAACAAACAACAGAACCATAACATCATGCACTTAATATTGAATTTCAGCTTCCTGATCTGAAGTCACATGTCAGAATTCCAAGGCACTATGTTATGTGGTTTATGTCACCTGCAAACTCTGCAGTTTCTGGAATTCTGCATAATTTTCATGTCTGATACTTGTGCAAATAAAAAACAAAAGCATGTCCAGAAAAAAATGTGTGCATAAGAACTGAAATGATTTCTGTCTTTCAGGTCTTTGTCATTTTGTCCTGGTGCTGGAAGCTCCATCCCTGGAAGTTTTTAAGGCCAGGTTGGATGTGACTTCAGGCAACCTGACGTAGTGGAAAGTGTCTCTGCCCATGGCAGGGCAGTTGGAACTGGACGATCCTTGAGGTCACTTCCAACCCTGCCAACTCTCTGATTCTATGGAAATTTAGTTCAAGTAAATTTATACTCCTTCATAACTAATCAGGTGAATTCCCAACTCAAACAATTCTATGACACTTTGATTCAGCAGCTGAAGCTGTTGGTAGCCAAATAAACAGCACATCTCTTTCACAGTTTCTGCACCTCAGCAATGTGTGTTACAGACCTGAGCAGCAGCAGCAGCAGCCTGGTGACCCAGATTTGGATTCCAGTTCTGCTTTAAAATCTTCTTCCTCCACCATGGCCATTTAACAGGTATTTGATTTCCACAGTATCCCTAAACAACATGATTGCTATTCTTGGGGAATGTGCCTGGAATGTGCTTTATCATAGAGTCTCTCTAGAATTCTAGAATGGTTTAGGTTGGAAGAACCTCAGAGATCATTTCCTCCAAGCCCCTTGCCATGGGCAGGAACATCTCTCAACTACACTCAGCTGCTCAAGGCCTTATCCAGCCTGGCCTTGAACACACTCATGGAGGAGGCAGCCACAGCCTCCCTGGGCAGCCTGCTCTACAGTCTCAGCAACCTCCTACTGAAGAACTTCTTCCTCAGCTCCAGGCTAACTTTGCTCTTCCTCATCTCCAAACCATTCTCCCTTGGCCTGTCTATAGACACCCTCAGGAAAAGTCCCTCTGCAGCCTTCCTGCAGGATCCCTTCAACTGTTGGCAGGCAGCTCTGAGGTCCCCCTGGAGCCTTCTCTTCTCCAGGCTGACCATCTCCAGCTCCCTCAGAGCTGCTCCAGCAGTTACCTCGCCATTGTACACCAACGAATCAAAACATGCCAGATTTCAAAGGTAAACAAAGTTCTCTCGACCAGGATAATTTAATAAGTTTGCAGTATTCCCTGTGAGAACAAATGCACAAGAGAGAGTGAAATGTGCAACACGACATTGATCAGAGGAGCAGTACTGCATTTAGCTTTAGCCCAAATTTCCCTAAGGGCCTGGGCAATGCTCAACATGCTGTTTTTTTGGTGACATGAAGGTTGCTGAGTCACTTCCTTTATCTCAGCACAAGGCTGTTCCTTGTTTGGAAATCACTGCAGTACTTTGTCCGGAGTCAGTGTAAAGTCCTGCTAACGTAGCTTCCATGCCTGTGCTGGAACTGTACCTTATCATGCTCAAGAGTGTTCTCCCCATGAAAACTAAACTGATTTCCTCCACCTCCTCCTCTCTACACCTGCCTTAGATGCCAGTTCACAAGATCAGAGGATGTTAGGGTTGGAAGGGACCTCTGGAGAGCTTCAAGTCTAACCCCTCTGCCAGAGCAGGACCAGAGAATCTATCACAGGTGGCACAGGAACACATCCAGACAGGGCTGGAAAGGCTCCAGAGAAGGAGACTCCACAACCTCTCTGGGCAGCCTGTGCCACTACTCTGTCACCCTTACAGTAAAAAAGTTCTTCCTCATGCTGAGGTGCAACTTCCTGTGCTGCAGTTCCCATCCCTTGCCTCTTGTCCTACGGCAGGGCACAAGCGAGCAGAGACTGTCCCTGTTCCTTCCTTCCTGACCCCTAGCCCTCAGCTATTTATAGGCATTGCTCAGCTCCCCTCTCAGCCTTCTCCTCTGCAGACTGAACAGCCCCAGGGCTCTCAGTCCTTCCTCATAAGGCAGTTGCTGGTAGATATATGCTTACAGCAGAGTCTCATCCCATACTTGGAAAGATTTGGAGATGGAATATTGGAAGGGGCGTGGTCTTCCTTCGTGTAGGGCCAAATCTCCCTTGTGTACAGACAAAGCTGGCTGAGGGGTGTGAAGCCTCAAGGGGAAGGACACATAATGTGTTGGGTTTGCTTTTAATCACACGGCACGTATCAAAGTGAACAGTGGAGCTAATGAAACCTGGTTTCCTATGCATGTGGATCTTGTGGTTGATTCTCTGCTGTCTCGTAAGATGTGAGCACTGATTGAAGTTTTTCCCACGGTTGGGGCATTCATAATATCTCATTGTCTCAGAGGAGCACGCACAAGCTGCTCTCTGCCTTTCAAATAGAGGCTTAATAGATCTCCCCCCACCCTGTGCTTGGCAGCCTCCTTTCATTTATCTTGTAAGAACTTCATATCTTTGAGACTTCTACCCCGGATCAAATTTAATTAAAATTAGCGATGGGACACAAAGATTGTTACAGGCCAAATGCAAATGCCGACACGCAGACAGAACAACCACAAAGGACTCATTTCCTCAGGAAACCACCTTAAAAAGGGATTCTAGCTGAGCCTAGGTTCCGGATGATGAGGAAAAAAAGATGTTGAGATCTGCTAAGACACAGCGCATTATGAACAAAAGCAGGTGGGAAATAACCTGTGTGCATGCAGACATCGACTCACATCAGCACATAAGCAGACACAGGCCTTACTGAGGGTGCATCACTGCTTTCTCTGCACACATTTCCATTCTTTGCTGTGTAAGAGGAATCTCCTGAGAATGAAAATCTCTCAATGAGCCAGAGCTGTGCTTGTGCA
Organism: Eubucco bourcierii; assembly: GCA_013396675.1. Lineage (NCBI taxonomy): Eukaryota > Metazoa > Chordata > Aves > Piciformes > Ramphastidae > Eubucco > Eubucco bourcierii. The sequence goes on from VWZE01026277.1 coordinate 109,315, forward strand.
GCTCAGAAGGCAGCCGCATGCCAGGTTGCAGCCCGAGGAGTGTGGTCAGCAGGGGAAACAGAGGGAATTCTGTGACTTGACTCTGCTCAGACCTCACCTCCAATCCTTTCTCCAGGTCTGGTGTTCCCAGCAGAAGGAGGACACAGAACTGCTGGAGAGAGTCCAGAGGAGGCGACAAAGATGATCCAAGGGCTGGAGCAGCTTTGCCGTGAGAACAGGCTGAGGGAGCTGGGGGTGTTCAGCCTGGAAAAGAGAAGGCTCCAGGGGGACCTCAGAGTTGCATTCTAATAGCTGAAGGGATTGGAATATATATAGATAGACAGACAGAAATACATACAGACAGGAACACATACAGACAGCCTACAACAGAGGAAGGCTGCAAAGGGACTTTTCCTGAGGGTGTCTAGAGACAGGCCAAGGGGGAATGGTTTGGAGTTGAGGAAGAGCAGAGTTAGACTGGAGCCGAGGAAGAAGTTCTTCAGTACAAGAGTGGTGAGACTCTGGAATAGGCTGTCCAGGGAGGCTGTAGATGCCTTCTGCCTGGGGGCTGTTGAAGGCCAGGTTGGATGAAGCTTTGAGCAGCTGAGTCTAGTTGAGAGGTGTCCCTGCCCATGGCAGGAGGTTGAAGGAGATGAGCTCTGAGGTCCCTTCCAACTTGAGCCATTCTCTGACATATGATCTTGTAACACTACTAAGAACATTTTACAGTTGTGAGAGAAAACAAATCAGACTTTGCTCAGTCAGCAAGGTTCCATTCAGCTGTGCACTATTATTCCATAGCTTTCTGAAGAAAGTCCTGTAAGAAGGAAGGGATGTGAAGTAAAAAAACCCAAAGTCTTCCACCTGCACTCAATATAGTGGGTTGTGTTTGAAGACTAAATCCCAACGCCCTCTCTCTGAAATCAGGAAAAACCTGACCAAGTTACAGTCCAGAGTAACTTGGTAGTACTAGGAGATCACTTGCTCTGTCGTTCTTGTCCTCCTTGACCACCTGGCCCCTTGGAATAAATGGCAGTAATGGAAAGAGCAAGCAGTTCTGGCCTACCCATGGAGGAGATCCAGCATTGCAGACAAACATCTTTACAAATCCTTGAACCTTGAACACTGGGTAGTCTACTCTATGCAAATTCTTTTATTGCACTACAGGTGTGCTGAGAATAAATTACTCTGATCCTCATTTCCACATGCAACCCCAGGAGTCTTCGCATCCAGATAATGAGTTTCTCAATTCTTTGAACCAGAATCTTTCAAGAACTGCTTCTCTTATATGGTAGGAAAATGCTGGAGACAGTATGAAAGGGAAAAGAGCAGTAGAGAGCAAATGAGTGAAACCTAAAGTACCAAACTAATTTTTCTAATGTTGATTTCTGCGCTTGCTAAGGTTACACCAACTTGAACTGAGGGTCTCATTAAATGCAGATATGAGTGGGTTTGGAGCCTGTAGGGAAAGGGATCCTACATCCTTCTGGTTTGTAAAGATACGTGAAACATGCAAAACTCACACACACACAAAAAGGTGTCTAAGGCAAAACTGACTGAAAGTATTAAGCTATGACTCCACCCGTAAGCTATGCAAAGTCTCAGGGTGACTTCTAGCTGAGACAAGCTCAGTGCAGCTCCTCCTGGCGTGTGCAAAAGGGTGGATCTCTTTTGGTGTATTTACCTATGGGATTCTTCCCCATTTTTTTCTCCCTTTTACCATCATGGCTGAACTTCAAATGTAGATTTCACCTGGGCCTGTTTCTTTGAAGTATGTTATGTACACAATGAAAACAGAACCCTTACTTTTCAGGGCTTAGAGTTTCTGTAACAAGTATTTACAGCATGTGTTAAATATTTTAGGTCATTACTGCACCTTGGGTTACAGTCAAACTCCTAAAGACCAATCTAAAATAAACGGTGCTGGATAATAAACGCAGCTGCAGAAGAACAGCTTCTGGATTTGAACAACTGTCTTGAAAAAATTAAAAGACAACCAAATGGGACAAGTTTTCAAGACACCAGAAACAAAGGACAGGCACCCCCAAGCAGATGGACCTGCTCTACACATACGGTTTGTACTTGTCATGTATATGATCAATTAGCTTCTTTGCATTCCAAGCACCTATTTTACATCTCCACTGGGGGTAAGGGCAGGTACAAGCCGAATATATGAATGTTGAGAGTGTATTTGCATGCTACTGTGAGCTTTGGGTCCTCGGTTGCTTGGGGTTTCCCCCCCGCCCCACACACACTCATTCAATGTGTATCACTACCAGGGCTCCAGGGGTTCCTTCTGAGCCGGTTATGGCTGACCCAGCGGTTCTCCTCTGATCTCTACCTGGCTGTTTTTCAACTGTCTCAGGTTCACCCTCAGTGTCTGTGCCAAACTCCCAGATAAGGTATCATCCCTGCCACCGCTCACTTTCAGATACTACCTGCTCCGCAGCTCGTTAGGATCTCTCCTGGCCATGCAGATCCACATGGAGCCATCGCACACTTCTTTGTTTCCACCCCTTTGTTCTAGTGCTTAAAAAGCAAAGAGAAGAAGTCTCAAAAGAAACAGCTCATCCGCAAGCCTATTCCCAGCAGGGATACACCTCACGAGACAAAGCTCAGCTTTGGATCCCTTTGCTGTGACCTACATGGAACGATTCAGATGCAGTTTTGCTTGAGCAATGATAATCTCAAGCAAGGCTCACCACTAACATCACTGCAAACACACTTCGTAAAGGCTGGAAAGCTTTGATAGCAGTTCTGTAGAGAAGCACTGTGGTCACACTCGGTATTTGTGGTGCAACACACCGAGGGGTTGCTGCCATGCATTCTGAGTCCATCACCCAGGGTGACAAAAGGAGGTCATGCTCTGAGTGTCAAGCTCAAGGAAGCATTTTTACAAGGAATTTTCAAAAATAATCTCCCAAAGTCATTGTATTCAGGATTCTAGTCTGAGGCATTCAGAGCAATCTTTCCCTCTTCCATGCCTCTCTGAACTGCACATTCCTCTGCTTCTCTATTTTTGGTGTATACAGCTGTGGTTCATATGCATAAACCAAGCTTTGCATGTGCAAAAGGGACTCTAATGAGCTTTCAGAGACTGCATTGAGACCTTGATCATTTACTGTTGCTGGTTTTTGGAAAGGAAGAGTCGGGTTTATTCCTTTGTTTCCTTTGAACCTTCCATATGAAATGTATACATGAAGGCAAACTGAAAGACCAGAAGAAGGAAGATGAACAAAAAAAAAAAAAAAAAAAAAAAAAAANTAAACAAAATCAAATAAAGCTTGATTGGAATCTTTTATTACTAAGGATCTGATTTTCATGATGCACTACAAGGCAAGAGATATGTGGTGGCTGTTTTAACATGTTCATAGAGGTGCTTCAAAATCATGCATATATATTTTAACTAAAGAAAAGCTTGGGTGGAAAAGTTAAGCTCTAGATCTGTATCTGAGCTAGCCCTCTGCTCCAGGGTTTGGGTTTGGTTCTTATCTCTCTTTTAAAGATGTAATTTGAAGACAAAACCATAGTTCAGTTTCCTTTTTTGAGAGAGGGAGAGCAAAGTTTACTTTATGAATGCCAAAAAGATGATAAGTACAGGATGAGGTTTTTTTCTCTGCCTCCATTGTGTTTTTTTTCACAATGGTATGAACTGACTTCCATTTTCAAGGCACTTATTAGTATAATGAAAATAAAGGGAAAGGGGTTAGAAGAGCTATTATTTGTTTGTTTGTTTTTCTAAGTGAGAAGTAAACAGAAGGCCAATTGTGAACAGAAAGTCCTCAAGGCATAGATATGTCTGACAGTGCTGACTGCCAAAGGTTGATACTCCTGCAGGTTTTGCCATAGCAGAGGTGACACCGAGTTGGAACCTCCCTCTCACACCCTGCACCAAGTGTTTGGGATCCATATTTCCTTGCCATATCATAGGCCTATATGTGCCCCTTCTTGCCATGCCACTAGTTTTTTAATTGAAACAAGAAGAATATCATCATTTATTTTACTCTCAAAAACCTCATTCTCCTCTTGTAGAAGATCTGTGCACGCATCTGTGTATTAGCAATGGAACTGCTAGATGTAGAGTTAAGATGGCAGAGACTCACAAAAAGGATTGGTTTATTCTGATAAATCTTTGTGTCATTTTGGCATTAACATAGAATCACAGCATCACAGAATCATAGAACCAGAGAATCACAGAATAACAGAATCACAGAATCACAGCGCCATAGAATCACAGAATCACAGCATCACAGAATCATGGAATCACAGCATCACAGCATCGTAGAATCACAGAAGCACAGAATCACAGAATCACAGAATCATGGAATCACAGAATCACAGCATCATAGAATCGTGGAATCACAGCACCATAGATTCACAAAATCACAGCACCATAGGATCACAGAATCACAGCATCACAGAATCACAGAATCATAGAATCACAGAATCACAGTGCCATAGAATCACAGAATCATAGAATCACAGTATCACAGAATCACAGAACCATAGTATCACAGAGTAACAGAATCACAGGATTACAGGCTCACAGAATCACAGGCTCATAGAATCATGGTTTGGGTTAGAAGGGACCTTAAAGATCATCTAGTTCAAACCTCCCTTTCCATAGCCTTAGAATGTTTGGAACAAATAAATGTATTTGCTGAAAACTGGCAAAACAGCAGCAGGCTTCCCCCCACCCCCACCCCCGCCCCCCTCAGAATCAGTACTGGAACACACAGCCTTGACTGGTGTATGGCACTCCTTGCATCACTGTCTGCACCACCTCAGCATCTTCATAATAATTTGGGTCAGTTGCATTTCCTGAATATTTAGAAGTAATTTGCCATAGATTCATCAGTCTAGCCTAAGGGATACCCTCTTGAGATATACAATAATGGGGAAAACTGCCTTTGCTCTTTATTCTTCTTTCAGCATTTAATACCACACCTCATAGAAGAGCTTCACACTTCCTTTCATGTCCTTCCTATCTCTCTGGTACATCCTTCCTCTAACCAGAAGCCATCTCATCTTCCTAATCTTTTGCTAAACACCTTTCTTTCGCTTACCATACACTAAATATACAAATGGCCAAAAAGCATTTGGGATGCCCCTGCAGCTTGTGCAAGCCACCTGGCTATAATTAGACGAGAACATCAGCTAACAAAATATTGCCATCATGTTCTGACACCCTCTCCTTTTCCCTTAGCTTTGGTCCCCCAGTCACTTCCCTCTACCTTCCATGACAGCTTCTCTTTGCATTGCATTAAAGACCAAGAACCCACAGAGGAGAGGACCCTCCAGCTGTGTGACACACATGTAGCCTGTCTGACTGTTCAGTTATTAGTGGATAATGACAACAGTAACAACTACCAATGTTTGTGTTACTTCTGGCCCTCCTTAGGTGCTGAAGTGCTTCTGACATAGCAGTTGCTTATGCTCTGCTGCAGCAGTCAGTATCCAATGAAGTTTATTGTAACCACCACCACTTCTCTTTTGTTATGGAACCAGTCTGTTTTTCAACAGTATTAGCTGCTTCCAAAAGTAAAAATACTTCTCTCCCCTCTTTCTGCACCACCACCCCCCCGCCCCCCCCATCTTTTCCTTTCTCTAAACTCTGTTTCGTACATTTAATTTTTACAAAGAGGTTGCGAACCGCAGGTCTTTGGAGTTGGTTTCTGAGTGAGAACTGAACACGATAAGGAACATGGGTTGGAGGTGAAAACCAGGGAAGTGTCTTGAAGAAGATTTTCTCACTGAGATGACTACTTTTACATGAATCGATTAGTTCAATCAACAAATTAATCGTGCTTCTCCATTAAACACACAAGGGGCACAGCACAATCTGGGACAAGAAAGCTGCAAGTTGAGTGTAAAGCTGAACTAGGAAGCTTGCCAGAGGACTACCCTAGTCAAAATACATCTTATTACAGCCTACTGCCTGGCTCACCACAATCTGATCACAGTCTTTGGCTGGCATAGTAGCAAAAGGGCACTTCAAGGACAAGACATAGCAGAGGCAGTGGAGGAGTTGTGGTGGGAAGGCTCATTCTGAGCACCCGACAAGGAGGGTTTGTGTACCTGTTAATTCCTCTGCCTGCGTCAGCCACATTTCACTACTGCCAAGTTGAGATTCGCCAGTCCTGCCTGCATGATAGCTCTAGCCAGGATGCTTACTCCCCTTGTGTTCCTCTTTAGAACAACGAAGTGTCCAAAGCGAAGGAAAGTGTCCCCAGGAGGGTGGCTATGACTGAAATAGTTCAGTGGAGCTCACTAACTTTGTTTCAAAAACCTGCTGTCAGACCATTACCGAGAAACGTCCTTTGGGCTTGCATGTTTGTGTGTTAGTGAACTTCGATTTGGAGCCCAGCTCTATCCATGTGATTTCTTCACATTGGATTTGTTGAGTAAAGAATAAGAGATTGTAAGACCACTGCCCTGCATCCCACTCCACTTGCTACACAAGAGCTGCCTGCTTCACCTCTGGCTGCAGCAGCAAGCTCACTTGTCTCATGCAGCCAAGACTCTGAGGAAGCCCTGAGCCTCCTGGAGCCACATGGCACTGGGACAGTAACTGGTATATATGCTGGGGCTCACAAATGCTCCCTGTCTCCATTGAAAGCAACCATAAAATGAGAGGAATTAAGTTTCCTTGCTCCGCAACCAGCTTCTGCAGGAAAATGGAGAACGCTGCGGGAAACAATGTCTCCCCACTCTCATACAAGAACAGTTTCCCCCTCTCTCCTGCCTGCGGTTAGAGGAGCCACATTTCCATGGCATTGCTCCTTCTCACCTGGCACATTGAGAGCTGCCCATCCTGTTTCCAATTGATTTCCCCAGCGGTTGCGTTAAACAACACAATGGAGTATTTATGTGTCAGCGTTGGGAGCAGGTTATTGAGCAAAACCCACCGTAAATAGAGCCGTTAATTCGGTTGCTGGCATGGCTCTCTCTTATCTTCTCAATACCTCCCAGAGGGTATTAGCCTTACCCTTTCGTTTGAGTTGGCAGCAGAGTTATTTTTTTGCACCTGCTGCTCTGCTCCGATAACAACACAGGTCAGCTTTGATTTGCTGGAATATAAACAAAAGAGCAGAGCCAGGCATCTGCCTCAACAGCCTGGGCCGGTTTTACAATAGAACTTTTCCCACTGAGTTCTGCACAAATGTGCTCTCTTGATTCCGAGGTGAACTATTTTCTGTGCCACAGTGTCACAGCAGAGCTAAACACTGTACTTTTCCATCCCTGAAATCTCCACAGGTCAAAGTAACACAACGTTCTAAGGTGTGTGTCAGGAGAGGTGTCATGCAAACGACAGAAAACAAAAACCAGCTGGGGCACAGTGGCGAAAAAAAAGCAGGAAGAAGCAACAAATGAAGTGCAAGGAAGGGAACTTTCTTGAGAGAGAATGGCAAGCCGAAGCACTGGGAGCGTTTGCCTTCCAATACCAACTCATACACACTCCAGACCTTCATCTACTATACAAAAAAAAGAGAAAGAAAAACATATTAAGTCTATGAGAAGAAGGTACTCAGCTGGGAATTGGGCTGCTTTTAAGCTCTTCTGAAAAACTTAAGCCTGCAGGGCTCTCCTCCTGGGAAAGCATCTGTGGTGATGGAAGAACTCATGATGCAGACAACCACAGAGCAGGAAAGGAAGAGTCCACACGAGAGAGTAAAGAAAGCACAAAGCTCAGAGATGGAGGGAGGAAGCAGCATTGCCTCCTTATTACTGATAGGAAAAGGCAATAGATGAGTCCCTGCAGCTCCCTGCTGCCAGCCCCTGCTCCGCTGCTATTGATCGCATCGTGTCTCCAGGAAAGTATGTCAGTGTGCAGCAGAGTTAGGCTGATCCTGGGGCTGTGAGGGTAAAGCGGAAGCATTACACAGCTGCTGCAGGTTTGGGACTAATTGTCCTCCAGAGGAGCAGACAGTCCCAGAGGGCCCGGGAGGACAGAGGGTATCACACATTGTTACTCTGTTCCCCTTCCCTGCCTCTCCCTAGAGCAGCAGCAACTCTCCAGCCTCTCCCTCTCTCCTCTGACTCCCAGCATGCTGCTGTCTTTGTCGCTTTGGGTGTGTGGCAGTAGGCCTGGCTGGAAAGCTACTCCCTAGCCTCCCCGCTGAGGCCTACCCTGCTCTGGCCAGGGGGTGGGGGGCAGTGAGGCCTGACCTGCAGCCTGCTGGGGGCCTGCTCTGGGGGGCAAACAGTGAGGCCTACTGAGCCAAGTGCTGGGAGAGAGGCCTGGCTGCTTGAGGCCTGCTGAGGTCTCTCTTGAGGTTTGGCTGGGAATCATAGAATCAGAATCATAGAATAGGGCTGGAAGGGACCACAAGGATCATCTAGGTCCAACTCCCCTGCCATGGGCAGGGACACCCTACCCTAAATCAGGCTACCCAGAGCCTCATCCAGCCTGGCCTTAAACACCTCCAGGGATGGGGCCTCAACCACCTCCCTAGGCAACCCATCCCAGGCTCTCACCACTCTCATGCTGAAGAACTTCCTCCTCAGCTCCAGCTTTGCTCCATTTCCCCTAGTCCTGTCACTCCCTAACAACCTAAAAAGGAAGGCCAGGCCAGGACCGATCCTGAATATACATAAATGCCTCCACCTTGATCCCTGTTGTATTCTGTTTATTTTTGTGAATAGTATTTCCATTTAACTTCCAATTCTGTGCAAGTGCTTTTATTTACTCATTTGGGATAAATTCATAGAATCATAGAATGGTAAGGTTGGAAGGGACCTCAAGGATCACCTAGTTCCAACCCCCTGCCATAGGCAGGGACACCTCCCACTAGTACAGGTCACTCAAGGCCTCATCCAATTCCTTCCGTCTTCAGTCCAGAGCAGCTTCCTGCTCAAACCAAGACAATAGGAGAAGGAATTAAAAAAAAAAAAAAAAA
>VWZE01026277.1:118217-145409 GCA_013396675.1 Eubucco bourcierii
AAAAAAAAAAAAAGACCTATTCAGACTGAGCCCAAGGTTCTTTGACCCATCATGGCTATTATGGGCCTAGGAGAGCTGAACGATTAAATCTACACTTGAAGTATTCAATCAAAAATCTGCCTTTGACCTATGCATGATTTTGAAAATGAGTTAGAAGTACCTAAGGAGAGCTGGCCAAAATTCAAAATGTCTGTTCTGTGCAACTATGGTTATTTCAAGATTTTGCAGCGTTTTCCTGGTCATTCTGTTTGTTTGGGTGTTTTTTGTAAGAAAGGAATTTTTAAAAGCAAGTTCCCTCGGAAGAGAGAGAGAGGGGATCCCCAGCAACTGAGCTCCAAAAACCCATATTCAAGTTGTCCAAGTAACAAAAGTGCAGCTCAGACTGTCGTGTAGAATTGTTTATAAAAGGCAGAAAACATCAAATACCAAACTGAGATATTACTGCAAACAGGCAATAATGTCACCATAGAGCAGCTGTGCTGGAAGCAATAAAACAACCTAACATGGCTGTTGTGTACATGGTCACCAAGGAGCCCTCTGCAGAGCCTCACCACGGTAATCCTGAAACAGCCTCTGAAGGCTACCAGATGTGGCCTTCTCAAATGCTACCCAGGATGTGAAAGGTGTGATCCTGTTCCTCCTCTTTCACTCAGCACTGCTATTCCTTCTCCTCCTATTTGTTTTATTTCTCTGTTGGATTTTTTTTTTTCAATTTTTGTTTTTTTTTTTTCTTCTCTTGGTTTACTTGGCCAGGGAAGCTCCTTTCAAACACTGCCAAAGGCCTTTAACCAGTAAAACAGTTTAGAACACCATCTTCAATTCTCTGTCTGTGGCACAAGCTTGCCAGGTCTCAAACAACTGAGGAGTTTGTGGCTGGAGGAGCCAGAAAGAAGGGGGAAAAAGCTCATTTCCCTCAGTTGTTTTTGATCCCCTTCACAGGTATGGAGGTATATTAACATCTGAGTGATACCAACTTTAACACTGTGTTAGCAGAGACCCTTAGAACAGATGTTTTCAGGTGCTGGGGAGTTTTTCCTTTTTATCTTTAATGATTAAATCTCCATAAGATTTTTAATATAATATAAAAGATGTGCCATAGTTTCTGCCCTGGCTCTAACTAAGCCAAAGCTCTCACAACTTTTCATGTGCATGGTAGCGCTGATGATGTTCACAGCTTTGAGTCTGCGCATCACTCTCTTATCTCAATGCTAGCACAGGAGAGTCTGGCTGCTGCTAGAGCTGCAGATTCTAGGGTTTGAAGAAGGGCAGCCCCGGGCACAGCAGCTCTCAGGTCAGGCACATGTTCCTGTAAGGGAAACTACTGCAGCACAGGGGGAAAACAGCAGGTGTGGAAGCCACAGACATCTCAGGACAGGGTTCTTGGCATAGACAGACTCCTGCTCACTGCGGGACAGTGCCAGCCACTGTGCGTTTACACCTGCTGACAAAATATACATAAACACCAAGGACAAACAGTTTCATCTTTTAAAGAATGACATGAAGACATTATTCAGATTGGGGGGGGGGAAGGAAAATTGGTTGAAATGGGGGTAAATATTTGAATCACAACATTAAAAAGTACGGCAAGAAAGGTTGTGTAGGAGATAAGGGATGTGCATGTGCATGTATGCCTGTGTGAGTGTGTGTGTGTGCATATGGGGAGTGGCCATGGGCAGACTGAGAAAGATTTACTGGACTGACTACAATTTGACGATCATCCAAAACCATTTAATCATTTAAGATTTTAAAGGAGGAAGAGAAGTTTCTACCTGTTCTTATGAAGTACTACAGCTCCACCAACAAGGGAAGGTAATTCTCTAAAACAATTTAATTTCTATTGTGTTTTGCACATCCTGCTTTTGAGAAGCGCGGTATCTCTAGGGGCATCTTATTCGGCTCATCATCTGCTCATTCTGCCTTCTAAAACATTGCCATCGTCCTCTGTCAGGGCAGCTGTCTGGGAATATTGCAAGTCTGTTTTATGTCAGTAGTCTATTAAGTGTCACTGCAAAAGAGGTGGGAACAGTTCCCTTGAATGTGTCAGAATCTGACTCCCTGATAAAGCCCCTCACAGCCCTGCCAATCTATGAGACAATTGCTTAACCAGGCATACTTTGAAACTGTCTCATCATTATGCTTGTAATCTGTTGTGTAATAACAATTATATATTTCAGTAAGAATCGTTAAGAAAGTTTAGGGCTAATCATTGTCTTAGCCTGATTCTTGACCCTAGCATCTTGGGCAGTTTTACATGGGTTTGTTGATTACATAGCAAGAGAAATCGCTTACCTGTTCACTGCTAGCTCAAAGAATACCCACCACAGTTCTAAAACACACACACACACAAATTCTGATGATGCTGACACTAACAATTTGGACAGTAAAGCACATTTTCACACGTAGTTGCTCAGCCTTCACCACTCTGTAGGGACTCAGGAGACTATTCCAGCTACATCTAATTGGGAGCTGAGGAAATATGTCAAGTGCATACGTCTGTATCCTTCCCCCATAACAGGCAGGAACTTTTGTTTTATTCTATGTGTTTGCAGATCCTTTAAGTAGAATTACTTTCTTTTTTTTTACTACTATAAAGCAATTCTCTTTTATTGCCTCAACTTATTGGTTTATAACCAGTGATTACCTAGCCCCAGCGAGCTGTTTTGTCCATTAGTTCTCATGCTCTTTCCTGTGGAGCACATTTCACCAGATTAGCAGAAGAACAGGTAACCATAGCCATGTGAGATGTCGGCTTCTAGAAACGGAGCCTTTGAGGGTTCTTTCTCAAAGGGAGACACCCAAAAATGCCCCTTGATTGCTCCACTGGCTATGTGACTCCTTGTTTACTCATTCTCACCCAATGACCATTTCACTTGATCAAGGACCAACAAACGTCCCAGGAATTAGAGGCATTCGGTGATGGATTTGGTGCAAGCTGCATCCCCAATACAGTTCAAAAACAGCCCTCATACTAAGAAGGACTCCTGACACCTCCTGCAGAAACCGAACTAATCTTTACTTTTCCGTACACCAGCTGTGTGAACAAATTCTTCTTCACTCACCCCCTCTATCAGAGGTGAATTTCGCCCTTACCAAATTCACATTGTGCCCTTTTCCTGAAAACTTATAGGAATAAATCCTTGGTTCAGCAAGGGCCAAAATATCTGTAAGTTGCAGAGTGTGCCAAAGGCAGAGAAGGACAAAGAGAAGCAGACATTTGTGGTTAGAGATCTTGAAGTAGCCTTGAGCACCAGTCTGGCCGGGTAGCTGAAGCCAGCATGCTTTGCTGAGGATGGTGCTAGCCTTCACTGGTGCTCACAAGGCACTGACTGTTAGGGAGAAACCTCCGGGAGTTCATGTCTGAAAGTCCCCCAGTAACTAAGTTGTGAGGCTGGGCAGGGACCTGACTTCGCCGAACGCCACGAACTGCTCAAGTGACGAAAATCGTTAGCATTTCTGTCCATTTCCTCATGGACAGCAGAGCCTTTGTGTTGGGTTCCACCACATCCTGACATCATGTGTCATTACCAATGACAACTTACAATTAAGTTTGTGACCCTTTTCTTTTTAGGTGCTGCTTGCCACAGGAACGCCGAGTCCTCAGAAAGGACACCTGCTTTAAAGCTGCAGGAAGGTTGATGAGAGTGAGACCACAGAAAATCCTACAAAGGGTGGTCACATTACCATCAGAATAACAAGTCCTTCGTCTCTGCCCGTAACTTGGTCTCAGCACACTGACCAGTTTTTCAGCTAGACGAGCCTGTCCTGTAGCATCCACTTTCCCACCCATCTCTCCCAATGGCCACAGCACAGTGACGGCATTCGTGGTGTTGCCAAAAGAGGTTTCTTCTGTTGGGACTGAATCTAAGCAAGGAATGCACATAACTGTAGCCTGCACTGGAGAGAGCCACACCATGCTACAGCCAGTGGGAGAAGACTGAATGGTTTGGTCCTGAGATTGTTAGATGTGGCCAAGGGGCAAACGAGGGAGAAAAAGTGAGAGACCATTCTGCAAAGGTGTTGTGGCTCATGGGCAGCTATCTGAGTTCACTGAGGGAGTAAAATCATTGGCTGTCTTCCGTGAGAATTGTACATAAATGTTCACTTCTCCAGCAGGTGTAGAATTTCATCCTTCCAAGGCTTTTATTTGGTGCAAATTGCTATGGGACAGGCTAACACGTCAGTCCTGTTCAGACACAGACGCACCTATAGAAACCCTTTCCCCTCTCTAATCTCCCTTCACCCGTGTCTCTGGATGATTTTCCTTTTTCAGTTTTGATCTCTCTCCATTGCAATTTGCCATCTCGCACCTCCCAGAGAGAACAAGTAGTGAACAACTGCTGAAAACACAGAGCACTCAGAGAACAGGCGAGTCAGGCTGAAATTCCCACAGCGACGGCACAGTGCATTCTCTCAGGTGGCAATGTCTCACTTTAAGCAGACCACATTCTACTACCTGATCTCACCACAACGTTGTTGTCACCCTATAAATTGCTGTGAAGTGCCACCTATAATTCATTCTGGGGAAAACCAAGCATTTTTCTAGCCTGGTAAGAGAATCTTTATCACTATGATCTGGGAAAATTATCCTTTGTTACCATCCTTGTAGGTTTTACAAAGAGCACTAGGACTGGAAAGAAAAACATGCAAATAGACACTACCTCTACTAATGATAACCTCATTAGTAGAGCTCAAACTGTCACAGTTATCAAAAATTAGGCTGAGGAAGGACTTTTCGCTATCTATCTACAGAAGAAACAGAAATTTGCCAGCCAGGGGAATTTACACTAACCATCAAAAAGAAACAAAACCAGGTGGGTGAATGCTGAAACTAGACCACATCAGACTCAAAATGAGAGAAAATATTTTTAGGGAAATAGTATTTGATTGCTGGAGCAGTGAAAAATGTTCTGGTGAATTCCCTATGATTGGATTTCTGGACTTTGGGTTTGTTTGGTTTTTTTTTTATAAGATTGCAAGTTTTTAGGAGGTAATTTCTGCTTCAGGTCTGAAAAATTCTGGGAATTCAATTCTGGCTTTGGCCAGGAACAAAGCTGTCATTAATTGTGACAGCTCTTGGTGAAATGTCTTAATCCTGCTGTTTTTCTAAGGTGAATTGCAAGTCTTTTTGGCTTTGCTTTCTGCATTTGCATTAAATATCAAACTGCTACATTTTGCAACTCTGCTGTTTTCTACAGTGCAAAACAGATGTCACAAAGCTGCCTTCGGTTGCTACTTGCAAATGTGCTATCAAGACAAAACTTAAAGGAGTCCATTTCCACCCCCCTCCCCAACTAAATTTTCCCAAAATTCCAGGAAATACTGTTTCAAGACAGGTATCTTTAATGTAGTTCTGTGTGACACAAGTACAAATGAAATCACCTGGCGAAACTTTTACCTCAAGGGTCTTTTTTTCTTTTTGGCATTATGAATTGGCATTTTGGTATCATCTAAAGAACTGGGGGGGAGGCGGAAACGAGGACAGTTGGATGTTCTTTTAGAATCTAAGGTGACAAATGATAGTTTAGCAGGTGAAGTAATCCAAAAGGCACATCACTGGTAAACTTCAATACCTTGGTAACCACGTACACAAGAGTTTGTACCTCTGCTGTGGTGAGATGCAAACATTTATCACTCAACCCATGTCACACATTTTACAACATCTACAGAGACTCTGAACAGTTTGGGTTTTTTTCTTTACATTCACTTCTGTCATTCCTTTAACAGCTGTGCATATACCTTAAGGGGCCATAGCTGGTTCTATTCAAATAAAATTACAGTTGGAAGAGAAACAAATTAAACAGGCAAAGACACTGCAGGCCTCTGCTCACACTGTGTTTACCTACTCAGCGCCTGAGCTGGGTTCCGTGCAGTGGACTAGCTTAGAAGGGGCTAAGATGGGCAGAACTACCATCACCACAAGCACTGCCAAGGAATTGCTTTGAGGATAAATCCAAACCAAGTTAGAAGTGCCCTTTAGGGGGTTTTGTTAGCAGCACAATCACCACCAAGATCCTCATCACCAAAAGCCACAGAAACGCTATCACTCTAAAGCTTCTCGCAGCTCTGCAACAGCAGTGCTCTCCATAGTGTTGAGAAGCTCCACTCTTTCACCACCTGCCTTACTGAACAGATGACCCTCTGTGGACCAGAGCAGCAGAACTAGGATCCAGAGCATTGTTAGATACCTCAGAATAAAACAGATCCTTAGGAAATCTTAGCTCATCCTGTTGAAGCTACTGGCTTGATTCAAAACCAGTGACAGTTCTGAGTAAGGAAAGACATGGCCCCCATCAAACAAACACAGCAGAAGCAAGATACAGGTCTGGGAAAACAGAAGTCACTTTTTGGTAACATTGAAAAGCCTTTTGATCAATTGAGCTTAGGAGTTGTTCCAAAGTGGGAAGGCAAAGGCTCAGTAGGGTGGCTGTGAGTTCAGTAGACACTTCTCTTTCTTTTTATTTTCAATGGTGTCAACTTAAAGGAAGTATATTTTAAAAAAAAAAAAAAAAATTAAAAAGTACCCCAAACACCTTACCTCATTTAGTTGCAGGTTCTGGAGTGGCAATCCTTAACTGAGGCAATGGGAGAACTGTCTCCAGAACAGAGGTTGAGTAAACACAGGTACTAAGTTATGCCTCCTAAAGACTCCCAGGAGTGAAGATAAATGGATGTGATATTAATTTTAAAACATTTTGCTGAGCACTCAGGCAGCCAATAGGCAAATTCCTTAGGTCACTTCCTGTTCATTTGATTGGGTCTGTAACGACAACAAGCAAGAAGAGGCTGGGAGCATTTGCATAAGGCCAGCTCAGTCCTCAGCACTCAAAGAGAACAGGTCTAACCGGGTTACACGCGTGGCTCCAGAACAAAAGAAAAACCTGGTAATGGATGAGGGATTGATTTCTTTGTAGTTGTTTTTTTTAAGACCATCCCTTTTCTTTTTTGTTTTTGTTTTGTTTTGTTTTGTTTTGTTTCGCTTTATTTTTGTTTAACACAGGTTATTTCAGGTAGATAAGGAGATTATCGTTATAATGAATAGAACTGAAAAGTAGGAATGACCTAAGTTAAAATTAGTCTGGAAATAACATTAGGAGATACACAGTTTGGAATAACCCAGTGCCGGCAAGGAGTTGGACTGTGTAAGCCAATACCATGGGCTCAAATCTTCCTTTTCGTATCTTGAACATCCTGTGAAATGTACAAGTCCACAGAAAGAAGTTTTTTGTTCTTCCAGCTACTGTGAGTGTCTGGGAGAAAGTAAGAAACAAAATGAGGGGAAAAATTCATCCTCTAATGTGTAGTTGGGCTTGAGTATGAAAGCTCAGTTCCATGCATGTTAGCTGGGCAGAAAAGCAGCATATGAGCTCCAGAGAACTGAAAGGTCTGGAGCTGCTTAGTCTGGAGAGGAGAAGGCTGAGAAGGGACATTATCGATGTCTATGAATATCTGAAGCGTGGGTGTCAAGATGAAACTGCCAGGCTCTGTTTGGTAGTGCCCAGTGCTAGGACAAGGAACAACAGGTTCAAGCTGGAACCCAGGAGGTTCGACCGCAATGTGAGGAGAAACTTCTGTATGGTGAGGGTGCTGGAACCCTGGAGCAGGCTGCCCAGAGAGGTTGTGGAGTCTCCTTCTCTGGAGACTTTGCAAACCCACCTGGATGTTTTCCTGTGTGACCTTCCCTGGGTGACCCTGCTCTGGCAAGGGGGTTGGACTGGATGATCTCTGAAGGTGCCTTCCAACCCCTGATATTCTGTGATTCTGTGAGTGGTTTTTTTACATTTGTCTGCTTTCAACCTTCCTAATTCTGAAGGTTAAGCTCAGCAAAGGAAAGCTGAAACTCTCCTTAAGGCACCTGCTTTACAGTCCATGGAAATCAGGCAAAATATTTTTGCCTGTTCCTCTCAGCTACAGACTGAGCATTACATTAGAGGCCTTTCACTAATTAAGCCATCAGATCAGCTCTCAACAGCAGTGAAGAGCAAGGAAATGATACTTCCTTATGGAAGATCCATGCTCGCAGGAAAGTGCTCTGAGTGCAGAGTTCTCCTTGCCCATGTGCGAGTTACCCTACCAGCTTGCAACCATGACCCCGAGGAGGAAATGAAGTGCCTAAATGAAACTATGATCCCTCATCTGTCTAATATTATTTCACCAGTTGGAAAAGGCATCTCACATAAAACCAGCTAAAAACGTAGTAGTGTGGGAGGGTTCTGAGGTTTCATTAATTTTTATGCATAAACCACAAGGAGTGCTGAATATTACTACGCAGTGACTGTTCAGTGGTTCATTTTCCAGTCTTTGTTCAGTTTTGCTTCCAGGTCTCATCACAAATCTCCCTCCCAAAAGCTGCTGACAAGCATTCTCAGTGCTAGATTTACCCAGTACAGAGAATGAACTGTCCTTCAATACCCAGAGCTGCTATTAATTATTAATCAAAGCTCATTGTCACTGTAGGGAAAACATTTCATACACGTTATTTATACTGAACCTGATTTCAAGGTAAATAGTGGATCTCAGGCTCAAGGAATGTCACTCTTGCTCCTATTATCCACACTGACACCAGCTGCACTGAAGCCTGAGTTGCTTTCTTCACACAGGTAAGGTGCACCTCTGTACAGCTGTTGGTTGGGAAGATGCCATCATTTTTCACTCAGGCTATAGTTGAGTTCACCTTAATTCTTGCCTAGCAAAGAAAATTTTCCCTCAGGAAGAAGGAAGAGTGTAAGTGCATGCCTGGAAAGCAGTACTGCCTTGTAGTTTCAACAGCAGAGGTTAAGGTTTGTCACTGAAAACAGCTACACAACCGCTTGGAGTTTTGTTAAGTTGGCCTATAGGGACCTATAAAATTTCTCATGGTGTTCATGTCACGGAGTCTGAGTATTTGCATTCAAGTTCGTGCCTTGGTGAGAATTTATACTAAAGCTTTCATCATCAAAATCATGTCTTATCATCATATCAGCAGAGTAGGAGAACAGGAAAATGCTAAGAAGTAAGCAAAGAATGAGAAAGCAATAACGAATGCTTCCTTTCCCAGTAAGTGCATCTTTACCAAGGAACCCAGCTCTTACTTCATCCCACTGAGCTAAACGCGGGAGGACAAAGAGTCACGCTGGAAGATGTCTCATCCACGAGCTGCAGAAGCACTACTGGATCTCAACACAGTTGAGGGAAATGAGACTTTTCCTGCTGCTAGAAAGGGTACGAGGAAAAGCAGCAGAGATTTGGTTCAGCTAGGGTTCTTAGGCTGCTGTGTCGTCGTCTGTCTCTGTGGCTGTAAGCCTGCTCTGTCTCAGCTCCCTAGGGCAGAGACAGCTCTGGTTGCTAAGACCCAGAATACTTCCAGACAGACAAAAAAGTGCACTGTACCAACAGGTCTGGGCAAGGTGAGGCTAACTTGGCCAGCACACCAGCATGCATTATTTAGTAGTGTGCTATTTTCAAAGGCACAGTGCCACACAGGGTGGCGGCTCCTCGGGTTTACTGCCCTGCCTGTCCAGCTATGCTGTCCCCATGCTCCCAAGTATGCTTATTGGCACTTACATGTGGTTCAGCACAGAGGATTACAGGTGGCTTTCAGAGCCAGGCAGACCTTTCCCTCCGCGTATCCTTCTCCAGCACTGCAGCCGCAAAATTAACATCGTTTTGGTCCCCACACGATTCTAGGTGGCAGAGAAAAGATGAAAACCTCTCTAATTAGGAGCTAGGAGGCCACAGTCACAGTATGGTAGAAATGTCAGTGAAGATTCCCAGTATTAACTTAATTATAGCCATCAAGCACTGTGGAAATTATCTAAATCTGGGTAAATTCTTGCACCGGCGTCTGTCAGTGCAGTGTCTGACACTTGATGAAAACGCAGAACAAATGTATGGTAATTCCTGCTCCCCATTAATATTCATCTCTGCTTCCTTCGTTACATTCCAGGGGCATATCAAAAGAAGAGTGCAGGAAGCTGGCAGGTAGGACAGACACGTCAAGCAATCAGCAGATTCAGGGCCTGATGCTCCTGCCCCGAGTCTGCTGCAGCCAAGACAGAAGCGACTCCTAAGCACTGCTGCACAGCAACTGACTCCCTGTAAAAACATACCCCCCACAGCCGGGCACAGGGTTGGGACTAACTGCCCTGCCATGGCCACAGAGTCCTCCAGAGAGGCAGGCAGTCCCAGAGGGCAGAACGCCCGCCCCAGCGGGAGGACAGAGGGTATCACACGTTGTTACTCTGTTCCCCTTCCTTGCCTCTCCCTAGGGCAGCAGAAGACGCTCCAGCCTCTCTCTCTGACAGCCTAAAAAGGAAGGCCAGGCCAGGACTGATTCTGAATGTACATAAATGCCTCTACCTTGGTACCTGTTGTATTCTGTTTATTTTTGTGAATAGTGTTTCCATTTAACTTCTAACTCTGTGTGAGTGCTTTTATTTACTTCTTTGGGGTAAATTCCTTCTGTCCTCAGCTGTTTCCAGCTCAAACCAGGACACTAGGATGGAGACTGTGCTGGTTTGAGGCTAATTGGAATATTTTAATGAAAAAAAATAGATTACAGGCTGTGAAAAGCAAACAACGATGATGTCTGCTTCACTCCTAGGCTTGCTGAGATATATAAAAACAAGGACACAAACACAGATAAGATGGAGTCTCTCTCTCTGGGAGCTGCTGTGTCTGCTGCCCTTTTGCTGCGTAACCCAACTAATCACTTTGCTTGTAACTCCCCTTGCCCATCCCCCAAACTCACCTTGCACCGTAAGGCAGACCCTGGGGTAGAGGGGTGGAAAGAAGGTGGAAGGGTGGTTGGGAGCCCCTCCTGGGGACTCCGATTTCTGGGAGGGGAGTTGTGTTGCTGTATTACCTTTAACTTGTATATGTCTGTAACTATTCCTGTATATTGTGTATATATCTGCTTATACATTGTGCTGAGCTGTAAATACAGCTTCAGTCCTTAACTTCCAGCTGGCTGAGTCTAGTCTGGGTGATTTCATTGTGTGGGGGAGCAGGTAACTCCCAAACCATCACAGAGGCTCTTTCTGAATTGTGTTCCATGTTAGAGGCAAACATCACCTCTCATTAAGACTACCCATTCCCTTGTCACTTTTTCTTTGCAGTTTGCCAAATTCTAGCCCTTAGTTGTTTTTCTAAATGGAAATCCCCCATCAAGGGCATTTGCTCTGTAACAATGGTTGGAATAATTGTTATCTATAGTAACATATATTGCTACGGGAAAACTAATGTCTTTGTATTCATAGTGAAAAACACACCCACCTTTGGGAAGCTAGGTTTGAAGCAAGGTCTTCATTGGGCTTACAATGGGCTGTCAAGTTTAGGGTGTGCTCCCTACCATTCCCAATACAACCCAGCCAAGTTTAGCCATGTTAAAGCTCAGTGAAAAAAAATCGTAGACACATAGTGATGATAATGGAGAACCACATTGCCTTCGGTTTCCATCTGCACTGAGTGTTCTTCACTTCCTTCACAGGGCTTTCCCAGCAGCTAACAAAGGTTACTCATACAGAGTTACACAGAATTACGCAGAATTGTCAGGGTTGGAAGGGACCTCAAGGATCATCCAGTTCCAACCCCCCTGCTATGGGCAGAGACACCTCACACTAGATCAGGTTGTCCACAGCCACAGCCTGGCCTTAAGAACCTCCAGGGATGAGGCTTCCACCATCTCCCTGGGCAATCTGTGCCAGTCTCTCACCACCTTCATGCTGAAGAACTTCTTCCTAATATCCAATCTGGATCTACTCACTTCTAGTTTTGCTTTGTTCCCCCCAGCCCTGTCAGTACCTGACACCATAAAAAGTCCCTCCCCAGCTTTCTTGCAGCCCCCTTCAGACACTGGAAGGCCACAAGAAGGTCTCCTCGCAGCCTTCTCTCCAGACTGAACAATCCCAACTCTCTCAGCCTGTCCCCATAGCAGAGCAGCTCCAGCCCTCTGATCATCCTTGTGGCCCTTCTCTGGACACCTTCCAGTACATTCAGACCTTTCCTGTAATAGGGGCTCCAGAACTGGATGCAGTTCTCCAGGTAGGGTCTCACCAGAGCAGAGTGAGTACTCTTGTGTGTCCATCCTTACGAAAAAGCAAATTCTTTAGTGAGCTCCCCAATTTGCCCAGCAGCTACTGGCAAAGGTTTGGACAAGGGATTTGTAGATTCAACCCACAGGATACCTGAAGCTGAAAGATCTATATTTAGACATCACTTATTGAAAACCTTGAAACCACACACAAGAAGATTATTGACAGGTTAGGAGATGCTGTCCTTAAGACACAAACAGGACGATACTCATGAAACAAGCAGCGAGTCAATGCATGCAGGGAGTGGCCCCCAAGCTCTATTTGCTACACATGAATCAAACTTGCTCTGAAAGCTTCTTTCATTTCCTCATGAGTTTTCTTAGAGTGTTCATCCTTCTGGCATTTGAGGTATTATAGTAAGACATTTATTTATAATGTGAATACACATGTAATATAGGTGCATTAAGGTATTACCTTACATTAAGGCATTAGAACTAATATTACAGTATTAGCACCAAAACATTTATTTATCTTTATGCTCTCCTGGAGAGGTGAGAAGGTAATAACTTACTATTCCAGCTTTAATGGGGAATCCTAAAAAGATGAAGATAAAGGAGGTGTTTAATAATTCAAGCCAGCCATTATGGGATGCCTAAGCATCCTCAAGTTCAGAGGCACTGGGTGTTATGTAAAAGACTGAAAGCACAGCTCCCATCCACTTCCATTTCAAGCCTTTGCATTTCACAGCTCTGTAAATCAGACTCCTTTTCTCCCAGAAAAGAAGGAAAAAGGCTATGCTTTTAAAACATCAGTCAAGAAAATAGGCTAAGAATTTTCTCTGGATTTTTCCAACCAAATTTGATCTCAAGCAAAAGTCCATTACAATCAATCCAGATTGGGGGATGAGGTGATAGAAAGCAGCCCTGCAGAGAAGGACTTGGGGATGCTGGTGGATGAGAAGCTGGGCATGAGCCAACAATGTGAGCTTGCAGCACAGAGGGAAAAAAAAAAAAAAGCAATGTGGCCAGAGATGGAGAAAGGGGAGCCACCCCTCTGCGCTGCTCTGCTTTGCTCTGCTGAGACCTCACCTGCAAGGCTGGGCCCAGCTCTGGAGTCCTCAACACAGGAAGGACATGGACCTGATAGAGAGGATCCAGAGGAGGCCATGAAGATGATTGGGGGTTGGAGCAGCTTTGCTAGGAGAACAGGCTGAGGGAGCTGGGGGTGTGCAACCTGGAGAAGAGAAGGTTCCAGGGAGACCTAAGAGGAGCCTGCCAGCACCTGAAGGGGCTACAAGAAGGCTCCAGAGGGACTGTTTGCAAAGGCCTGCAGGGACAGGATGAGGGCAATGGCTTCAAACTAAAGAAGGAACAAGTTCTGCACCATGAGGGTGGTGGAACACTGAAACAGGTTGCTCAGGGAGGTGGTTGGGGCCCCGTCCCTGGAGATATTCAAGGCGAGGTTCAACAGGGCTCTGGGCAACTTGCTCTAGTGGAGGATGCCCTTGCTGACTGCAGGGGGTGTTGGACTAGTTGACCTTTTTGAAGTCACTTCCAACCCAGATGACTCTGAGGGTGATTACAGTTCTGCTGGTCACCCTTTTGAGAAATTGTAAGTACAGGTAGCAATGACGAAGAGCTAGACAATGGTCACAAGATCTTCCACGAAGGTTTGATTTTTAAACCAATACAACTTCACCAAACACACGCCAGACACCAGGCAGATCCCAGATTGCTGTAAACTGGAACTGAGCAACGAAACCCTTTTGTTATGTACACCCTCCTGGTGAGAAGGAGATGTCCTGCAAATCCAGATACCCCTCAAAAGGAGTATTGGACATCATGGTGAACAAAGGGATGAAAATGATCCTGCTCAAATTCCTTCTCCAGCAAAGCCAGCTTCCAGACAGAAAGTAGAACTCAAATACAACTTCTGCTCCCGGGAAGAAGCTCTCTCTTATCATGACCCTTTGGTCTCCTTTTCACATGCTTCAGCTCCGGGCACGGACATTTTATTGGAAACACCACAGTGGTTTCTCTTGCCATGGCAGCCTGTAAGTAAAGAAAAGGTAAACTCCAGCATGCATCAGTTAAGGCAAAAATATGCAGGTGTCTTTGCAAGGATCACTGCAAAACACTTCATGATCTGAGAGATCCACAGAAATAAAGAGAAAATTAAAACAGCCACCTGCAGTGAGAAATAGAAAAGGGTTGAACCAAATAAAATTATAAATAACATGATGAGTTTTCCATGGAAAAGATAAGGGTAACAAAGAGGTAGAACAAATGAGCAGGGCAAACATGAATTGGTTAGATAAACTAAGAGAAAAAAAATGCAAATCGCAGAAGGAACCCAGGGTTGTTATTATTAACAATGTGTTTGTTTTAGTCTCCTCAGACTCCAGGTCAAACCAACTCCGCGTAACAGTGCGGTGGCATCCGGCCACTCCTTTGTGTGAGAGCATCCACTGCTGCTCCAACTGTTGGGAGCAAAGCTCACCTGAGAAATGAGGACAGAAAGACAGATATTAATAACAATGCCTGTGACAAATGAAAAGACATGCAGCACTGAGGAGAGCCCCAGTGCCAGGGCAGCCTCACTTATGCTTTGTTTCTTATTCAAAAGGAAAAGGTGAAAAACTTGATAAGGAGTCACAGAATTACAGAATTACAGAACCTCAGAGGTTGAAAGGGACCTCCGGAGATCATCCAGTCCAGCCCTCCTGCCAGAGCAGGATCACCCAGGGTAGTTCACACAGGAATGCGTCCAGATGGGTTTTGAGAGTCTCAAGAGAAAGAGACTCCACAACCTATCTGGGCAGCCTGCTCCAGGGCTCTGGCACTCTCACTCTAAAGAAATTTCTCCTCATGCTGAGCTGAAACCGTCTCTGTTCCAGTTTGCATCCATTGCTCCTTGGCTTATTGCTTGCACCACCCAAAAGAGCTTGGCCACCTCCACTTGACACCCACCTCTCAGCTATTGATAGACATTGCTTAGATCCCCTCTCAGCCTTCTCTTCTCCAGACTAAACAGCCCAGAGTCAACAAGTAAGAAATTATTTCTAAGACTACTTTCTGCCTACAGGAACTGATGCAGCTCCACAGATTTCTGTGAGGTTCTGGCAATGCATGCCTAAGAGCAGTTTTGTGTTATAGTTGTGTGTATTTGCCTTATTGGGAGTCAAACATCTCCTTATGAGGCTATGGTGCATTGGTGTCTCAGAGGAAAAGCATCCTTATCTGTGCAACGGGAGGTGCTGAACAACATACAGGACAAAACGACCTCATCCATAGGTTTATAGAATAGTTTGGGTTGGAAGGGACCTTGAAGGCCATCCAGTTCCAAGCTCCCTGCCATGGACAGGGACACCTTCCACTAGCTCAGGTTGCTCAAGGCCTCACGAAACCTGTCCTTGAACACCTCCAGGGAGGGGACATCCACAACCTCCCTGGGCAACCTATTTGGTGTTTCTCCACCCTCACTGTCAAGAGTTTCTTCCTAATCTTCAGTCTAAATCTCTCTTCAAGTGTCAATCCATTCCCTTTCATCCTATCACTACAAGCCCTTCTCAGAAGTCCCTTTCTGACTTTCTTGTAGATCCCCTTCAGGCACTGGCTGGCTGCTATGAGGTCTCCCTAGGGCCTTCCCTTCCACGGGCTGAACAGCCCCAACTCTCTCAGCCTGTCCCCACAGGGGCGGTTCTCCAGCCCTCTGATCATCTTGGTGGCCTCCTCTGGACTCTCTCCAGCAGTTCCATGTCCCTCTTGTGATGAGGGCCCCAAAACTGGAGGTAGTGCTGCAGGTGGGGTCTGAGCAGAGCAGAGGGGCAGAATCCCCTTCCTGTGCTGCTGCTCTCCCTGCTTTGGATGCAGCCAGCACACAGCTTCCTGCTGGCTGCCAGTGACCAGTGCTGGCTCCTGGGGAGTTTGTCACCAGTTGAAACCCCCAAATCCTTCTCCATCAGGCTGCTCTCAGCCACTCCTCACCCTGCCTGGATTTGTGTTTGAGATTACTCCAGCCCAGGTGCCAGACCTTGCCCTTGTTGAACTTCATGAGATTAGCTTGAGACCATGCCTCCAGCCTGTCTGGATGAATGCCTTCCCTCCAGCATGTCAAGCACACCACACAGTTTGGTGTCAGACCCAAACTCGCTGAGAGTGCCTTGATGCCACTGCTCATGCCACTGACAAAGATGTCAAACAGCACTGGTGTGGCTTTTCTATCTGTTGTTTCAAATCTCTTAGCAAAGACTTTGGTGCTGTCTTGTTACTGAGCTACAAATGTAAGAAGTGGGAATAAGCTCTGTAGGTTGGCTGAAGAAGAGTTCAAGTTCTTGCCTGCACAGAGGTGCTCCTCTGCATTTCCAGAAGATGTTTCATGTACACCATGGAATGGCAATTCAGTGGACAAATTGCTCCCAGTTGCAGAATGCTGATTCCAATAGAATTTCATTTTAAACAAAACTTGGAAGTTGGATTCCCAAAGAGATTGCTGAGGTCTTTGTAAACTGAAATGTTTTGAACCTTCCCAAACTTAGAAAGTCTTCAGAGCAGAGGACTTGGGACTGTTTAAGCATCTTCAGAGGAGAGGATTTGGGCTGTTTAGTCTTGGAGAAGAGAAGGCTGAGAGGGGATCTGAGCAATGTCTATCAATAGCTGAGAGGTGGGTGTCAAGTGGAGGTGGTCAAGCTCTTTTGGGTGGTGCAAGCAATAAGCCAAGGAGCAATGGATGCAAACTGGAACAGAGAAGGTTTCAGTTCAGCATGAGGAGAAATTTCTTTAGAGTTAGAGTGCCAGAGTCCTGGAGCAGGCTGCCCAGAGAGGTTGCGGATTCTCTTTCTCTGGAGACTCTCAAAACCCATCTGGACGCATTCCTGTGTGGACTACCCTGGGTGATCCTGCTCTGGCAGGAGGGTTGGACTGAATGATCTCTGGAGGTCCTTTTCAACCTCTGAGGTTCTGTAATTCTGTGACTTGATTTGAGATAATGTTCAGCAGAGACCTACAAGGAGCACGTGTGGTTCCTTTTATATGCCGGAAAACTGGGAAACTAAAAAGTAAAGACAACAGACTTCCAGAAGACCAATTATATGTCATAAGGACATATCAAGGAGCCAATAAAATGGGAATAAAAAGGGATGGCAGAGCCAGCTATGCGAAAATAGAAATTATTCACACAGTGATCAGGCACTCACCCCCAGAACCCACAGCAAGATTCAAAACAGATGAAGAGTAAAGGGCATCCTTGGACACAAACATCCTTATCCAGATTTAGATCAAAAGCAGTCCAAGGACAGCACAGCACAACACAGCTCCTGAGAACACAAAGGCAGACAGGTCGGGGTGCAGAGTGTCTGACTGGGTGATCATGGATCTGATCTATTATGAGGAATCTATGGCACCACTGCTACTCCCCTGGATTGCTCAAGTAGGAACATGCCCAACAGAGACCTATGGCAGCATGAATTATGTGGGTGACCGAGTTCTTCGCTCTGAGTTTCTCACTCTTCATGACATTGAAGAGTAATAAGATTCTGGACGAGTGTGTTCTCATGCATGTCTGCATGCATGTGGGTGAGCACTGCATAAGGAGGGCTTAAAGTCAGAAACTCATTATGCCTGTGCCCGTCCTGGTGCCTAAATGTGAGCTCAGCACATTCAGATGAGACAATTCCTGTATTGGGGAGACAACTAAAGGAGCCTCTGAAATTCTAGCATTCAAAAGCTGGGACTGTACACATCTGCTATAAGGCAAACTTGGAAGAGCTTCACAGACACAAGTGAAGGGGCCTAAGAACCGCACAGGTACAAAGGACATTAAAACCCCTTCAAGGTTCTAGTTAACCTTAGGAATAGATCCTCTGGGGACCTCTGGAAGCAAGTGGCTACCTGCAAGATGGCATGAGATGTGAACAACTCACAGACTAACTTGCAGTCCTTCTGATTACAAAAGGGTTTCCTTCACCGGCACCTGAGCAGGGGAGCGAGGGTTAACCCCTGAGCACAGCTAGAGCAGGCAAACCTTTCCAAACCAGTTTATCCCAACTCCAGTATCTGCACAATGCTCAGTGCCCGTGAGATGCAAATACCAGGTTTATGATTAACTGCCTTAAAATTCTGTAGAACTGCAAGTACTTTTATTTGTTTGTGTAATGAAATTGAAACAATGCACCCTTTCCTTGCCAGGCTTTCACTTCATTAGCAGTGAGAAGGGAAGCTCTGGTGGGTGTATGTGCCTGCTCCTTGCCTGTCCCCAGAGCTTCCTTCACAGCCTTTAGCTAGACACACCAGCACCCTGTCTGCCAGAGAACGTGCACGTTCAGGGCTCGTGCTCTGCTGGAGACAGCAGACAGGCTAAGCAAATATTTCATGCTGAGCTCAGAGACAGTCAGCTGGTTCCCAACGTCAAACCTGCACCACAGACCAGACACTTTTGCTAAGCAGAACTGTGGAGGACTCAGTTATTTCTCTGGGTCCTGCCACAGCCTTTCAGCAATTTCTCTATCTAATGATAGAATCATAGAACCACAGAATGGTCTAGGTTGGAAGGGAACACAGAGATCATCTCCTCCATCCTCTCTGTCATGGGGAGGGATGCCCATCAGCTAGACTTAGCTGCTCAAGGCCTCAGTCAGTCTGCCTTTGAACATCCTCAGGAAAGACACTCCTCTGGATGGAGCCTTCTGGGCTGCATGAGTGCACTGCTGGGTCATGGGGAGCTACTCAGGAACCAACACCCCCAAATCTCTTTCTTCAGAGCTACTCTCAAACCACTCTACCACCAGCTGCAGGACCCTGCACTGTGACTTGTTGAACCTCCTGCAGTTGGCGCTGGCTGACTTCTCAAGCCCATGTCTATAATGCTGATGAGGTAAGGCTTCTCGAAAGGTTGTAACATTATGAAGCTGAAGGCATCCCAGTTCGTGAAATGTTCCAAGCTTCAGCAGGTATGTCTAGATATGAAGACCTTCACTAGGGACCCCATAAGTGAAGACTACTGTGCCAGCACTAACTAAACTTGAGGGCCACAGAACTTCAACCTTTTGTCCTTGGAGCTGTGCTGCATTACTCTGTGAGACAGCTATAATATTATCCAGCTGCCTTTCACTCTGCAAAGATGGCAAGTTTCTGATGCTTAACGTTTGGCACATTGCTCTGTCCATCGGGTTGGCCAGAAGGGGCCTCTTTCATTCAGCTCTGTGCTTGGCTGTCAGTAAGCATTGAAGGGTGGAAGAGCTGCATTTTGTTTTCATCACGCAGGCTGTTAAATCATGGAAAGTGACCATGTGAACAGTAACACAGGTACTGCATGAGGGACGCTGACACAAAGCTGGTACCTCGTTGCCCCTGCATTGGGTTACTATGCAACATAACAATATGATCTATGACGATCAGAGGGCTGGAGAACCTCCCCTATGGGGATAGGTTGAGAGAGTTGGGGTTGTTCAGCCTGCAGAAGGGAAGGCTCCAAGGAGACCTTAGAGCAGCCCTCCAGTAACTAAAGGAGGCCTACAAGGCCAGGAAGAGACTTCTGAGAAGGGTTTGCAGTGACAGGGTGAGAGGGAACAAATTGAATCTTGAGGAGGACAGATTGAGACTAGAGATTAGGAAGAAATTCTTTAGAGTGAGGGTGGGGAGACACTGGCACAGGTTGCCCAAGGAGGTTGTGGATGCTCTTTCCCTGGAGGTATTCAAGGCCAGGATGGATGAGGCCTTAAGCAGCCTGGGCTAGCTGGGAGGTGTTCCTGTCCATGACAGGGGCATGGAACTGGATGGTCTTCAAGGTCCATTCCAACCTAAACCATTCTATGAATCTACGAAATATTGCATTATTAAAATTAATGGCTTCATTTAGCTAGAAAGCAAATGCTTCTCCCAAGTTTCTCCCATGCCCTTTCTGGAATGGCTTTTAGCAGCTGGCATGCTGCATCTGTGGGAGGAAAGAATGGGGAAAAAATGTAGTGACTTTACTAGGATTCACTGGGTGGCTTGTGAACTAGACTCAGTGACCCACAGCAATGCAGCCCTGAATTTCAAAGGACTGAGTCTCTCCTTGAGCTGCTCCCTATTCTCCTAGTAAGCCAGTGAAAGCCTTGGAGCTGGACTTGTGATCTTCAGGAAGCATCATCACTGGTCTCATGACCTGCAGGCAATTCTACTTACTTGCAGTTACCACAGGAGAACTCCCAAGAACTCCACATATATCTTGCAGGAAGGCTGCAGAGAGACTTTTCCTGAGGGTGTCTAGAGACAGGACAAGGGGGAATGGTTTGAAGCTGAGGCAGAGCAGGGTTAGACTGGAGCTGAGGAAGAAGTTCTTCAGCAGGAGGGTGCTGAGACTCTGGCACAGGCTGCCCAGGGAGGCTGTGGCTGTCTCCTACCTGGGGGTGTTGAAGGCCAGGCTGGGTGAGGCCTTGAGCAGCTGAATCTAGTTGAGAGGTGTCCCTGCCCATGGCAGGAGGTTGGAGGAGATGAGCTCCAAGGTTCCTTCCAACCTGAGCCCTTTTAGGATTCTGTGACCTCCTTAACATTCAGTCTTATTCACAGCCATGGGTTCCATTTCCTGATGTACTGGTAGCAGAGGAAGAAGCTTGCTGATGGTCAGTTTAGCCCCTACAGTAACTGAACTCTCAGGTGCTGCATTTCCCCATTCAAAACCAGCTCCTCCTAACCAATATCCAGTTGTGTCACTGCAAACAGCTACATCACCTGGGACTTCTCCAGCTGTTTCACCTGCAAGTTCTACAGACAGATGAGGCCCCTGGAGAGAACTGTGAAAACAACAAATCTCTTATACAAAAGGACAATAAATCATAACTCTGATGACTCACCAGAGGATGGAAAATGAAAGGGTAAGTCCTCTAAATAAGACCTGACTGAGACCTGAGTGAGACCAGTTACTGAGATAATTAGCCGATGAATGCGAGATGAAAGCTGAAGTCTTTTCATTTGTACAGTAATGAACCAGAAGATCAAAGACCTTGGCTAGGCCTGCAACCACGGCTGCAACATTGGCTTGCTATGCAATAATGAACTCATTATTAGCTACTTTCATAAATTACCTGTGGTAGACTATTTTATTTTTAATACTGTACATAAAGCACAAAAACAATGACAATGTTATTTTAGAAGATTTTAGCTGCCAAGCAGGCACTTCAAGGTAATGAGCACCCTCAGCTGATTGCTGCTACCAACTCTGTTCCTTCCCTTGCACATCTCATGACGAGTGGCAAACCTCTTAGTATTTCCTCGCCCTCTACTGTGCCCTAGTGAGGCCCCACCTAGAATATTGCATCCAGTTCTGGGCTCCCCTGTTCAAGAGGGACAGGGATCTACTGCAAAGTCCAAGGCAGGGCTCCAAGGATGCTGAAGGGCCTCGAGCACTGCCTGATGAGCAGAGGCTGAGAGCCCTGGGGCTGTTCAGTCTGCAGAGGAGAAGGCCGAGAGGGGATCTGAGCAATGTCTTTCAGTAGCTAAGGGCTGGGCGTCAGGAAGGAAGGGACAGGGACAGCCTCTGCTCACTTGTGTCCTGCCATAGGACAAGAGGCAAGGGATGGAAACTGCAGCACTGGAACTTGCACCTCAGCATAAGTAAGAACTTCTTAGCTGTAAGAGTGCCAGAGCAGTGGCACAGGCTGCCCAGAGAGGTTGTGGAGTCTCCTGCTCTGGAGCCTTTCCAGCTCTGTCCGGATGTGTTCCTGTGCCAACTGCTCTGGATTCTTTGGTCTTGCTGTGGCAGGGGGGTTGGACAGGAAGCTCTCCAGAGCTCACTTCCAACTCCTAACATCCTGGGATCCTGTGAAGTGACCAAATAACCAAAGTGAACTTGAAGTGAGATGCATCACTTAAAAAAAACAATCTGTAAATCCACCTGTGCTGGTTTGAGGCTAATTGGAATATTTTAATGGAAAAAAAAAATTAGATTATAGGCTGTGAAAAGCAAACAATGCTGATGTTTTCATACATCTCAGCAAGCCTATGAGTGAAGTAGACAAGGACACAAGCATAGATAACACAGAGAGTCTCTCTCTCTCTGTGGGAGCTGGTGTGTCTTCTGGGTTTCTGCTGTGTAACCCAACTCTTCATTCTGCTTCTAACCCCCCCCCTTGCTGATCCTCTAGACTCACCTTGCACATAAGGCAGACAGTGGGATAAGGTAGAGGAGTGGAAAGGAGGCGGAAGGGTGGTTTGGAGCCCCTCCTGGGCACTCTGATTTCTGGGAAGGGTGTTGTGTTTCTGTATTACCTTTAACTTGCATATTTCTGTAACTATTCCTGTCTATAGTGTATATCTCTGCTTGTACATTGTGCTGAGCTGTAAATAGAGCTTCAGTCCTTAACTTCCATCTGTCAGAGTCTAATCTGAGTGATTTTCATTGTGTGTGTGTGGGGGGGGGTAAATCCCAAACCATCACACCACCCCAAAGGGAGGAAAAACATCTCAGCAGGCAAGGATTTCCCAAACCTGAGAAAAGCAAATACTCCAGCATTCAGCCTCACCTTGGCATTTTGTACCAGTATTATCTTTGCTATTTATCATATTAAAGACAGATATACCTGGATCCATGACCAGAGAGATGATATTCAGCTCACAACACTTGTGTATTTAAGGCACTGGGGTTCATCTTAGGAAATCTGGAATGTGTTCCTCTGTGTGCCACAGACCTTCTGCACAGCTATAGGCAGGTTATGTGATACCCATCTTTCAGGTCCAGACCTGTAAAACATTATATCATTTTGTATAGGTGCTGGGAGAACAGATGTAGAAATGTTCACCATCTATACCCAAGACAAGCTCATAAATACACA
The DNA here is from genome assembly GCA_013396675.1 of Eubucco bourcierii. Taxonomy (NCBI): domain Eukaryota; kingdom Metazoa; phylum Chordata; class Aves; order Piciformes; family Ramphastidae; genus Eubucco; species Eubucco bourcierii. Next base: position 141,033 of record VWZE01026277.1, read on the forward strand.
TATGATTGAAACTGCCAGATAAATCCCCAGCACTTCATGAAGGAAACTGTGAACCAACAGCCAGACGTGATAGGAAGCAAAGCCTTTGTTGCAGATGGACAAGGCATTCTGTGGGCATGTTAGTAGCTGCCCTCTTTTAAAGGGTGCAGGGAAGAAAGGCATTTTATCTGTTGGCAATTTTTTTCTGATGCAGAGATACATTCACCTTTATTTATGACCCACTCAGAAGCTCTGACACGGCTGGGTGAGAAGTTGAAGCTGAAGAGATTAAGCCATCTGTTGCTACAGCAACACAAAGCAATTACTCACCGCTCTGGGACACAGGGTACACCTGACACATTGATTTCCCCCCCACCTCCACCCCTCCACTTTGTAATCATTTACCTTCAAGACAATGACGGGATGGTTCCAGCCCAGATGAAAATAAGGGTGAGTGAAATCCCCACATCAAACAGTTTATTCAGAAACCTTTTTTGGTTTGGGTTTGTTTTGTTTTGTTTTGTTTTTCTGGCCTGGAAATTATCCACAAGCTACCATTTTTTCCATGGACTTCATTATTTTGAACTGCTCTGCAAACTTTTGCCAACCCCCACAGTTCTCACCGAGTACTCAGGAAAGCTTTTGTTTCTAGAATGACTATTCATAATGTCTCATTCAGCCTGCAACCTCAGTAACACCTTATGGTTGTTTTCCTCCCTAACTGCATGACTTGAGAACCCACAAAGATCTAAGATGGCTGCAGAAGCACTTCCACTGAAAAAGCTCTGCATGTCAGAGCAGGTTATTGCAGGGGTGAAACCAGATAGATGTTTATGGCCTGCCCTTGTTTCACAAACATCCTAGTAAACGAAATGTCAAGCTGAATGCACAAACCAGTAAGTGCAGCCCAGGATTGTTATTAAAATGCACATTCCCGAAGTTCTTTGAATCCCTCTTTCGGGTTCCCTTGAGAAAGAAACAGACAGAAAGAGAAACTCATTGCTCTCCTAATAGGCAGGACATACCCAGTACAGTTTTGTTGGCTCTTGTGCCCTAGAGAGAAAAAGGGATGTGGCTGAGAGCCCTTCAGCTAGATGCATTTCTCCAGGAAAAGCTCACGGCCTCTGAAAAGGGAGCATCATCCGCGGAGCTACAACTCAATGCATGCCAAGGGGCACTGCCAGTGCCACAGAGTGCCTCATACTCCTCACTTCACCACGGTAAACCTTTGCCAAGGGCCTCAGTGGAGACTGAGAATTTGACCTAGATGTTTAATTCTTTTTGATAATTAAGCAGAGTTCACCATAGTGAGACAAAACTCCCTAAAACCAAACAAAACCCAACAACAAAAAATGCCAAAACACCCAGCAACCCAAATCTAAATGCAGAGGGCAAAGTCAGAAGGCATGCTGCCATCAACTTCAAGGGCACCACATAGTGCCGGGGCAACAATAAATACCACAGCCCCATGCCAGGTGCGGTGTGCCCATAAGCTGCGTAAGGAGAAGGCCTTCTGGAAGGCACACTCTTGTTCTGCTGCTTTGTCTCTGATAAGCTCTGAATCATAGCACTTCCTTGGTAACCAGAGTCTGCCTCGTCCTCCCAGAGGTCTGCTTCACCTCACAGCAGTAATTTTGGAATGGAGATAGGATGAACACATTAGACTCGCAGATTCATAGAACAGTTTGGGTTGGAAGGGCCCTTAAAGATCATCCAGTTCCAAACCCCCTGCCATGGGTGGGGACACCTCTCACTAGACCATATTATGCAACACCTCATCCATCCTAGCCTTGAACACCTCCAGGGAGGTGTCATTCACAACCTCCCTGGGCAGCCTGCTCCAGTGTATCACCACCCTCACTCTAAAGAATTTCTTCTTCATCTCCAGTCTCAATCTCCCCTCTTCCAGCTCAAAGCCATTGTCCTTCATCCTGACACTCTTAGCCCTTGGCAGGAGTCCTTCCCCGGCTCCCCTGTAGCTCCCTTCAGGCACTGGAAGGCTGCTCTAATGTCACCCTGAAGCCTTCTCTTCACCAAGCTGAACAGTCCCAGCTCTCCCAGCCTGTCCACATAGCAGAGGTGTTCCAGTCCTCTGATCATCTTCATGACCTCCTCTTGACCTGCTCCAATAGTGCCACGTCCCTCTTGTGTATGGGGCCCCAGAACTAGATGCAGTGCTCTGGGTGAGGTCTTACCAGGGCAACGGGGCAGAATCGCCTCCCTCATCCTGCTGGTCACGCTGCTTTTGATGCAGAACAGTTGCCTAAATAAGGCAAGCAAGCTATGAAAAAAGCATGTAATCTGGGGGGGGAAAAAATGAATTAATTAAAATCACTCACATTTTAAAACATTTTCCACTAGAAAGTCAGGAAAAAGAAAAAAAAAAATTATAATGGAATTTAAGTTCAAGCTTCCAGCAGAAATCCCAAGTGCTAGTTATTCACATTTTGAAACATTTTTCCACTAGAAAGTCAGGAAAAGAAAAAAAATAAAAGAAAAAAATAATTAGAATGGGATTTAAGTTCAAGTTTCCAGCAGAAATCCCAAGTGCTTTTAAGATGGCACTTGATTTATGGATGAAAGGCCCTCTATGAATTAACAGCCTCTGAGAGAAGGGCATTGGACTTAAGTGTTACAAGTCTTAGGTTCATTACAATCACCTGGTCTCATTAAAATTTTCTTTAATGACTTTTCACCCTTTTAAAAATCTGCTGTTGTTCCAGAGCTCTCAAAATGCATAATGAAGCTGCAAGCTAAAGCCCAGGCCTACCTGACTCACCATGTGCCTTGGGCAAGTGTCTTAGTTCATGAACATGGAATTGATGACTCTCAGTCTCAGCCCAGGAGTCCTATAGAAAAGGAGTTCCTTCTGCCCACCACCTATTTACATCAGCTGTTGGAACCCCCACCCACCTCCTCCTGACACTGGGTTACTCACTGAGTTCTCTAGCAGGTGTATCTCCCCAGCATCATCAGCAAGACATTGTCAGGGGGCGGCAGGAGGAAGTAGTACTGAGAAGAGGCTAAGCATATGGAGAGGGATAAAGAAATGAAGGCAAAATTTTCCTGTGAAACAAATGCTTAGTTATTTCAGGAGTCTGATTCAGGCAGAGGTGAGGGCTATGGAGAGCTGTGAACAGGTTTGTGATGCTGACACCTGAAGGACAGGGCTGCATCTGCCTCTGGAGCTTCCACTGCAGCAGGTGGTGGCTTGTCAGTTCCCTGCGAAGTTATTTGTGAACTGATACCTTCACTGTTACAAGTGGTGCCACTCCATACATCTCAACTGACAAGGAACACACCGTGGGACAGTGGGTTAGCTTTTTGTACTTTTCTAGAGCTTTTGGTACAGATACCAAAGCCTTTACAACAAGGAAGCCTCTACAACATCCTTTGCTAGCTGTTGTCCTGGTACTAGATACAAGCAGAAGTTACAACAGCTCTTTGGTGAGCTGCTCTGCCTGAGCCAAGTGCTCTGGCCAGTGCAAGCCTGCAGCTTGTCTGCAGCAGGGAGCAGAGGGCCTGGTGGCATGGCAAGTGCAGCGAGTGCTATGGAATTCACATGATGTAGACATTATAAAGTCAGATTTGCTTGCTGCTTGAGTCAGCCTTTGTAATCTGGCATTTCACCCACTCACAGTGATAACAGCCCCAGCATGGGGAAACCAACCCCTGCTTTCCAGAGAGCTAACACATTCTATCGCAGGTTAATTACTACAACATGACCCCCAAGAGCTGTGCTGCTGTGTGGCACTGCACGGAGGACACCTCAGCTGTTGGTTTGCTGGTCTCAGACAGGTCCATAGCAGTGACTATGTAAGGGCGGTAGCGAAGCATTTGGATGCACCGATGCAGGGTGGCTGGATTCAGCTGCAATATCAGGGTTGCACAATGAAGCACGGCAGGGGGTGGGGAGTGTATGAAGAACCAAAAAGACTTCAAACATTCTGTGAAGCAGTCACGCACTATTACAGGTCAGACCTGTGAAAGAGAGGTTGGCCAGGTCATCCAGTGCATAGTGTGTGTGTGGGTAGAGACAGACAAGGAGGTGCAGAGGAGCGGATGAAGGTAAGCAGTCGTTGGCAGGGGTTGAACAGCTCAGGACAAGGCAGGGAGCACCATCTGGTGGACAGCCAGCCAAAACCCAGCGCAGCGACCGACCTATTTTTAACTTGCGAAGAATGAAGAACATTACTATTGCCTCTAACTCACTTTGCACAGCTCTGGAACCCCTTGATTTCCTTCTCACAGAAGATGTAGATCTGTCTCACTTGATTTATGTAATCTGTGCAGCTCATCAAAACCGAGTCTGTGAGCCTGGGGAAACTTGGGAGTTTCAGGATGGTTTTGATTTAAATTGCTGAGCAGAATCCAGGTATGGCATGCCTTAAAAAAAAA
>VWZE01026277.1:145452-159802 GCA_013396675.1 Eubucco bourcierii
AAAAAAAAGACAAAATCCAAGTTTAATTAAAAAAATATTAACAATCCATATTCAACCTGTTGCAATTCTATAGCAGCCCAGAGTGGTCCCTCTGTTCTCTCCTCTTCTGAAGACTAAACAACCCCCAGTTCCTTTAGCCATTCCTCATAAGACCTGTGTTCAAGGCCCTTGAACCGCGTGGTTGCTCTTCTTTGGACACACTCCAGCCCCTCAATGTCCTTCCTGTAGTAAGGGGCCCAAGACTGAACACAGCATTCAAGGTGTGAGCTCGCCAGTGCCAAGTGGAGGTGAACTGTCACATCCCAAAACTGCTGGCCACGCTGTTCCTGATACCAGCTGGGATGCTGATGGTCTTCTTGGCCACCTGGGCACACTGCTGGCTCGTGCTCAGCCAGCTGTCAATCAACATGTCCAGGTCCTTCTCTGACAAGCAGCTCTTCAGTCACTCTGCCCCGAGCCTGGAGTGTTCATGGGGTGGTTGTGCAGCACTCACCACTTGGCCTTGTTGAATCTCATACAGTTGGCCCCAGGCCATAGATTCAGGGTGACCAGGAGATCAACACACCTACCCGACTTGGTGTCCTCTGCAAACTTGCTGTGGGTGCCCTGATGCCCTCATTCAGATCATTGATAAAGATATTAAACACAACAGGCACCAGCATTGAGCCCTGGAGAACACCGCGTGGGACCAGCCAGGGACTTGATTGAACTCCATTCCCTGTCACTCTCTGGGCCCAGCCATCAGGCACTTTTTCACCCAGTAAAGTGTCTGCCTGTCCAAGCCATGAGCAGCCAGTTCCTCCAGGAGGATGCTGTGGGAAACTGCATCAAAGGCTGTACTAAAGCCAAGGCAGATAACATTGACAGCCCATCCCTTGTCCACCACCAGCTCTGAAAACACCACTGCAAATACCAGCAGCACAAGTTCCTCATTTCCTAGGGATTTAACATCCATGCAGGACAGCAGTTCCCCATTGCTCCCTGCCTCTGCACCTCAATCAAAAAGTCCTGCATGGTAAGAACAGTCACACAGAATTACACAGAGTCGCCAGGGTTGCAAAGGGACCTCCAAGATCATCCAGTTCCAATCCCCTTGCCATGGTGTTTTGGAATGTCTTGTTTGGATCCATTCCCCCCCAGCCCTATCACTACCTGACACCCTAAAAAGTCCCTCTCCAGATTTCTTGTAGCCCACTTCAGATACTGGAAGGCCACAAGAAGGTCTCCTCTGAGGCTTCTCTTCTCCAGAAAGAACAGCCCCAACTCTCTCAGCCTGTCCCCATAGCTGAGCAGCTCCAGCCCTCTGATCATCCTCGTGGCCCTTCTCTGGACATGCTCCAGCACATCCATATCCTTCTTGCCATAGTGGCTCCACAACAGGACACAGTGCTGTTCTGTGCAACCAGACCAAGGCTCCAAGTGGGGCCTCGCCAGAGTGGAGTAGAGGGAAAGAATCCCCTCCTTTGCCCTCATGGCTGCACTTCTCTTGATGCAGCCCAGAATAAAAGTCCCTTAAGCCTGTTTCAGCATCTCATTAAGTCAAATTTCTCCTTGAAATAACTTATTCTGCTGTTGGTTCAACAGTCAGGTGAAATTAACTCTTAGTAAGACGATTTCCAGAAAGAAATGAAAATGTCTGTCTATGCCAGGGGAAGTTTAGGCTGGAGGTGAGGAGGAAGTTCTTCACTGAGAGAGTCATGGGCTACTGGAATGGGCTGCCCAGGGAGGTGGTGGAGTCACCGTCCCTGGAGGTGTTCAAGGCAGGTTTGGACGTGGCACTTGGTGCTGTGGTCTAGTCTTGAGATCTGTGGTAATGGGTTGGACTTGATGATCTTTGAGGTCTCTTCCAACCTTGGTGATACTGTGATACTGTGATACTGTGGTGTTCTGCTCAGAACAGAAATCTTCATGTGCCAGTGCTGTTGGCTCCAGCAATACTTTTGACAGTTCAGGAATTAAGTGAGAAGGATTATCAGATAAAGGACACATTTTTGTGCCTGAAGAACAGTCCCAAACCCGTCAGACCTCCCCTAAGAGTATGTGCATGATGTGTATGGACTGTGAGGAGGTACAAGGGAGAGGGAATTTGGCTTTTGTCAGTAGAGAGGATTCATGTTTGAACAACAGACCTCAGAGAGCCTAATGGAAGAACTGTCAGTGTTAGGGCAGGGAAGTGATGGAGGAAGGACAACAGGAGCGGAATGATGCAAAATTTTGTGTGCATGACAGGAAATGGATCAGAGGAGGTGTTAACAGTTTACAGACTCTAATTCACAGTGGACAGGTGGGAAAGTGGGGTTTAGGGGGAACACAGAATCATAGAAATTTCCAGGGTTGGAAGTGGCCTCAAGGATCATTCAGTTCCAACCCCTCTGCCATGGGCAAGGACACTTCCCACTAGAACAGCTTGCCCAGAGCCACATCCAGCCTGGTCTTAAAACCATCCAAGGATGAGGCTTCCACCACCTCCCTGGGCAACCTGTGCCAGTCTCTCACCACCTTCATGCTGTAGAACTTCTTCCTAACATCCAATCCAAATCTCCCCTCCTCTAGCTTGGATCCATTCCCCCCAGTCCTATCACTATCTGACACCCTAAAAAAGTCCCTCCCCAGTTTTCTTGTAGGCATCCTTCAGATACTGGAAGGCCACAGGAAGGTCTCAGATCCTTCTCCTCTGGAAAGATTGCCACTGTGGTGCTGTTCAGTTTTTGCAAGAGCAGCAATGCAACCAGTCCTTGTTTTAGGTCAGGAGCTCCTCTTTAGTTCCTCATTGATAAGGCATATGAACATTTCAAGTAGAGCCTAGGAGATCTGTTTCTGGTCAAAGAGGAAAGTAAGCGGACAAGCAAAGTAGCAGGGTCAATGGAAGATAGGTGTTGATGCACACAAGTGAGGAGATAGAAGAAAAAGTTATAGCAGATAAAGCAACAATACCCTAGAAATCCTGGGAGTTGCTGACCCAGTCCATTCACAGTATCACAGTATCACAGTATCACCAGGGTTGGAAGAGACCTTAAAGCTCATCAAGTCCAACCCATTACCACAAATCTCAAGACTAGACCATGGCACCAAGTGCCACGTCCAAACCTGCCTTGAACACCTCCAGGGACGGTGACTCCACCATCTCCCTGGGCAGCCCATTCCAGTAGCCAATGACTCTCTCAGTCAAGAACTTTCTCCTCACCTCCAGCCTAAACTTCCCCTGGCGCAGTTTCAGACTGCGTCCTCTTGTTCTGGTGCTGGTTGCCTGAGAGAAGAAAGTAACCTCCCCCTGGCTACAAGCACCCTTCAGGTAGTTGTAGACAGCAAGAAGGTCCCCCCTGAGCCTCCTCTTCTCCAGGCTAAACAATCCCAGCTCCCTCAGCCTCTCTCCATAGGGCTGTGCTCGAGGCCTCTCACCAGCCTCATTGCCCTTCTCTGGACACGCTCAAGCACCTCAATGTCCTTCTTAAATTGAGGGGTTCAGAACTGGACACAGGACTCAAGGTGTGGCCTAAGCAGTGCAGAGTACAGGGGGAGAATGACCTCCCTGCTCCTGCTGGCCACACTATTCCTGATGCATTCATCTCTTTCGAGACAGAATCAACCTCTGGATTACACCTGGGAATTTTGTTGTCCAATGTCCTCTTAAGGAACAGCAGTGGGGAATGTCCCTCACCTTTCCAAAACAGCCCAATTCCATCTCTTTTCAGTCAGCATGGATCCAGGATGGGAGCTGGCTGGACACTAGCAGCACTTTCACTCCTATGAGAAGCATTCCAACGTTAATTGTTACAAACATTACAAGTTTGCTGTTTACAGGCACAAGAAGAGCAGCGCAGCAGCCTCTGCTGCCATGTTCTGGTGCTTGAGCAGCAGTTCAGTGCTGCTGAGTCAGTGACTGCCAACAGCAGCACTTTTTGCCTAGCCTTGTGTGAGAACTCTGAAAGAATCAACAATGCAGAATTTAATGGGAGACTGAAGGCTTGGCTGAGGTAAATTATCCTTGCTGAAAGTAAAGTTAAATGTCGTCATCTTAACTCTCAAGGATTAAGCCTCAGCGAGTTACAGATAGGTGAGAACACTGAACTGGAGCCTGAAGCTGCTTTAGCAAACACTGCACGCTAGACTATGGCATGGTCCCTTTCCTGAACAGAGGACAGCCAGGGATCAGACAGCAGCCCAGGCTGCTGAACTTGGAGCTGCCAGGTATAGTGTTAGTTTCTGCCACTTTTGATGTGCTTTTCTTTCTGTGTAACCTCTGCTGGGATTGCAACGTGCTGTGTGAGCACTGCATCCGGGTCTGGAGCCCCTTCTACAGCAGAGGTCTGGAGGTGCTCATGTGTATGCAGAGAAGGGTCACGAGGATGATCAGAGGGCTCTGCTATGGGGACAGGCTGAGAGAGTTGGGGCTGTTCAGTCTGAAGAGGAGAAGGCTATGAGGAGACCTTCTTGTGGCCTTCCAGTATCTGAAGTGGGCTACAAGAAATCTGGGGAGGGACTTTTTAGGGTGTCAGGTAGTGATAGGACTAGGGGGGACGGATACAAGCTAGAGGAGGGCAGATTTAGATTAGACATTACAAAAAATTTATTCACTGTAAGGTTGCTGAGACACTGGCACAGGTTTCCCAGGAAGATGGTGGAAGCTTCATCCCTGGATGTTTTTACGGCCAGGCTGGATGTGGCTCTGGGCAAGCTGATCTAGTGTGAGGTGTCCTTGCCCATGGCAGGGGAGATTGCAACTGGATGATGCTTGATGTCCCTTCCAACCCTGGCAATTCTGCATGACTTTTCAAACAGTGCTAAGCACTCCCTGTGCTCTGTGCAGTGCTAATTACAGCTGCTCTGGTTCTCAGAGCTAAGCTGAAGCACAAGTACAGCTATGTGCAGGAGGACAGGAAGTCAGGTACAGCTGTCCTTAGTAGCTGCTTTCTGTGGTCCCTGAGATGTACCTTAAGCTGCTCTTCACCGCATCATAAAGGGCCTCCATAACACCCTGAACTTACAGAGAACTATTTGAAAGCTACAGGAGAGCTAGGAAGGGACTTCTGACAAGGGCTTGTAATAATAGGATTAGAGGGAATGGATTGAATTTTGAGGAGGGCAGATTGAGACTGAGATTAGGAAGAAATTCTGTACAGTGAGGCTGGGGAGACACTGGCACAGGTTGCCCAGGGAGGTTGTGGATACTCCCTGCCTGGAAGTGTTCAAGGCCAGGTTGGATGAGGCTTTGAGCAACCTGAGCTAGTGGGAGGTGTCCCTGGCCCATTGCAGGGGATTGGAACTGGAAGATCTTCAGGGTCCCTTCCAACCTAAAGCAGTCTGTGACAGGACTTTGGAAGCAACACTTTCTGCCAAGGCAGTAGTGTGCAGGGGGTTTGGTATAGTGTTTTAGAAAGAAGAAAGTCTGCCAGTGAAAGGAGGCCTCACTATCTGACCCACCATGCAGAAAGCCTCATGTAAGTAGGAGAATCATTGCTCTTTTCCTGCCTGTATCCTGCAGCCGAATTTCAGTCAGGATTTTTGCCCTTCTCTATCCTGCCACTGATAGTGAAAAGCATTTTGCAGAAGTCTAACTTGCTACTCAGTTAGTCACAGTTGTTTGCAAATCTCCATGAGAGATGCTCCATATGTAGAAGGTTTTACAGGAACTAATGATGCTCATAAGTTTCCCAGCTAAGGCTGTCATGAGTATTTTCACTCTCTGATTTTTGTGCCTCAGGTCACAAACACCTCCAAGACAGAGACTGTACTCAGAAGAACAAGTTTGTGTTTCTCATAAACAGACATGGAGGGAAGAGTTTATTTAACCAGAACAGTGTACAGCTCTGTGGTTGAGAGATGTCACAGGATCACAGGATCCCAGGATGTTAGGAGTTGGAAGGGACCTCTGGAGAGCTTCCAGTCCAATCCCCCTGCGACAGTAGGGGCACAGGAACACATCCAGACAGGGCTGGAAAGGCTCCAGAGAAGGAGACTCCACAACCTCTCTCTGGGCAGCCTGTGCCACTGCTCTGGCACCCTTACACCAAAGAAGTTCTTGCTCACCTTGAGGTGCAACTTCTGTGCTGCAGTTTCTACCCCTTGCCTCTTGTCCTATGGCAGGACACAAGTGAGCAGAGGCTGCCCTTGTCCCTTCCTTCCTGACTCCCAGCCCTCAGGTATTGATAGACATTGCTCAGATCCCCTCTCAGCCTTCTCCTCTGTAGACTGAACAGCCCCAGGGCTCTCAACCTCTCCTCATAAGGCAGTGCTCCAGGCCCTTCAGCATCCTTGGAGCCCTGCCTTGGACTCTCTGCAGTAGATCCCTGTCCCTCTTGAACTGGGGAGCCCAGAACTGGATGTGATATTCTAGGTGGAGCCTCACCAATGCAGAGTAGTCAACCTTTCTGGTCACTAAAACACAGATGAGCTGCCTTTGCAGGCAGTGGTAAGGGCATGTACAAGTGTGTAGCAATTTGGAGGTTACTTTTCTGTGCCTTTGAGTTTTGGGGATTAAGAAGCAGGCTCAAACACTTCCTATAGTTTTGTATCTCATTGAATCTTTTAACCCTTCCAATCTTTGCACCAATTATCACTCCTCTGTTTATATCTTAATCCAAAGTTTCTCACTCAAGAACTACATTGACCTTTTGTTTAAACCCAAGGCTGGGAGTGTTGGTGCAACTGAGAGCTTTTTTCAGCTGCTTCTCATGATTTAGGGGGGAAGGGAGAGGCAGAGAGAATGCACACAAACACTGCCTGAGGCCGACCTTGTCCAGGGCAGCAGAAATTAGCTTCGTAGGCTTTGTCACTGGCTTGAATGTTTATGAACTAACAGACAAAGCAATCATAGAAAGCAGGGGATTTGTTGCTGAAGGATCAATGCCTGAGCAATCTCATCAGTCTCTGACTGCTGTGGAGTCTTCTCTGGGGAGAAGACTCATTCAAAAGCTGCCTGGGCGTGTTCCTGTGTGACCTGCCCTAAGTCTGCTCTGGCAGGGGGGTTGGATTGGACGATCTGTGGAGGTGCCAACACCTCCAACACCTAACATACTGTGATTCTGTGGTGTTTTTACTGGCATTTTGGCTGGTGCCTTGAAAGGAAAACACTGGGTTTTTGCTACAGGCAATTCTGAGGTTCCCAGGATGGGCTGCAGTGCCTGGAAGATGCACTGTCCAAGATGTACAGAGCTCGATCGTGCTGCTTTCCGACCCAAACCATTCTATGAGTCTATGATGCCATATGAAGCCAAAGGGGCAGTTGGAGGGGCTGGTTTTGGTCCCCTTCTCCAAGATGGGTGCATCTGGAGGACTGTGGGAGAACCTCACCTGCCCTGCTTATGCAGCTCATCCAGCAGGCAGCTGTCGTCTCGCCACCCCTGCATATGGGGCATGGAACACCCATCTCACCCTCCATTTTGCTTCCAGTCTTGTACTGTGGTCTCAGTGAAGTGTGATCCATTGTCACTCTGGATACACTCAGCCATTAGAAGACACCAAACCATTGTTTCCGAGCCTTAACTGTTTGAGCTCCCATGGCAGTACTGGTAGCTGTGGTCATGGCTAATCTTGAAACAACTTCTGCTCCTACCAGAATGTACCCCTTGCTGTGTGATGGCTTTAAGGTACTAACATAATCAACTTGTCATGTACTCCAGAGTCTTAGCCTGCCTGGTATGTTGGGCTGGGGCTTGGTTTGGGTGGTTTGCCTTCAGCCTTATCCCACACTGTGGACAAGCTGTGACAATGGTTTCACCTGTTGCCATGGAAACTGGCCAGCCACTAGACTGACACTCAGAGATCTGCCTTTCCTGAGTGGTCTCTTTTAATGCGGAGTCACTCAGCCAACCTCTCCCAGTCTTTCTCCTCATTACTCACCACGTTGATTCTCACCAGGTAGTCAACCTGTTGGTTCCATTTAGCAGCAGGCATGTCCCTGGAATGTCCTTTCACTCATCCTACCTCCACGTGTCTGGCCCGGCCTACTTCTAACAATCTTTGCCAGTCCTCAGCCCTCCAGACTTTGGTGTGGCCTATTTCCCACCGATTGGATTCCCATTGACAGATCCATTCAGTGGCTCCTATAAAGGTGACGTAGGAATGCATGTGGATGGCCTTAGTGCCATTCCCTACAGCCAGCAGGAGTGCACGTAACTCTCCTACCTGTGCACTGCCTCAGCAGAGCCCTCCCAGGATCAGTGACTCCCACAGGTTCTGGCCTCATTCTTCACCAAAGGCTGGTGGGAAGAGGCATTAAGCATCACTGTGGTTGATATCAAGCACAGAGCCAGCCTAGGGGCATAGATCTCCTGTTCCAGTGGAGGTGCCTGGACATCAATTCTGGGGTGTCCAGCTCTGCTCAAGAGAAGTGTTCCCCTGCCCTGCTGTGGCTGGACTTGCTTTGGGTTGGGATCTTGATTAGTTCTGTTGGATTGGGTTTGGATTTGTTTTGTCTTGGTGTCTTTTGCTGTTCTCGTGTACTGGTGCAGGACCCTACACTTGCCCTTCTGAACTTCAGAACCCCCTTTGCCCAGACTGGCTAGGTCTGGCTGAACGACAGCATGGTCTGATGGGTGTCAACCACCCCTCCCAGTTTGGTACCATCAGCCAGGGGCAGAGGGGACACTCTATCCCTTCACCCAGGCCATTGGCGAATATACTGAACAAGACTGGACCCAGTCCTGACCCCTCCAGGCCTCCAACCAGACCCTGCACTGTTGATCACAATCCTCATCTCTGTCCTTACAGTTATCTCCCAAATACCTCACTGTGCACTCACCAGACCTGGCACCAGAACTCTCCCTGTGGCTTCCCTGAGATTCCCTGGTCACACCTCCCACCACCACACACCACCTCCAGCAGCAGCCAGGGACAGCCCTGACCATACTCCGCCTCCAGCAGGCTTTGGCCCCTCCATATCCCATCATACTGGGATCTCCCCCATGGCACTGCCCAGAGACACAGTTGTCCCAGTTTGAGACTGATAATCCCATTTTGGGTGTCCTTCCCCATTCTGGGGGGGAATCCCAGTTTGGGGAGAGGTTCACTCCCAGTTTGGGGCAGGGGAAGGAATATCAGTTTGAGCCTCCTTTGAGACACATTTAGGAGGGATTCCAATTCCAGTTTGGGGACAACACTCCCTGTTTGAGTCTCCCTTCACAGTTTGGGTCTGGTATTCCCAGTTTTGAGGTGATCCTTTCCCAGTTCCCACCTAACAGCCAACTCCAGAGGGAACTGGGGGCTAGGAGTAGCCCTGGGCGCAACTGCAGTAGGCAACTAGAATGGTTTGGGACTAGGCAACTGGGGGGTGCAACTGGAGAGTCCTTGCTAAGGAGAGTGCAGCTAAGGGGTAGGTGGGGATGAAATGAGGCAAGTGGGAGGTTGTTGGCTTGGGGAGGGCGCAACTGGGGGGGTCCTTTGCACCAGAGGAATAACTCGGGGGGGTCAACTGGGAAGGTAGATGAGAGCAACTGGAACAAATGAGGGGGGAAGGGCAACTGAGATGCTAATGAGGGGAACTGGGGCAACTTGGGAGGGGTCTTTGGCTTGTTGGGGGGCAACTAGGCCAGGAAGCAAAAGGTCCTCTGCTCTAGGAGGGGAGCATGGGTGGGAGAACTGGGGCAGGCAACTGGGAGGTAACTGGGAAGTAACTGGGGTGACTGGTGGGGCAGCTGGTGGGCCCTTGGCTCTGAGAAGGGGCATCTAAGGGATTAACTGTGGCAACTGGGGGATCCTTCACTCTGGGGGGTAGAAATATGGAAACAACTGAGGCAACTTAGGGGCCAAAACAAGTATCCTTTGTTCTGGGGCTGGGCATTGGAATAACTGGTGGGGTAGCTGGGGTAACTGTGAGGGCACCTTAGAATTATAGAATCACAGAATGTCAAGTGCTGGAAGGGATCTTGAAAGAGTTTGTATGAAACTTCCTATGCCTCAACTCCCACCCATTGCCTCTTGTCCTGTCATTGGGCATCACCCAGCAGAGCCTGGCTCCAGCATCCTGGCATTCACCTTTACATATTTATAAACATTGATGAGGTCACTTCTCAGTCTCCTCTTCTCCAAGCTAAAGAGCCCCAGCTCCCTCAGGCTTTCCTTGTAAGAGAGATGTTCCAATTCCCTTCATCATCTTTGTGGCTCTGTTGGACACTCTCAAGCAGTTCTATGTCCCTCTTGAACTGGGAGACCGAGAACTGGACACAGTACTCCAGATGTGGCCTCACCAGGGCAGCGTAGAGGAGCAGGAAAACTCTCTCAACCTACCAGCCACACCCCTTCTAATACACCCCAGAATGGCATTGCCTCTCCTGGCCATGAATGCACACTGTTGGCTCATGGTCAACCTCCCATCCACTAGGACCCCCAAACCTTTTTCCCCTTTGCTGCCTTCGAACAGCTCAGTCCCCAACCTATCCTGATGCCTGGCGGTTTTTTTCCCCAGGTGCAAGACTCTACACTTGCCGTGGTTGAATTTCATTCAATTTCTCTGTTGAATTTCAATCCATCTGTCCCTGCCCAGCCCTCCAACCTTTCCCAGTCTGGATGAATGGCAGGACAGCCTTCTGGTGTTGCAGCCACTCCATCCAGTTTGGTGTCATCAGCAAACTTGGTGACAGTGCCCTCATTCAGGTCATTGATGAATATATTGAACAGAACTGGTCCCAGTACTGACCCCACTGGGATCCCACTAGTCACAGGCCTCCAACTGGACTCAATCCCATTGACCACAACTCTCTGGCTCTTTTCCTTCAACCAGTTCCAAACCCACCTCACTCCCTGATCATCCAGACCACACTACCTCAGTTTAGCCAGAGGGATGCTGTGGGAGACAGTGTCAAATACTTTACTGAAACCAAGATAAACCACATCCACTGCTCCACCATCATCAATCCACCTGGTTATGCCCTCATCAAAGGTTATCAGGTTGGTCAAACATGACTGCCCCTTGGCAAAGCCATGTTGACTATTCCTAATGACCCCACTGTCCTTGACATGCTTAAGGACAGCATCAAGGATAAACTCCATGACCTTTCTGGGGCTGGAGCTGAGGCTGACAGGTCTATAGTTGCCTAGGTCCTCCTGATTACTCTTTTTGAAGACTGGAGTGATGTTTGCCCTCCTCCAGTCCCCAGGCAGCTCTCCTGTCCACCATGGCTTACTGAAGATGGTAGAGAGTGCTCTGGCAATGCCCTGTGCCGGCTCCCTCAGCACCCGTGGGTGATGCCATTGGGACCCATGGACTTATGGATGTGCAGATTACTCAACTGTTCCTTAACCCAGTCCTCACAGAATTACAGAATCATAGAATGGTAAGGTCGGAAGGGACCTCAAGGATCATCTAGTTCCAACCCCCTGCCATAGGCAGGGACACCTCCCACTAGTACAGGTCACTCAAGGCCTCGTCCAACCTGGCCTTGAACACCTCCAGGGAGGGAGCAGCCACAACCTCCCTGGGCAACCTGTTCCAGTGCCTCACCACCCTCACTGGAAAGAACTTCCTCCTAACATCCAGTCTAAATCTCCTCTCTGTCAGTTTAAACCCATTGCCCCTCATCCTGTGATTATAAGACCTTGTAAATAGTCCCTTCCCAGCCTTCCTGTAGGCCCCCTTCAGATATTGGAAGGCTACTATAAGGTCTCCTGGAAGCCTTCTCTTCTCCAGGTTGCAGAGCCCCAGCTCTCTCAACCTGTCCTCATAGCAGAGTTGCTCCAGCCCCCTGATCATCTTCGTGGCCTCCTCTGGACCCACTCCAACAGTTCCATATCCTTCCTGTGCTGGAGGTTCCAGAACTGTACAGAGTTCTCATTGACCAGGGAAGACTCCTCCTTTGCCATGCTTTCCTCTGGGGCCTCAGCTGTCAGGGGCTCCTGAGGACAGTCTCCAGCAGTATAGACAGAGACGAAGAAGGCATTTAGCAACTCTGCCTTCTTTGTGTCCTCTGTCAGCAAGCAACCCCCTCACTCAGCAGAGGGCCTACACTGCCTCTAGCATTAGTTTTTTCTGCAATGGATTTGAAGAAACCCTTTCTGTTATCCTTGACCTCCCTTGCAAGGTTGAGCTCCAACGAGGCCTTAGCCTTCCTATTTGTTTCCCTACACCCTCTGAGAACAGCTCTATACTCCTCCCAGTTGCCAGCCCCTCCTGCCATGATTTGTAGACTCTCTTCTTCCACTTAAGTTTGCTTAGCAAACTTACTTAACTTAACCATGCAGGTCTCCTGGCTCCCCTTCCCAGTTTCCCACTTGTTGAGATGCACTGATCTTGAGCTTGGAAGAAGAGATCCTTAAATGTTAAGCAACTATCATGGTCCCTCTGCCTTCTAGTATCCTGTCCCATGAGATTTCACCCAACGGTTGCTTGAAAAGGCAAAAGTTGGCCCTCCTGAAATTCAGGACTAGACTAGACTCAGCTGGCTGGAAGGACTGAAGCTATATTTACAGCTCAGCACAATATACAACCAGATATATACACAATACACAGGAACATTTACAGCAATATACAAGTTAAAGGTAATACAGAAACACAATACCCCTCCTAGAAATCAGAGTCCCTAGGAGGGGTTCCCAATCACCCTTCCACCTTCTTTCCACCCCCCCTACCTTATCCCAGGGTCCGCCCTATGTGCAAGGTGAGTTTAGAGGATGGGCAAGGGGAATTAGAAGCAGAATGATGAGTTGGGTTACACAGAAGCCCAGAAGACACAGCAGTTCCCAGAGAGTCTCTGTGTTATCTATGTCTGTGTCCTTGCTCTTATACATCTCAGCAAACCTATGAGTGAAGTAGACATTAGCACTGTTTGCTTTTCACAGCCTATAATCTATTTTTTCTTATTAAAATATTCCAGTTAGCCTGAAAACTAAAATATTCCAGTTAGCTGGGGAGGTTGGACTGGATGATCCCCAAGAAGTCCCTTCCAACCATGCTGGGATTCAAATACAGAGCTGTTTCACTAAATACTTGCTGCTCTTCCCTGTGTGTTGTAAATTCCCTTTTCAGGCTGCACCTCACCACCCTCACGCATGTTTCGAGTGGCTTTTGCTGGAGGTCTTGGATTGCTGTGTTCATCTCCTAAGGAGCTTGGAGACAAAAGTGTGGAACTGTCTGAGGAAGTGGCTGCCCCAGTGCAGTGCTGGGAGCTAAGGGTGTGTGGAGAGGTCAGGGCTGCATGGCTCAGGCTCCCCTGGGCCTAAGCCATGTGTGGCTTCATTGTTTATCAGCCAGGCTCCCACCAGTGCAGAGCCCCTGTTCTAGAGCTGCTGAGATGAGATTTAGTGCTGGAGGCCTGCTGTCTGGGTGCTGGAAAATGTCTGTTTGCTATCTCTGCTCATGGTGTCCCAGAGGGCAGGAACCTCCTGGGCATGAGGAGGAGCACCCAAGAATCTGCCTTGGCTGCACTGGGAGCAGGAACCTCAGGAGAGCTGCGGTTGGCTTTGGGTGATGGAAGACCCTGTGAGTCAGTGCTGCTGGTGGGACTCGGGGCACAATATGCCTTCGGGGCCAGAACTAGTAGGCACAACCAGGGGGAATTGTTTGACTTTCCATCATCTTGGCCAACTCAATGTCCTCTTCTCCATCAACCTTTCCCTGTAGAGTACCCTGCTCTTCTCTGGCTTCTTCACACCCCTCTTCAGATTCTTCAGGCTGTCTGGGGCTCTGAGTAACCTGGAACTGTTCCAGGTCAGACTGTCTGGGGCTTTGAGCGGCCTGCTCCAGTTGTAGATGTTCCTGTTGATTGCAGGGGGTTGAACTGGCTGAGCTTGAAAGGTCCCTTGCAACCCATCCCATGCTGTGCTTCTGCCCCTTCCAGGAGCACCAGGAGGATGCTGCTGTACTCCAGCCCTGTGCCCTGTGGCATTATTCAGCCTTACAGCTTCGTGGAGGTGCCACTGACACTGGAGGCCCATGTGGCTGTCTTTGGGCTTGCAGGGTCCCCACTGGTGAGTGCTGGAGGAGATGTTTGCTCTGTACCACAGGGCTTGGTGTGGCCTAAAGTATAGAGGGTTTCTTGCAGGGCAAAGGGGAGTTGTACCCTAGGGATCCATGGCACTGGGTGATGGCTACAGTAGAGGCAGGGAGGTGTCCTCTTGGGTGGTGGTCAGTGTGTGACACAGCATTGCCCTGGGCACATGGCAGATAGGGAAAGCAGCCAGCCCTGTCCCTGGCTCTCAGCCTCTGCTGCTACTTCCTTGGGGATCTTGGTGATCAGCACACAGGGACAGTGTGCATCAAGAGCAGTGTGGCCAGCAGGGCAAGGGAGGGGATTCTGCCCCTTTACTCTGCTCTTGTCAGACCCCACCTGGAGTACTGTGTGCAGTTCTGGAACCCTCAGCACAGGAAGGACATGGAAGTGTTGGAGTGGGTCCAGAGGAGGGCCACAAAGATGCTCAG
>VWZE01026277.1:160578-186737 GCA_013396675.1 Eubucco bourcierii
ATGGGCAAGAAAATGCTACTGGAGTGCTGTCATCAGTTCAGTTCTTCAGGCCCTGCTAGGATTACCCCAGAGCCCAAAGCAGAGGTCACCAACTTCCATGGTCTCTCCTCTGCAGCGCCAGCTTGGGCTGCTTTTCAAGCTGTAGCTTTGGCAGTGTTGAAGTTGCTGCCCAAGCATGGCCATGCAGCAGCAGAAGTCAGGGAGGGTGGTTTGGGGCAAGGCTGAGTAGTAACGGGGCTGGGAGTGGGCACAGGGCAGAAGCAGGAGAGGTGCTGGTAGGGCAGCAGGCTAGGCAGACTGGGTTCTCTCCCCCTGACAACAGCAACTTGTGGCTTTCAGCTGGGGTCCCTCCAAAGCCCACACTTCCTCCAGGCCTTCTGGTTCAGGCTTCCAACACTGGAAACAGAAGACAGCAGACAGAACCCTTTCCCATCCAGGAGCAGCCTCAGAGCTGTTGTCAACCTTCCTTGGTGTGTTTTGGTTTTTCTCTCCTCCCTGCTTCCTGGAGCAGGAAATCTATTTGGTGAGCATTGGAGTAGGCCCAGTTGTCTCCATACATCCGAATGAGATTAAGACCCCAGTTCCTGCATCCTTCCAGGCAGAGAAAGTGAGTATCTGGAGAGGGTTTCAATGGAAATTACCGCTCTGTGGTCAGCTGGGGTTTGGTTTTCACCTGAAGCTTTCTCACTTGGCTGCCTGAGAGAACCAGATGTTCCATAACAAGAAGCCTGGCTCTGGGGGCAGGTTCAGCTGGGTAGCCCTCAGGAGAACAGAGTTTGCATAGATGTTAGAGCAGTAAGCCTGGGTCATGTTTCCAAGTTCTCCTTTTCCTTTGTGGAAGTCCTCTGACTGTGAGAGTCATGGGATGGGTTTGGGAGCTCTGAGATGACAGAATGCTTCTGGTTGGAGAAAACCTTTCAGATCATCCAGTCCAACCCTTAGCCCAGCACTGCCAGGTCACCACCAAATCATGTGCCTCAGGACCTCATCTCCAAGGCTTTGCAATTCCTCCAGGGATGGGGACTCCAGCACTGCCACTTGTCCAGGTAGGAGGTTCTCAACGTGTTCTTTGGGCAGGAGGGAGCAAAGCTGGACTGGCAGCAGAGTGCAAAATGCCTCCTCAAGATCTCTTCCAGGACTCTCAGCTACTTGTGTGTAGCAAGTGAAGATGGAGCCCACATCTCGTCTTTGGGTGGGCTTGGAGCCACACACAGAAATGCCATGGGCATAGCTATACTTGATTCGCTGCCAGCTCCCACCTCAGCTGTGCCTGGCTTGAGGTGGTGTGGTCGTCTGAGTTAGATTCCTACCTCAGGCATAAAAACATTCAACTGAGAAACTTAGAAGTGGAAGCTCTGAGTGGTGAGGTGAACATTCTAGGGATAGACCATATAATGGCAACAATGGATAAGTTAATATAATTTAATTGGAGTATCAAGAGCTTTATGTCTGGAAGCACAGCTTGGACCTTCCCCTTGCTGCTTCCATTGCTTTGCCTGCACCCGCTACTATCTTCCCCTGCCGCTGTTTTGGTTGCTGCTGCTGCTTTTGTTGCTTCACCGCCGCTTGACTCCTTCCCCATCTTCTTTCAGGTTATTATATTCCTGTAGTAGTTATATTCTGCCTATACTGGTATATTTAGTTTAAGCTATAAGAAATAAAATTTTCCTTTTTTTTTTTTTTTCCTGACTTCACAAAAAAATCCATGTTGAGGTGAGTTCATTCTACCAGGGGAGGGATCCATCCTAACCCGGTACAGGTGGTGGAACCTGCAGCAGAGTGGTCTCAGCCAGAGCAGCCACTTGCTTACTGCAGCCCGTGGTGCTTGTTTTGCAGCTGTTGCTGTCCAGTTCTGTGGAGTTGGAAGGTGCTGTGAAAGCTCCCAGTCCAGTTGGGATCAAGCAGTTCATGAAGTTCAGGGAGAGCCCCACAGCTTGGGATTGGAGTGGAAATTAAGTGGAAATGTACCTGGCTTCCGGCTTTGCAGCGTGACAGCAGTTCCACAGGTGTGCCTGCTGCTAGTGGCCCTCAGCACCGCTTATAGAGTGCCTTCATGTCCCTCCAAGCACCTGAGCACGGAGAGGAAATGCAGGACATGGTGCAGGGTTGAGACAAAATCCTCCTACTGCAGCAGCTCTGGAGAGCATTCACAGTATCCCAACATGGTAGCGTTGGAAAGGATCTCTGCAGATCAGATGATCTGCAACCCTCTGCTAAAGCAGAGCACCTACAGCAGGTAGCCCAGGATCACAATGGCCATTGGGGGTTGGAATCTTTCCAGAGAAGAAGGACCATCCACAACCTTTCTGGGCAGCCTGCTGCAGGGCTCTAGCACCCTCACATCGAAAAATTTTCTCCTGTACTTCAGGTAGAGCTTCCTGGGTTCCAATTTGTGCCCCTTGCCCTTTGTCCTGTCACTGGGCACCACTAAGAAGAGTCTGGCTTCATCCACTTACCCTCCACGGGTCTTTTAACTCTTGCTGAGCATTGATCGGATCCTCGGATCCTCCCTAGGGCTGCTCTTCTCCAGGCTCAACAGCCCCAGGCCTTCTTACAAAGATGCTCCAGGCCCCTCAGCATCTTTGTAGCCTCCACTGGACTCTCTCCAGTAGTTTCCTATCTCTCATGAACTGGGGAACCCAGAACTGGAGCCAGCACTCCAGATGTGGCTTCAGTAGGACAGAGGGGCAAGAGAATGTTCCTATACCTGCTGGCCAGAATCTTTACCTGTTACTCATTTTGTCACTAATCAAGTGGTGGAGAGGGCATTTGCCAGGAGTTTCTGCTGCAGCAGAGACAGCAGAGTGCCAATCAGAGTGAGGAGCAGCAGTCAGAGGAGCTGGGCTGGAGGGCATCCCTAGCTCCAAGGGCTCTTAGCTCAGCACCTGGTGTGTTTCTG
Source organism: Eubucco bourcierii (assembly GCA_013396675.1). Classification (NCBI taxonomy): domain Eukaryota; kingdom Metazoa; phylum Chordata; class Aves; order Piciformes; family Ramphastidae; genus Eubucco; species Eubucco bourcierii. The sequence goes on from VWZE01026277.1 coordinate 163,478, forward strand.
CAAGCAAGAAGAAAGGTTTTAAAGCAAAGTTGTGCAGCAGAGACAATTTCTTGCTGCCAGGAGACCTCCCAAATGACTTTAGTGTGGTACATTAATTAATTGGTGAGATGGGGAAAAGATTTCTCCCATGGCATCTACTCTGGTGACTGGAATGGATGCTGGATGAGGTCAGGATGATTTTGCCTGTGCAGCAGCTTGGTGGGGCAGTGAGCGGCCCAGGGATGAGGGAGGTTGAACTACTGAAGAGAGGAGTTTCCAGTATCCTGACCTAGCTGCAGATGTCCCTGCTCACTGCAAGGGCTTGAACTCCATGGTGGCACAGTATAGTTGGAGATGTGTAATATGTAATTATTTTTTTTTTTAATTGTAATTACAATATTTTTTTTAATTGTAATTTTTTTTTTTAAAATGTATTGTAATTACATTACAATAAAATGTAATGTGGTGTTCCTCGGGGGTCAGGACACCAGGGACCTGCTTGAAAGAGTACAGCAAAGGACTCTGAAGATGCTGAAGGGGGTGGAGCATGTCTTGTGATGAAAGGCTGAGGGACCTGAGGCTTTGTAGCTTGCAGAAGACAGGACAGAGGGGAGATCTCATCAGTGCTTGTAAATACCTTCAAGGGTGTTCAGGAGGGTATGGCCAAGTCTGTTCAGTGGTGTCTAGCCAGAGGACAAGGGGTAATGGGCACAAACTGGAACATCAAGAGTTCCATGTAATCATGAGGAGCTTCTGTATGTTGAGGGTGATGGGGTACTGGAGCAGGCTGTCCAGTGAGGTTGTTGAGTCCCCTTCTCTGGAATCATTCCACACCCTGCTGGATGCATCCCTGTGCAATCTGCTCTAGCTGAAGGTGCTTTGGGCAGGGCGGTTAGACAAGATGATCTCCAGAGGTCCCTTCCAACCCCTGCGAGTCTGTGATGTTGAAGGGTCCATTCCAACCCCAACCATTCCATGATTTGGTAATCCCAGCTTCTTGCTCTGTGAGTTGCAGCATCCTTCCTGTCTCTGTCCCATTTTGCCATGGGAAGAGGAAGCCAAAGGGCTTCCACATTTCCTCTTGTCTGCCTCCTGGAAGGCATGCCAGCCTGATGCCCTCTTCCTGCCAGCTTCTGAAGGCACAGGTCTGCTTGGTCCTGCTCTGGTAGCACGGGCGGTACTGGCAGGGCGTCTGGGTTAGCTTTCCCTGTGTGGTGTGCTGGAGTAAGGGTTCAGGGAACCAAGTGTCCCACTCAGCAGCCCCCTGCAGCATGAGGCAGAGCAGGGAGATGAAGGTGCACCCCTGTGTGCAGTGGACAGGTGAGGAAGACTGTAGCTGTGTCCTGTCATGCAGAGTCAGGTGGCTCTGGATCTGCTTCCTTTTGCTCTGGACCTGGCTGGTGTGAGCCCAGTTCTGGCCTGGGACAGCTCTTCTGGAAGCCAGAGAGTAGGTAGCCTGCCCTAGCAACACAACCTGCTCTAGATCTTGTCCTAGTCTCTGCCACTGCATGTCCAGAGATGTTTTGCAGCTCAGGATGAGCCAGGGCAGGTTTCTGCACCCTGAGTTGAATTGCACAGGCAGGAGGTTTGGCATCAGAGTCCCAGACACCAGCCTGCAGTCCCAGAATGCCAGCATGGAGCGGAGAGGGATTGCAAGTGGCCTCTGAGGATCACCCAGTCCAAGCCCCTTGTTCCAGCAGGGGCACCCACAGCAGCTTGCCCAGGAGATCCCAATGGCTAGGTGGGTCTGGAATCTCTGCAGAGGAGGAGACTCCACAATCTCTCTGCTCCAGGGCTCTAGCACCTTCACACCAAACAAGTTTCTCCTCCTGGTCAGATGGAACCTCCTGAGTTGCAGTTTGTGCCCCTTGTCCTATCACTGGGCACCACTGAGAGAAGTCTGGCCCCATCCTCTTGCCCCCTCCCCCTCTTTAGCTGTTGGTCAGCACAGAGCTGATCCCCATTCCCTGCTGTTGTGGTAGGCCTAAATAGGCCAAGTGGGCTTGTACATGTCCTGGCTTGCCCAGGCATGCTCCCCTGCTCCCCCTCCTTCTGTGCTGGGGTTGGTGGCCATAGGAAAGGGGACAAAAGCCCCAGCTTCACCTAATATAGTCAAGCTTGGCAAAATGCCATCCTGATTGGCAAATCTATGTCCAAAGGCCCATTAGTCTCGGGCTGAATGGATATAAAGGGATGAGCAGGTAGCACAAGGTGCTCTCTGTTATTGTATCCTGCCTGCTTACTACCTCATTGATCCTGAGCTGAGGCTCTGATGCCTCCACACGTTCGACCTGCACAGCCAGTGTGACACTGTGCCAGGACTGCACACTGCAAGGCATCCTACCTACACCTGAGAGCCTGCTGCCAAGAGAGCCAGGAGCAGCTCAGAGATCGTCTGCCTCCTTTCTCCAGCACCCAGGAGCCTGGGGAAACTCCAAAGCCTCTAACAGCTTTCAGCCCAGCAGCAGCCCGCCACATGCTTTGGGTATTGTCCCATGATATTTTTGTGAGTAAATACTTCAAGCCTCTTGTAATCATTAACTGCCTTCTGCCATAAGCAGAAAGGAGCTTCCTGCATCCATCCAGTGGCTAAGCAGGATAACCAACTGCAAGCAGTGTGAGTGACCACACAAACCTTCTCTGCCAGCAAAATGTTTGCTTATGCTGGTTACCTTTAAAATGTTCCGGTTTTGCCTTTTCCCTGTATATATAAATTTCCAAACCCTGCGTTTTGAACCTTGTAAATAAGTTTTCTGGCGAGATTTAATGTTAATAAACAGTTTTCATAGTTATTAGCAATCTCTGCCTGGACATCAAAATTAATATCAATCATTAATTTTGCATCATTCATAAAACCTGGAGGTCAGGTCTCTTGTTTCTCATTCAGTGCCTTTGCACCCCAAGAAGTTCAGCCCCTGCTTCTTGTTTAGAGGTGCAGAGCAACAGCAGCAGCACTCTGCTGTGTGTGCTAAGGAGCCCCCTGGCACCAAGCAGAGCAGCAAAGCTGGCCAAGAGTCTGGAGAACAGGGCTGATGGCTGGACTTGATGGGTATCCAAGTCTTCTCCAACCCAGACATCCTCTGCTGTTGCCTCTGGGCTCTCTACTGTGGAGATATCAGCAGGAGCTTCTGCTTTGACTTTCCTTGTCCAACACACTTCTCTCAGACTTTGTGCAGCTGCTGAACCACTTTAAGACCTGGAACCCCAATCTTTTTGCCCAGCAGAGGGACAGCAGTCAGGGACTTTCCAAATGAGTTCATTCCCATGCCAAAATGCCCCTTCCCAGGTCCCAGCAGTGTGGCTGTTGCCCCACAGGAAAGATCTCTCCGGAAATTCTTTTCTCCTTATACAGGAAGGAAAAGGTCTTCTAGAGCTTAATATCTTTGTCAGCAATGTGGGCAGTGGGACTGAGGCACTCTCAGCAAGTCTGGGGATGACACCAAGGTGTGGGGTGTGCTAGACTCACTTGAGGGAAGGGATCAATCCAAACCATCACATATTTGAGAAGGGAGTCAGCACCAATGGCAAGAGTTTCAAGAAGTTACAGTGCAAGGTTCTGCAGTTGGGTTGGGTCAATCCCAGGCACAAATGCAGGGTGAGTAGAGTGGGCTGAGAGCAGATCTGAACAGACTTGAGGGTGTTGACTGCTGAGAAGGTCCCAACAAGCCAGCAGTGCCCTCAGGCAGCCCAGAAGGCAGCTGTGTACTGGGCAGGCTGCAGTCAGAGGAGTGTGGGCAGCAAGGTAAGAGAGGGGATTCTGCCCTTTGACTCTGCTCTGCCTCACCTCCAATCCTACCTCTAGTGTTGGTGTCCCCAGTATAAGAAGGGCACAGAGTTGTTGGACTGAGTCCAGAGGAGGCTACAGAGAGATGGCATGGACAGCATTCAGTGCTGGCCCTTTTCCTGGTGGAGCGGTTGGCCATTGTTAATTTTGAGCCAGACCTCCCGCCGAGCCTTAAGAGAACACAAAGTGAAGCATCCGGGGTGTAAGCCGAAGGGCGTTGCAGTAGCAGCGATTTGTCAGAGGGTAGCAGTAGCGAGCACACAGCGCGGTCACTGAGCTGCAGCACCAGGGTTTGGGCACAGGGTGGCAGCAGCACGCACCCAGCGCGGTCACTGAGCTGCAGCACCAGGGTTTGGGCACAGGGTGGCAGCAGCACGCACCCAGCGCGGTCACTGAGCTGCAGCACCAGGGTTTGGGCACAGGGTGGCAGCAGCACGCACCCAGCGCGGTCACTGAGCTGCAGCACCAGGGTTTGGGCACAGGGTGGCAGCAGCACGCACCCAGCGCGGTCACTGAGCTGCAGCACCAGGGTTTGGGCACAGGGTGGCAGCAGCACGCACCCAGCGCGGTCACTGAGCTGCAGCACCAGGGTTTGGGCACAGGGTGGCAGCAGCACGCACCCAGCGCGGTCACTGAGCTGCAGCACCAGGGTTTGGGCACAGGGTGGCAGCAGCACGCACCCAGCGCGGTCACTGAGCTGCAGCACCAGGGTTTGGGCACAGGGTGGCAGCAGCACGCACCCAGCGCGGTCACTGAGCTGCAGCACCAGGGTTTGGGCACAGGGTGGCAGCAGCACGCACCCAGCGCGGTCACTGAGCTGCAGCACCAGGGTTTGGGCACAGGGTGGCAGCAGCACGCACCCAGCGCGGTCACTGAGCTGCAGCACCAGGGTTTGGGCACAGGGTGGCAGCAGCACGCACCCAGCGCGGTCACTGAGCTGCAGCACCAGGGTTTGGGCACAGGGTGGCAGCAGCACGCACCCAGCGCGGTCACTGAGCTGCAGCACCAGGGTTTGGGCACAGGGTGGCAGCAGCACGCACCCAGCGCGGTCACTGAGCTGCAGCACCAGGGTTTGGGCACAGGGTGGCAGCAGCACGCACCCAGCGCGGTCACTGAGCTGCAGCACCAGGGTTTGGGCACAGGGTGGCAGCAGCACGCACCCAGCGCGGTCACTGAGCTGCAGCACCAGGGTTTGGGCACAGGGTGGCAGCAGCACGCACCCAGCGCGGTCACTGAGCTGCAGCACCAGGGTTTGGGCACAGGGTGGCAGCAGCACGCACCCAGCGCGGTCACTGAGCTGCAGCACCAGGGTTTGGGCACAGGGTGGCAGCAGCACGCACCCAGCGCGGTCACTGAGCTGCAGCACCAGGGTTTGGGCACAGGGTGGCAGCAGCACGCACACAGCGCGGTCACTGAGCTGCAGCACCAGGATCCATGCTGACTAATGATAATCTTCGGTTCCAAGTGAAGAAGGTTGCCAGAAGTAGTCAGCATGGATTGACCAAGGGACAGTCAGGCTTGAGTAACCTCATAGCATTCTGTGATGCCATAACTGAATGGGTAGCTGCAGGTCACCAGTGGATGTAGTCCACCTTGACCTTAGCAAGGCTTTTGACAGCCTCCCTCAACGTCCTTGTGAGGAAGCTCAGTAGGTGTGGGATAGAAGAGCAGTGAGTGAGAGGGATTAGAAAGTGGAAAGAGCAGTGGTCAATGGTGCCAAGTCCAGCTGGAGAGCTGTAACTAGTGGAGTCCCCCAGGGATCAGTGCTGGGTCTGGTCCTGTTTAACATTTTTATCAATGACATTGATGAGGGCACAGACAGTCTGCCCAGCAAGTTTGCTGAGGATACCAAACTGGAAGGCTTGGCTGAGACACCTACAGGTTGTGAGGCCATTCAGAGGGACTGGGACTGAATGAGAGCTTGGCAAAGAGTACTGCACCAGTACAGGGTGGGAAGAGATCTGCTGGAGAGAAGCCCTGTGGAGAAGGACCTGGGAGTGCTGGTGGGCACCAAGTTCTGCATGGCACAGCAATGTGCTCTCATGTTCAAGAAGGCCAATGGGGTCCTGAGGGGCATTAAGAAGAGTGTGGCCAGCAGATAGAGGGAGATTCTCCTCTACCTCTACTCTGCCCTGGTGAGACCTCACCTGGAATACTGAATCCAGTTCTAGGCTCCCCAGTTCAGGAGGGACAGGTATCTACTGGAGAGGGCTACAAAAATGATGAAGGGGCTGGAGCACTGCCCTGTGAGGAGAGGCTGAGGGACCTGGGGCTTTTTGGTGAAGAGAAGACTTAGAGGGGCTATAATACATGTTTATAAATATGTATCGGCAAAAGGGACTGGGCAGATTCTTCTCAGTTGTGCCCTGGGACAGAACAAGAGGCAATGGATGGAAACTATAGCTTAGTTATATATATAACTATATNGAGAGGCTGTGGAGTCTCCTTCTCTGCAGTCTTTCCAGCCCTGTCTGGATGTGTTCCTGTTTGACATGTGCTAGATTCTAGTTTCCTGCTCCGGCAGAGGAGTTGGATTCGAAGCTCTGCAGAGGTCCTTTCCATCCTGTGATCCTGCGATTTAGACACAGGGCGGCAGCAGCGAGCACACAGGGAGCCGGACAGCAAAGGGAGGTGGTAGTCGAGCGAAAAGAGGGGGAATGCTGAAGAGTTGTGGGTGGCCAAAAGGAGGCTGCAGGCTGAAAGGTGGTGAGAAGATGGGGACGGAGGCTGAAGGGTGGTGGGAGGTCAAAAAGCCGTTCAGCCTATGCAACGGTAGGGGTTGGAAGGCACCTCCAAAGATCATCCAGTCCAACTCTCCTTCTAGAGCAGGGTCACCCAGGGCAGGTTACACAAGAACACGTCCAGGTGGGTTTGGAAAGTCTCCAGAGAAGGAGACTCCACAACCTCTCTGGGCAGCCTACTCCAGAGCTCCAGCACCCTCACAGTAAAAAGTTTTCCCTCTCTGAGTCACAACCTTTGTGACTTACCCTCTGTACCAATCAAAGCTCCAGCCTCCAGTGCATGGTTTCTGTTCTTTATTTTTCCAATTCAGGCAGCAGTCTGGCTGGCATTCATTACAAAATATATTAAACCCATCTATGGAGACTTGCAGAGAAACAGGAGAACTTTCCTTCTGCTCATAAAGGCAAATCAGCACAATAAACCTTTACCAATGACCCCAGAGCTGCCTTCTGCATCCATCCTCAATCTATGGTGCCATGAGAGCATCTCTAAATAAGTGCAGAAAGGCCACCCTGGTTTGATGCCATTAGCATGCTTTAATCTCTTGACAGCAAACAGGAGCAGGCAGATCATGAACAAGCCCACTAACAAGGCTGTAAATCTCTCCCACTGTCTGAGCTCCCACATGGACATCACAGACCAACATCTTGAGTCAAAGAAACTGTCCCTGCCCTGCAGGGGAAAGACATTCTGAGGCACAAAGAAAACCCCTAGGCCAGGACGAATCTGTGCCATAGCAGCTTTGCAAATACGCATCCTAAGAGGGGCTGGCTTCAAATACATTCGAGACGACAGAAATCTAGAAGGCCAAAGAAGCTAAAACCACTTTTCTACACCTTCTTGACACCCAGCAATGATGCAGGGCATCACAAGTTCCAGAACTGAAGCCCGTTCCTGAAGAAACTCCACAGGAAAGTGGTTCAATCCACAGGTTTCTTTGGACCTGGTTTAGAGACAGCTCAGGGCACTGCAGACCTTCCTGCTTCGTAGCAGTTCCACCTCAAATCCACGATGGCAAAACAATGTCTCAAGGGCAAAGATGATGTTTGGAGGCAGGGGAAAAGAAAAAGAGGCTCTTGCAGGAAAATATTTCCCTAGAGAAACAATCTTGTGCTGACCTTAGGCAATTTGAGTAAGTGGTAACAGTGGTGAAGATGGTACCTTCAGATACTGACAGTCACAGAATGGTCTGGGTTGGAAGGAACCTCCAACCTTCCTGCAGTCATCAGGGACATCCTCCCTTAGATCAGGGTGCCTAGACCCCTGTTGAGACTGACTTTGAAGATCTCCAGGGGTTGGGCCAATGCAGACTCCTAAGGTCTTCCATTAGCTGCAGATGATATTCTTGTCAGAGAAAGCTCTGAACTGCAGTTAAAATGAAATGGAGGTTGGGAAGTGGAGGAAACAAGAGGAAACTGGAATCAGAAGGTGCAGAAATCCTTCATTAGCACATAGACTTTCTTATGACTGCTAAAATTGAACCCATAGCCAAGGGGGTTTGAAAGACTCCTGGTGTCAGCCTCTGCTGTTGAGTCATTTGGCATCAGTTAGCCTTCTCTGTGGTGCTGCTCCAATACAAATCCAGCCCAAGGGCAGCAGTGCAGAAAGTATTCATGTGACTGTGGCTCAGGCCGCAGCTTTCTAGTCCCTGTTGGGCTGTGCTACTGCAGAACAGTAAAAGTTGAATCATTTCAGCTCCTGAACCTGCCACCAGTCTGAATTTCCTCCCAAGACAGAAGCACCTCAGATCTAGCAGACAGGGCTCAAAGCTGAACTTCAGCCCACGATGCAAAACTTCAGAAGGAAAGCAAGAGCTGAATGCACAGAGTGGGGGTCGGGTAGAAACTATCAGAACACAAGAGTAAGGAGATTTTTGTTAATACTACTGGGGTAGAGAAGTGTGGCAGGAAGCAGCCCTCACAAGTGTCTATTCTGCCCAGTAAGAGAAAAAAAAAAAAAACAAAAACAACTCCAAACAGAAGAGAGGAGAATGGAAGTCTCTGAGCACCTTGGGAAGATAACTGGATAACTGCCAGAGCTTGGGAGTGACTGAAGTGTGCAGTGTCTGCTGGGCACTGCCAAGCCCACAAACAGTTCTAGGCTAAGAATGGTTCAGCTTCAAGGAAGGCTCCAAGGGAAGATGCTCCAAAACTCACTGAGCTAACAGAATGAGGCTGTTCAGTGTGAAAACTGCTGCTGGGGTTTGCAACGCGTTTCCAAGCAGGGCTCTTCTCCTGGTTTGGGTCACCCATGCTCACACAGGAGACACCAAAGTCCCCATCTGGCTAGGTTTGCTATCAGCCAGGAAATTCAGGACATCACACTGAACACAGTTCCTCTGCAGCTCACTGCAGGGCTCTGTCTGCAAAAGGCATTTTACTCATCTGGAGCTGATGAGCAAAGGGGTAGGTTGGGGCCTGGAACTTTCAATGCCATGCAAGCAGGCAGAGCATCCTCCCAGAGCAACACACCGGGGCAGTCTTTCAGCAGCCTTCTAGCTATGAAACAGATGGATCTTCCCCACTAAGGGTCCCCTTGGGCTTGCTCTGATGGTGCTGAAAAACTGGAATCCTGCAATGTCTGAAGTTCTTGGGTTGTTCCGGCAGCTCGTAGAATCTCTGTAGATCTGTTTTAGGTATGGTTGAGTTCTATCCTTGCTACCAAGTTCTGGGGTGACCAAAATGTTTTTCCTTCCCTTCTTTTTCATGACAAGTTTCAGAGTTTGATCAGTACCATGAGAAGTTCATACTTTTCACACAAGTGAGTTTGGCCTTGCTTAGCTTTGGACTGATCACACCAAACCTTGACCCTGCACACAACCATCACAGGGGAGGAGTCCTATAACATCAGGAAGCTCAGGGAACCTTGACAGAGAGAATCCAGTGTTTGGCAGAGTCAGAGAGTGGAGTAAGTTGAAAGGGTCCTCGAAGCCCATCCAGTTCCATCCCCCTTGCCACAGGCAGGGACACCTCCCACTAGAGTAGGGTGCTCAAGGCCCCACCCAACACAGCCCAACAACTATGGAATTTTTCCCAAGGGCAAACTGGATTGCAGCTTTTCACACTCTCTAATTAGCAACAGGATCTTCTGACTCTCCAACATGCTGAGGGTGGCCCAGCTCCTGTTAGCTAATGGGACAAGGCACACCCATCACAACTGAAAGCTGCTCCAGCCAGCTGCCCACTGAGGAGCCACAGGAGGTGACAGAGGTCAGACATCACCCAGAGGACCAAGAGATCACTTGTGAGATGCAGGGCACAAGCTCAGCTTTGGTGCAAACTCAGGTTCCATCCCCAGTAAACCGAACTCTGCATCCCTCTCTCCACTCAGCAGAAACTTTTACTCCTGTGTTCACTCACTCTGAACCATGACCAGCCTCAGGAGAAGACCCCACCACACAGAGCTATGCCATCCAACCCTTACACTGCCCTGCCTCTGGTGACAGCGGCCAACACCCTGGGCCTGGAGCACACACGATGAGACTCAGCAAAAAGGGAATCTGGAAGCACTTCAGGCCTATATCACAAATATTCCTGCAAAGCACTCAGCTCAGAGCCACTCAGCTTGCTGCACAACTCTGCCACACCACTTCCAGAGAGTCTGAGACCAAGCCTGCAGCAACAGGCAGCATCTGGAAGCTAATTCAGCAGGGGGGAAGGCTGGAAGTACACCTCAGCCCTAGGTGATCCCAGCACAGCCTTGCCATGACTTCAGATCTCAAGAGCACTGTGGCCAGTTCCAAATTCTAGGCAAGACAACACAGAAACTCCCAATTCTGTCAAGCTTTGTGCAAAGCAAACACCAATCCCTTCACCTTTACTCCCTTGTCTTCCTCTGCTGTAAGGCATCGAGGTGAAAAGATTTACAGAACTTCCCATTCCCAAAAGGAGATGTCTGAGCACTCCAACAGGATTTCCCTCTAGGCACTTAAATTCTGAACAGCAACACTCCATTGAGATTGCTACAGAAGTAGCCAAGTCCTTTGAGCAGAGAACAGCGGCAAACAGCTAGACACAGATGCTCAGAGAAAACAAAACCCAAACCCTAAGAGTAAAGCAGCACCAACAAAGTTCTGCTGAGGTGGAGATCAACGATGCTGGCAGCTCTGACCTTCTCTAGATGCAGCCTGTATGGGTAATGAAGAAGCTGACCTGGTTGAGTGCAGAGAGGGCACTCCCAGCCAGTCTGCTGATGGCACCAAACTGGGAGCAGTGCCTGATACGCCCTCAGGCTGTGCTGCCATTCAGCCAGACTTGGCCAGGCTAGAGAGTTGGGTGGGAAGAAAGGGAATGAGATCCAACCAAGGTAAGGGTTGAGTCTGGCACCTGAGAAAGAACAATCCCATAGACCATTGTAGGGTGGGGACTGACCTGTGGGAGGGCAGCTCTGGGGAAAGGGATCTGGGGGGGTCCTGGTGAACAGAAGGATGCCCATGAGCCAGTAATGGGTACTTGTGGCCAAGAAGGCCAAGGGCATCCTGGGGTGGATTAGAAGGGCTGTGGTGAGTAGGTCAAGAGATGTTCTGCTGCCTCTCCACTCTGCTCTGGTAAGGCCACATCTGGAATATTGTGTCCAGTTCTGGGCCCCTCAGTTCAAGAATGACCTCAGGGAACTGCTTGAGAGAACCCAGCCCAGAGCCAGCAAGCTGCTGCAGGCAGTGGAACATCCCCTGCGAGCACAGGCTGAGGGACCTTGGGCATGGAGCTTGGAGCAGAGGAGCCCGAGGGCTCCCTCATTGCAGGGCCATGTTGGGAGGATGCAGCCAAGCTCTGCTCAGGGATGGCCAAAGACAGGACAAGGGCCAACAAGGGCCAGCTGGAGCAGAAGAGGTGCCGTGGGAGCAGAAGGAGAGTGATGGTGCCAGAGCCCTGGAGCAGGCTGCCCAAAGAGGTTGTGGAGTCTCCTTCTCTGGAGCCCTTCCAAACCTGCCTGGCTGTGTTCCTGTGAGACCTGTCCTGGGTGACCCTGCTCTGGCAGGGGGCTGGACTGGATGATCTCCGGAGGTCCTCTCAAAGCCCTGCCATTCTGTGACTCCTCTGGCCAGAGACTACAGAGCTCCATCAGCACTGCGAGCCTGGAAGCCCTCTCTGCGCAGACTGTTGAGGTCCAGCCGCGTGAGGACCTCGCAGCGCACCAGGAGGGTGTCGTCCTTGATGAAGGTTCTCTGCTTCAAGGTCTGCAGGTGCATGAAGGTGACGTAGCCAAAGCCTTTGGGGTTGCGGTGAATCGTTGGCCTCTGGAAGGCCAGCAGGTCTGGCTTGGCTTCCATCACCTCTTCGTGGTTCTGTCGCTCGGGGCCATCCGACTGGTCAAGGATGGAGAGGCGGATGGTGCCCTGGAAGGGCCAGGGCAGGTGGCTGTCGTACTCCCCCTGCATGGTGTGCACGAACAGCGAGATGAAGTTGGCGCAGCGCTGGGCGCTGGGCAGCTGGATGTGCAGCCGCAGGCACAGCTTGTAGCCAGGCCTCCCGGTGTAGAAGCCAGGGCTGTGCATCACCACAGGCTTCTCTTCTTCCTGGGCTTTCTGAAGGCCGCTGAAGTTCTCGATCTTCCAGATGTAAATCCCGTTGCACTGCTGGGCCTCCAGCTCGGCCACCTTCCCCTCCAGGCTGCGGATGGTGCGTTTGAGCTCTGCCACGTGAGTGTTCTGAGTCTCCATCTTAGCAATCAGCTCTCTCAGCTGGTGGTCTTGTCTCACCAGGCGACCTTCCAGCTGCTGAATGGTCTCTTTGAAGTTTTCCACGTCTGGATTGCACTCATATGGGGCACGTGAGATGTGTGAGAAAAGGGCAGGCTCAAAGGGCAGGCCATTGATGAAGGGCACAGGGTTGGCAGCAGTGACGCTGATGTTCTGAAAGCTCTGGGCCATCATCCTCATGTGGACCTGAGTGAACTCCTGCATGTGTCGTGCCAGCTCGTTCCTCTGCATCTAGGATTGAAAGAGGCATGAGGAAGACATCACCCATTGCCCATGTCTTTGAAGGGCATCAAACAATATCTAGTGGCTTCTGTGGAGTGAGAACAGCTGGAGCAGCAGTCAAAGGGCAGAGCATGGAACAAAGCAGGGGTCCAAACTGAAAAGCACTGAGAAAAGAAGCTCAAACACCAGGAGGCAAATCTTGTTTGACTCAAAGCAGTGACATAGGGGAAAACTGCTAAAGATACAGGCAGGACTTTTTCTGTGCTCTACAACAGCACTGAGGACAGGCTTAGGGAGCTGGGGGTGTTGAGCCTGGAGAAGAGAAGGCTCCAGGCAGACCTAAGAGCAGCCTGCCAGGACCTGAAGAGGCTACAAAGGCTGAAGAGGGACTGTTTGCAAAGGCCTGCAGAGACAGGATGAGGGCAATGGTGTGAAATGAGAGCAGAGCAGATTGAGATTGGATGTGAGGAAGACATTCTGCACCAGGAGGGTGCTGGGACACTGCAACAGGTTGCCCAGAGGGGTGGTTGAGGCCCCACCCCTGGAGATATTCAAGGTGAGGCTTGACAAGGCTGTGAGCAACCTCCTCTAGTGAAGGATGTCCCTGCTGAGTGCAGGGGCGGGGTTGGACTGGATGACCTTTGGAGGTCCCTTCTCAGGTTTCCTTGACTAAATTCCTTACAGTGAGGGTGGGGATACACTGGAACAGCTTGCCCAGGGAGGATGTGGATGCTCCCTCCTTGGAGGTCTTCAAGGCCAGGTTGGATGAGGCCTGGAGTAACCTGCTCAAAGATGTCCTTGCCCATGGCAGGGGTGTTGGAACTGAAGGTCCATTCCAACCCAACCCATGAAGGTCCATTCCAACCCAACCCATTCTATGAATCTCTAAATCTACAGACTCTAATACCCATAACTGTATTTGGCACAACTTCAGAGAAATCACAGCATCACAGAAGGGACCCTCAAAGGTCATCTTGTCCAACTCCCCTGCAGCAAGCAGGGACACCTCCAACTAGATCAGGTTGGAAGCTATTTTACTGCCATGAGAAAAGTACTCATAGACTGGAAAGAGCAAGTTCACCAAGCAAATCATTCACAAAGTGTTTGAAATGTAAAAAAGGCTTTTGAAAGGCAGGGTCTCACCAAGGAGTGCTCCAGAGCTGAGACACCTCAAAACAAACAAACCCCCCTACAAATAACCAAGGAATTTGCCTTGTGGGTGGCGGCAAGAAGAGGAAAATAAAGACACCACAGCAACCATGCAAGAGGTCTGCAGCTAGTGACTGAGCAGAGGCTTACCTTCTCAGGACATCCAAAGGCACTGTAGAAACAGGGCACTGGGGCAGTAGGACAATCATTGTCATAATGGTTAGGCATCTAAAACAAAACAGAGCTCAAATTCAGCTTTCCACCAAGAGCATCCCTGTAGCACATCCTGCAGAAATGCAGGTGGACAGACTCTGGAAGGCTGCCTGAAGTCAGAGCACTGCTGACCTACACAAATCTGCAAAGCAGTATGAATGTTTGGAGCAGAAATGCTGAGCTGATGATAAATATTCTCTGCCTCCCTGCTATGGACTTCAATGGCCTTTATACTTAGCTTGGGCACCAGAACCAGCTCAGGTTCTATTGCTGGAACAAGCTGGATCACACCAGGTCCTAATTCCTTCCCTTTCCTTCTGAAGCACAAGTTGCTGTGAAGTTTCTTCTGGTCCCTGCCTTTCAGCTCTCATGATCTCATCGCTCTTAATTCTCCCTGTCCATGCCCCAACTCAACAGCTAAGCAGCTTCAGCTGAGGCCTTGCCAGCCCTAAAGAGAGTGAGGATCATTCTGGGGTTCACAGCAGAACCCCTGCCTGCATAACCCAGCATGTGCCTGCATTAAACATCAGTCAAGGCGTCCCTGCTCACTGCAGAGACTTGGTCTAGAAGACCTTTGGAGGTCCTTTCCAACCCAAACCATTCTGGGAATCTCTGATGAAACAGAACACAAACCACTGATTCTAAGCCACCACACAGGTCAGCATTCTCTGCTCTCTGCTTTTGCAGTTCATTATTAGATCTGGTGACAGATTTGATTGTTACACTTAAGGACAGCAGTGTGCCTAGCTGGCCAAGAAGGCTACCAGCATCCTGGCCTGGATCAGCAATGGTGTGACCAGCAAGAGCATGGCAGGGGTTGTCCCCCTGGACCCAGCACTGCTGAGGCCACATCCCCTTAATTTGGACCAGTTTTAGGGCCCTCACTGCAAGACGGACATTGAGGGGCTGGAGTGTGTCCAGAGGAGGGCAACGAAGCTGGTGAAAGGTGTGGAGAACAGGGCTGGGGAGCGAACTGGGCTTGTTTAGTCTGGAGAAAGGGAGGTTGAGGGGAGACCTTCTGGTTCTCTACAACTCCCTAAAAGCAGGTTGGAGCCAAGCGGGATTGGTCTTTTCTCCCTAGGAACAAGTAGAAAGATGAGAGGAAATGACTTCAGGCTGCACCAAGGTGAGGTTTAGGTTGGGCATTAGAAGAAACTTCTTCACTGAAAGAGTTCTCAACCACCGGCACAGGCTGCCCCTGGAAGTGGCTGAATTACCATCCCTGGAGGTGTTTCAAAGCTGCAGAGATGTGATGTTGAGGGCCATAGGTTAGCAGCAGCCTTGGTAGTTAAAGACTGGTTGGACTCAATCTTAAAGGCCTTTTCTAACTGAAACCATCCTGTGCCAGTAAATACTTTCCAACAGGGGCCTTTCCATCAGCAACATTCTCCCTCTCTGCCCAAATCAAAGCCTTGCCTTCCCAGTATCAGCCATCAGCACTGGCAGCTACTTGGCATTCGTTAACCTCCACTCAAGATCCCAACTGTGCAGCATGGCCCCTGTCAAAAAGCAGTGGAGCTGAACACTGGGATTTGCTGTGAGAACTCCTGCAGAGCTTTATCAGACTGTTGTGGAGGCAACATTTTTGGAGAGAGACAGGGAGGGACTGATTGGCCAGGAGACAATCTGTGTCTTCAAGTTTAATTCCAAATTAAAGAATCCATGTCAAGACAAAAGCTCTGCCCCAGCTGAAGCACAGAGCAAGGCAGCCTCTTACCTGCTCTCTGATGAGCACCGTGTTGCAATATTCACAGAACACATTGGCCAGGGGGCAGGTTTGGTCATGGAGCTGAAGTGGTCAGACAAAAATAGAAGAAGGAATCAGGACATTAGGGTTTGGTTTCCATTCCAAAACTGGCTTTTAGCTGAATCCCAGTGTGAAACAAAGACAATCCCCTCACCCTCAACAAGACCTTTGCTATAATTACTGGATTTTAAGACAAGGGATTCATCAAGCATCAGATATTTTATTTCCTGAAGCTCTCATGCTCCAAGAGAGTCTGAATTTACCCAAAGGTCTCTGACCTTCATGTTCAGCAGCAGCTGAGCTCTGTGAAATGTTTTAGGGTGGGGTATTTTTGGGTACTGCTGGACTATAAGAGGGGTTTTTTGTTTGTCAATTCACAGCATGATATCAAACCCAACTCCTAGCTCTTGCCATAAAGCACAACTCTACCCAGAGAAAGACATGGAAGTTCAGGAAAGAAAGGACTCTTCCCACAGCATCAGCCAAGTGAAAAATGCTGTCAGGAGAAGGATGCTGAAATGATCTTCAATATTTCATTCAGAGCAGTGTCCAGCAGCCTCCCTCTGCTGGGGCTGTGTGAAACATGAAATGCTCACTGAAATTCTGGACAGTGAGGGTGGGGAGACACTGGAAGAGGTTAGCCAGGGAGGCTGTGAATGCTTCCTCCCTGGAGGGTTTAAGTCCAGGTTGGATGAGGTTTTGAAGAACCTGGTCTAGTGGAAAGCATCCATGCCCAAGGTCTTTAAGGTCCCTTCCAACCCAAAGTGTTCTCCGATGCGATTATTGATTCTGGCATTGCTGGGCGCCGGGCAGCAGCACCTCAGATCTCAGTCTGGTGTGTTAGCAGATAGCCCCAAAACATTCACCTCCTGACACAGCCTTTCTGTCAGTCATAAAGGCTGCCAATGGCAGTAGGTTTTGGGTGTCACTCTAGCTGCAGAGAGAGGCCTCTCTGGTGGCAAGGTCAAAAATGTGACACTGCAGGACAGAGTTTAGTGGTTGTGGCAGTTGGGTTACAGTTGGAGTCCATAGTCTTAAAGGGCTTTTCCAGCCTGAGTGACTCCATGATTCTAACCCAAGTCTTTTCACACCATAGGCAGTTTGCATTCCTGTGCAATTCTCTTCTCAGTTGTCACCTGTTCTAGACTCATGTCCTGAGTTTGCAGTTTTTCAGCTGTGCAGCACAAAAAGCTCTTCCAGACCAACCCCTTTTTTAACTCCTGTGCCATCTGCAAGCAAGCCCACACCAGTGAAAGCTGTACAGCTGAGATTCGTGCCAAGTACCTCTTTGTCTTCATAGGCCATAGATGTGGCACAGTTTGGGCAGCAGACTTGGCGCCGTGGACACTCCTGTCCCCTATGCTCTTTCAGATGGTTCTTCTGGACAGCTCCTTGGCACTGCGGGCATTCCACGGTGGAGAAATCACACTGCAGCTGGTGCTCCTGAACAAGGACAGAAGAGGGGTCTGACACTACAAACAGCTGCCATCAGCTCAGCTCATTTCAAGGGCAAGCACAGCACAAAAGGAACAAGCTGCAGTCTGCCCTTTGGGCAAGCAAATCCTTACACATCGATGCTGACTTTGCCTGTGATGGTCTCACGACTAAGATGATGCCTTTCTATCTCCAGAGCTTTGAGACTGCTCTCAGCTCAGAACTCACCTTTATATTCACCCTTTCAACTCGATCTGTAATTTTCCATCACAATGATTTCAACTCCTATACCACTAAATATACATTTATATTCAGAGATTGAGAGAATGGTTGGAAGGGACCTTAAGGATCACCCAGTTCCAATCCCCTGACATGGGCAGGGACACCTCCCACTAGCTCTGGCTGCTCAAGGCCTCATCCAGCCTGGCCTTCAACACCTCCAGGGAGGGGGCAATCATGACTTCCCTGGGCAACCTGTGCTAGTGTCTCCCCATCATTATTGTAAAGAATTTCTTCCTCATCTCCAGTCTCAATCTCCCCTCTCCCAGCTCAAAGCCATTGTCCCTCATCCTGGCACTCTCAGACCTTGTCAAAAGTCCTTCCCCAGGTTTCTTATAGGGCCCTTTCAGCTACTGGCAGGCTGCTCTGAGCTTTCTCATCTCCAGGTTGAACAGCCCCAACTCTCTCATTCTGTCCCTATAGGGGAGGTTCTCCAGGCCTCTGATCATCTTCCCAGCCTCCTCTGAACCCTCTCCAGCAGCTTCACATCCCTCTTGTGCTGGGGACATCAGAACTGGAGGCAGTGCTGTAGGTGTGGTCTCAGCAGAACCGAGGGGCAGAATCCCCTCCCTGTGCTGCTGCTCTCCTTGCTTTGGATGCAGCCAGCACATAGCTGCCTGTTGGGCTGCTGTTTATCATCAACTGACACCCCCAATTCAACAACTAAATTAATCTTCCCTCAAGGGAATACTGAAGTGACTTAGGAAACATGCCCAGTACAGACACAGCTGATGAAAAGCCAGACAAGAATGATCCTAAAGACAAACCTGCATTAGATCAGACTTTGGGCACTATGATGTTAGCCTGAGGATCACCTAAGTACCACTTCAACATTCATCCAAACCCCAGGTCTATGGAACTGTCGTCTGGAATGACAACGCCCCAAGTCAGCATGAAGAGGTATCACGTGGAATCATTTCTATCAAGGTACTGGATCTGGACTTGCCCATGAAAAGGGGGTTTCAGATATTCAAATCCAATTCTCACCTCCAGATGCCTCAGCTCCATCTTCATGCTGCAGCCCTTGTTGGGACACTTCACCATCAAAGAAAGGATTTCACGCTTGGCGAAGTTGTCAGGGAAAAGTTGATTTTCCAGCAGAATTTCATTATCCACTGGACATTTGTGACCTGCATCTCTGCAGAAAAGAAAGAGGAAAGAGATTCCAATTTGCCCTTGCTTTTCAGTTTGGAGTATTTTTACACTAGTGAGAGTTTAGAAGGTCTTTGAAAACAATGACAGTGGTGTGGCGACTGCCAGAAAGGATGTGACGTAGGTCAGAGAAGACAACACACAAAGTGCCTCACAGGTGGCTGAGGGAGCTGGGGCTTGGAGTTTGGAGCAGAGGAGCCTGAGGGCTGCCCTCATTGCTGCTGACAAAGATGTGCAGGGCTGAAGTGGGCTCCAGGAGAGCTGGGGAGAGACTTTTGACAAGGGCTTGTAGGGAGAGGATGAGAGGGAATGGGGTGAAGCTGGAGGAGGGCAGATTGACACAGGAGATTAGGAAGAAATTCTTGACCAATGAGGGTGGGGAGACACTGGCACAGGTTGCCCAGGGAGGTTGTGGATGTCCCCTCCCTGAAGGTGTTCAAAGCCATGCTGGATGAGGCCTTAAGCAACCTGGGCTAGTGGGAGGTGTCCCTGTCCATGGCCAGGGGTAGGAACTGGATGATCTTTAAGGTCCCTTCCAACCCATTCTATGAATCATTAGAAATGGAATACCTCCACCATTCATTAACGACACAAATCCAGCTCACTTCTGAAGGCAGGAGGTCAACAGATCTATTCATAGTAAGTGGTAGAGTTAGAGGTCTGAGGGATCTAAGCTGCTGAACGGAGGTGCTAATGCAAACAGCAACAGAATGGAAAAATACATGAAATGGAAAAATAGCAGAGAACATCTGTGGTGCAGAGATCAAAGGCCAGATCACTGCCACTGCTTGCAGGCATGAGGGGAAGCAGAACCTAGTGGGCTGTGAAGACCAGGAGGGAATTAGTGTTCTTTGTTGAAAAGGAAAGAATTGCTCAGCAGCTACTTCAGCAGCAACCCTACTAGAGGAAGCAGTAGTGAGGCTGAGTCTTTGCAGACAGGGAACTTCCTTTCCCAGGTTTGGCTTGCAAGAGCTACTTCACCAAAATGGCAAAAAGAAAAAGTGCTGCTTTGAGGACAAAATAAAATAAAAGGAAAAAACAAGAAAATCCCATCAGCAGCTGATCTTTGTCACAACCCAGAATCACACAATCACAGAATGTTAGAGGTTGGAAGGGACCTNAGTAGTGAGGCTGAGTCTTTGCAGACAGGGAACTTCCTTTCCCAGGTTTGGCTTGCAAGAGCTACTTCACCAAAATGGCAAAAAGAAAAAGTGCTGCTTTGAGGACAAAATAAAATAAAAGGAAAAAACAAGAAAATCCCATCAGCAGCTGATCTTTGTCACAACCCAGAATCACACAATCACAGAATGTTAGAGGTTGGAAGGGACCTCCGGAGGTCATCCAGTCCAATGACCCTCCCAGAAAAGGATCACCCAGGGTAGTCCCCACCGGAATCCATCCAGGCAGGTTTGGAAAGTCTCCAGAGGAAACTCCACAACCTCTCTGAGCAGCCTGCTCCAGGCTTCCAGCACACTCACCATACAGAAGTTTCCCCTCATGTTGAGGTGGAACCTTCTGGGTTCCAGTTTGTATCTGGTCATTCCTTAACCTATCAGTGGGCACCACTGAAAAGAGCCTAGCACCTCCATCCTGAAACCCACCCCTCAGATATTTATAGACATTGCCCAGACCCCCTCTCAGCCTTCTCTTCTCCAGTCTAAGCAGCCCAAGGGCTCTCAGTCTCCATCTCATCTCAGCAGAGATAGTCCAGGCTCTTCATCATCCTTGTAGCATCTGCTGGGACTCTCTCCAGCAGGTCCCTGTCTCTCTTCAACTGAGGAGCCCAAAATTTGACACAGTATTGCAGGTGTGGTCTCAGCAGGGCAGAGCAGAGGAGGAGGAGCTCCCTAGATCTGCTGGCCACACTTTTCTTGTTGTAGCCCAAGATGCCGTTGGCCCTTTTGGCCACAAGGCCACATTGTTGTCACCTCACCATTCTGCTTTTCCAAT
Source organism: Eubucco bourcierii (assembly GCA_013396675.1). NCBI lineage: Eukaryota > Metazoa > Chordata > Aves > Piciformes > Ramphastidae > Eubucco > Eubucco bourcierii. Next base: position 183,827 of record VWZE01026277.1, read on the forward strand.
ACAAAACAGGTTCTGACCTTTAGTGAGCTCTGCTATAAGCCCTAAGACACAGAGAGCAGGAAGAATAGAGTGAAATTTCATCAGCTGCTGCATCTGAACTTCAGTTCTTCCAAAAATTTTCATCAGTCACTTTGGAGACTCAGTAGTAAACCACTATTTGTAGGTAGCTGGAAATCACTATTTAAAGATAGTTGTAAACTACTAGTAGACAGTTTTAAGATAAGACTTGTAACTGCCAAGGACTCATCACTTCAAAACACTTTGGACAGCTTCACTGAAAAAAGATGACAAGGCTTTGTAGGAGGCCAATACTGATGTGATCAAGTCACAGAATCACAGAAGACATCTAGTTGGAAGGGACCTCATCCAATCCAATTTTTGATCCAGTTTAGGGTCACTCCTAAACCACATCCCTAAGCACCAGCTCCACAGGCTGCTTAAACAGCTTCTGGGATGCTGACTCCAGCACTTCCCTGGGCAGAACATTCCAGTGTCTGAGAAGCCTCTCTGGAAAGAAATATTTCCTAGCATGCTGCCTGAACCTCGCCTGGGGCAGCTTGGAACCATCTCTTCTGCTTTTGTCCCCGGTCACCTTATGGTATGGTGAGCGATGGTCCAAGTACAAGTCAGGTGGAGTCTGACTGACTGTATCACTTTTCCTCGTTCCCGTTCTGGCAAGCAGTATGTGCTAACGATGGTAGAGGCAGGCACTGGATGGCTGGAAACATATCCAGTTCCACATGCTACTGCAGGTAACACCATTCTTGGTCTGGAAAGACAAACCATGTGGAGACATGGAACTCCAGAGAGAATCAAATCAGACAATGGAACTCACNAAAATAAAATAAAAGGAAAAAACAAGAAAATCCCATCAGCAGCTGATCTTTGTCACAACCCAGAATCACACAATCACAGAATGTTAGAGGTTGGAAGGGACCTCCGGAGGTCATCCAGTCCAATGACCCTCCCAGAAAAGGATCACCCAGGGTAGTCCCCACCGGAATCCATCCAGGCAGGTTTGGAAAGTCTCCAGAGGAAACTCCACAACCTCTCTGGGCAGCCTGCTCCAGGCTTCCAGCACACTCACCATACAGAAGTTTCCCCTCATGTTGAGGTGGAACCTTCTGGGTTCCAGTTTGTATCTGGTCATTCCTTAACCTATCAGTGGGCACCACTGAAAAGAGCCTAGCACCTCCATCCTGAAACCCACCCCTCAGATATTTATAGACATTGCCCAGACCCCCTCTCAGCCTTCTCTTCTCCAGTCTAAGCAGCCCAAGGGCTCTCAGTCTCCATCTCATCTCAGCAGAGATAGTCCAGGCTCTTCATCATCCTTGTAGCATCTGCTGGGACTCTCTCCAGCAGGTCCCTGTCTCTCTTCAACTGAGGAGCCCAAAATTTGACACAGTATTGCAGGTGTGGTCTCAGCAGGGCAGAGCAGAGGAGGAGGAGCTCCCTAGATCTGCTGGCCACACTTTTCTTGTTGTAGCCCAAGATGCCGTTGGCCCTTTTGGCCACAAGGCCACATTGTTGTCACCTCACCATTCTGCTTTTCCAATACAAAACAGGTTCTGACCTTTAGTGAGCTCTGCTATAAGCCCTAAGACACAGAGAGCAGGAAGAATAGAGTGAAATTTCATCAGCTGCTGCATCTGAACTTCAGTTCTTCCAAAAATTTTCATCAGTCACTTTGGAGACTCAGTAGTAAACCACTATTTGTAGGTAGCTGGAAATCACTATTTAAAGATAGTTGTAAACTACTAGTAGACAGTTTTAAGATAAGACTTGTAACTGCCAAGGACTCATCACTTCAAAACACTTTGGACAGCTTCACTGAAAAAAGATGACAAGGCTTTGTAGGAGGCCAATACTGATGTGATCAAGTCACAGAATCACAGAAGACATCTAGTTGGAAGGGACCTCATCCAATCCAATTTTTGATCCAGTTTAGGGTCACTCCTAAACCACATCCCTAAGCACCAGCTCCACAGGCTGCTTAAACAGCTTCTGGGATGCTGACTCCAGCACTTCCCTGGGCAGAACATTCCAGTGTCTGAGAAGCCTCTCTGGAAAGAAATATTTCCTAGCATGCAGCCTGAACCTCGCCTGGGGCAGCTTGGAACCATCTCTTCTGCTTTTGTCCCCGGTCACCTTATGGTATGGTGAGCGATGGTCCAAGTACAAGTCAGGTGGAGTCTGACTGACTGTATCACTTTTCCTCGTTCCCGTTCTGGCAAGCAGTATGTGCTAACGATGGTAGAGGCAGGCACTGGATGGCTGGAAACATATCCAGTTCCACATGCTACTGCAGGTAACACCATTCTTGGTCTGGAAAGACAAACCATGTGGAGACATGGAACTCCAGAGAGAATCAAATCAGACAATGGAACTCACTTCAAGAACAATGTGAAAACCTGGGCACAGTATTGAGTGCATCTACCCCATCTCCAGGGGACGGATCTGGGCATCCCAGGATGTTGGGGTCTGATAAGATCCACCCACGGGTCCTGAGGGAACTGGCAGATGAAGTTGCCAAACCACTGTCCATCATATTTGAAAGGTCATGGCAGACTGGTGAAGAACCTGCTGACTGGAGAAGGGCAAATATAACACCCATCTTCAAGAAGGGAAAAAAGGATGACCCTGGAAACTACAGACCAGTCAGCCTCACCTCTGTGCCTGGCAAGATCATGGAGCAGATCCTGCTGAAAGCTCTGCCAAGGCAAATGGAAAACAAACCAGAGGTGATTGGTGGGAACCAGAAATTGCTTCACCAAGGGCAGATCTTGCCTGACAAATTTAGTGGCTTTTTATGATGAAGTCACAGGAACAGTGGACAAGGGAAGGGCAACTGATGTCATCTACCTGGACCTGAGTAAGGCATTTGACTCTGTCCCACATGACATCCTGG
>VWZE01026277.1:187800-204469 GCA_013396675.1 Eubucco bourcierii
GATCCTGGGGTGTATTAGGAAGAGTGTGTCCAGCAGATTGAGAGATCTCTACTCTGCCCTGGTGAGACCTCATCTTGAGTACTGTGTTCAGTTTTGGGTTCCCCAGTTTAAGAGGGACAAGGATCTGCTGGAGAGGGTCCAGTGGAGGGCTACGAGGATGATGAGGGGACTGGAGCACTGCCTGATGAGGAGAGGCTGAGGGACCTGGGGCTCCTCAGTCTGGAGAAGAGAAGACTGAGAGGATTTAATAAATGTCTGTAAATATCTAAGGGCTGGGGGTCAGGAGTGGGGACACAGGCTCTGCTCACTTGCTCCCTGTGATAGGACAAGGAGCAATAGATGGTAGCTGCAGCACAGGAAGTTCCACCTTAACACAAGGGGGAACTTCTTCACTGTAAGGGTCCCAGAGCACTGGCACAGGCTGCCCAGAGAGGTTGTGGAGTCTCCTTCTCTGGAGATTTNGAGGTTGTGGAGTCTCCTTCTCTGGAGCCTTTCAAGGCCTGTCTGGATGTGTTCCTGTGTGACCTGAGCCAAATTGTCTGGTCCTGCTCTGGCAGGGGGTTTGGACTCTTGTGATCTCTTTGGGTCCCTTCCAACCCCTGACATCCTGTGAGCCTTATTGAGCCAGTGCCTGCCCAACATCGCTCACTTTCCCTTCTCCTTTCCTCCCTTCACATCTCCCCCTGGGCAGAGCATGTTCCTCCTTATCTCAAGGTTTGTGGGGGAGATGGCTGCTAGCTGGCAGGGAATTGTGAGCTGTGTCATGCAGCCTGCTGAGGCCTTGTAAGCCTAACATGGGGAGGGAGGAAGGGCAGGTAAGGCCTACTCTCAGGCCTGCTGAGGGTGGAAGGGGTGGAGGATTCTAGATGGATTCAGTGCAATAGACTTGGTTTAGCTCATGGATGTCTCCATTCTGCATGATTGTCTTTTGGATATATGCACTGGCAAATGCAATCTCTCTTTACATTTCCAATCAGTGTGCAGTATCTTCATTCTAAAAGGTGTAAGAGACACCTCTGTTGTCCAGCCCTGGGTAACTCATGGCCTCAAACTACAACAGAAATTGGCATCCACTGTGGGGCAATTCATTTAAAATTATTTGTTTCTCCTATTATTTTTCCAAAATGCCTGATTTGAAGTTAAAAACGAGACTCTGGCGACTACGCATCAGCTTCAGGAAAGACTGAGCGCTACAACAGTTTGATGAAAACCACCCTAAAAACCATGGGGGGGTGGAACTTGAGAAAACTGGGACAGGCATTTAGCACAAATAACCTGGCTGGTAAGTAGTAGGGGTTCTGTAAACACAGTAGGACCTGCACAATCAGATTTGGTCCAGACAGTGGATGGTAATAAAGTTCCTGTTGTACGTGAAAAGAATCTGCTAGGAAAAACTGTTTGGGTATTTTCTCCTTTGGGCCAAGGGAAACCTGTCCGAGGGGTGATTTCTGCTGAAGGTCCTGGTCATACATACTGGGTAATGCAAGAGGATGGTGAAATTCAGTGTGTTGCACAGAGAAATCTAACCTTAGCTGAGAGAGTTTAAATTCTGAGTGTGTAATACGAGTCNGACAGTGGATGGTAATAAAGTTCCTGTTGTACGTGAAAAGAATCTGCTAGGAAAAACTGTTTGGGTATTTTCTCCTTTGGGCCAAGGGAAACCTGTCCGAGGGGTGATTTCTGCTGAAGGTCCTGGTCATACATACTGGGTAATGCAAGAGGATGGTGAAATTCAGTGTGTTGCACAGAGAAATCTAACCTTAGCTGAGAGAGTTTAAATTCTGAGTGTGTAATACGAGTCTCGAGGAGTTTCTGTGTCAGGCACAATGCTGTGTCCAAAGGAAGACTCCACCAGCAATCTATGGTACACAACCATGAATCCTAAGTCTTCTGGGAGTCCCTGTTTTTGTCTCATCTGTGAAGAGACAAACTTCACAGATGTGCAGTTTCCTGCTTTCTGAGCTTTTCAATCACCTGCATCTGCGATAGCCAGAAGGAAGAATCACCTGAAAATACAAACTTTACTATTTGTCATTGTTAAATGTTGTGTTAGATTAGACAGATAATTTTATGCAAAATAATAAATGACATAGAGGGGTGGATTGTGCTAGTTTGAGGCTAATTGGAATATTCTAATGAGAGAAATTAGATCACTGGTTGTGAAAAAAAAATAATTATGAATCACTCACTGGTTTGCTAAAAGGGATAAAAAGCCAAAATGTAAACAATTTGTCCCTCTTTTGCCTTCTTCGCTCCTAAGCATTGGATCTATTCACTTCTCCTTTGCTCCACTCTAATCTCTCCACCACTCCCCCTTGGCTAAGAGATAACAAGTAAGCTTTGCTGTCTGGGAGAGAGAGGGTGGCTTTGAGCCCCTTCTGGGCTTCTTCTGTTTATCTGGGATGGGAGTTTGGATTTCTGTAGTATTTCTAATTTGTATATAATTGTAAATACCTGTAAATATATTGTGTGTATCTGATTGTACATTTTGCTGGGCTGTAAAAATACCTCCAGTTTACTTCCAAGCTGCCTGAGCTGGTCTGGCAAATTTCAGTAGTGAGGGGGAAGTTCCTTAACCCACCACACCACCAAGGAACAGAGGCTGCTCCCTCCTTCCTCCCTTCACGGAGCTGTAGAGAGCAGTTAGGTCTCCTTCAGCCTCCTCTTCTCCAGTCTGCAGCCCCCCAACTCCCTCAGCCCCTCCTCACACACAGCCCAGCTGCTCCAGGCCCTTCTCCAGCCTCACTGCCCTGCTCTGGACAGGCTCCAGCCCCTGAATGTCCTTCCTGCAGTGAGAGGCCCAGAGCTGAACACAGCACTTGACCTGTGGTCTCCCCAGTGCTGAGTACAGAGAATGATCCTCTCCTGTCCCTGTTTCTGATCGAAGCCAGAATGCCATTGGCTTTCTTGGTCACCTGGGCACTGCCAACAATTTAATCAGTTGTCAACCAGAACCCCCAGGTCCCTCCTTAAGTTGCAGTTTTCCAATCACACATCCCTATGTCTGCAGCTCACCATGAGGTTGCTATGACCCAGGTAGAGGATCTAGGTTAATCACATCCTTCACACTGTAGGATTTAAGGTTCCAGTCTTTAAAAGCTTTTTGGAAAAGAAAAATTGAAAATCTTTCTAATTGCAGCCACAATTTCTTCAGCATGGACAACAATTGTTTAAGCCACAAAAAGCAATCACTCCACAACTATTTGCCCATACTTGATCTCTGCATTCACTTGAGCTAGACTGTGGGGCAATAAGGAATAAACAGAGGCAAGTTTTTCCTGCTCAAATAAAGGCTGTGCCATTCACCTGATGGTCTTAAGAGAATGGTCTTACAAGGACTTAGAGGATGTGAAAATCACTTTCCACTTTCATTTCAGTTCTGCAGAAGCTCCTCAGGGACACCAACCACTGTGGTACTGCAGACATTATATACTGCAAATCAACACTGTACTGTACCAGATCTTACAAATTCTTACTGTACTCCCAACAGTTTGATGAATAGTTTGATCCATGGATCCCAACGATCAGCCCTTCAGGGAACTAGAGAGATCTAGCACTTTAAGCTGTCTGCTCTGATTCCACCAGCATTGACTCAAGCTGCACTGCAAAGGCAGATTTCAGTGGGGAATGACAGAAAATATTTCCTTTCATGGAACAGTTTTGGTTGGAAAAGCCCTTTAAGATCATTGAGTCAAATCATTCTCTAACTCTGCCAGGTCTAGTGCTAAAGCATGGCTTAATGCTAAAGCACAGCCCTTCGGTGCCACATCTCTGCCTCACGGAAACACCTCCAGGGATGGAGATTCAACCATCTCCCTGGGCAGCCTGTGCCAGTCTTTGAGAGCATTTCCAGTGAAGAAGTTTCTTCTGATAAGCAACCTAACCACCCACGGTGCAACTTTAGGGCCATTTCCTCTCATCCTATCACTTGCTACTAGGAATAAAACACTGACCCCCACCTGGCTCCAACTTCCCTTCAGGCAGCTGTAGAGAGCAATGAGGTCTACCCTAAGCCTCCTTTTCTCCAGGCTGAACACTCCCAGCTCCCTCAACTGCTCCTCAACAGTCCTGTTCTCCATTCCCTTCCTCAGCTTCAATACCCTTCTCTGGATCTGCTCCACACCCTCAATGTCATTCTTGCTGTAAGGACCCCAAAACTGAACCCAGGCCTCAAGGTTTGGCCTCACCAGTACTGAGTTCAGGGGTACAATCACTGCCCTGGTACTGCTGGCCTCACCACCGCTCATCCAGGCAAGCAATAAAACATCTGAAATACACAGTGATGATCTGCTGTCTCCAGGATGAAAAAAGCTCTCCACATGTGTTTAGCTTTGGCTCAAACACCATCTATAGCAATGTTGTAGTAGGCCCGAATAGGTCAAAGGTGGGCTTGTACATATCCTGGTTTGTCCAGGTTTGCTCCCCTGCTCCCCCTCCCTCTGTGTTGGGGGTGGTGGCTGCAGGAAAGGGGATGGAAGCCCCAGTTTCACCTAATATGGGCAGACTGGGCAAACTGCCATCCTGATTGGCTAATCTATGCCCAAAGGCCCATCAGTCTAAGGCTGAAATGGATATAAAGGATGAGCTAGGGTTGCTACTGTGCTCTCTACTATCATATCCGGGCCTGCTTACTACCTTATCGATCCTGAGCTGGGTGGGACCCCAAGCAGCAGGATCAGGCTTTGATACCGCCACGCATTCAGCCTGCACAGCCAGCCTGACACCGTGCCGGGACTGCACATCACAAGACATCTGCCTGCACATGAGAGCCTGCTGCCAAGAGAGCCAGGACCAGCTCAGAGATGTCTGCCTCCTCTATCTGAAGCACCCAGGAGCCTGAGGAAACTCCAAAGCCTCTAGCAGTTTCCGACCCGGCAGCAGCCCACCACGTGCTTTGGGTATTGTCCCAGGATATTTTTGTGAGTAAATACTTCAAGCCTCTTGTAATCATTAACTGCCTTCTGCCATAAGCAGAAAGGAGCTTCCTGCGTCCATCCAGTGGCTAGGCAGGATAACCAACTGCAAGCAGTGTGAGTGACCACACAAACCTTCTCTGCCAGCAAAATGTTTGCTTATGCTGATTCCCTTTAAAGTGTTCCAGTTTACCTGTTCCCTGTATGTATACATTTCCAAACCCTGCGTTTTGAACCTTGTATATAAGTTTTGTGGTGAGATTTAATGTTAATAAACAGTTTTCATAGTTATTAACAATCTCTGCCTGGATATCAAAATTAATATAATTATTAATTTTGAAACAGTCACTCCCTTACAAGCAACAAGCAAAGGGTGTAAAAAAAGCAAAGGCTTGTGGGCACTCAAACTGCTTAGAGACCTAAACTGAGCACAGCAAATACTCTGTGAGTTTAGAAAGGAAGAGAAACCATTTGCCATGTCTGGGGTTTGAGAAGGAAGTTTCTCTACCTGCTGCTATGAGATGATGTATTCTGAGCATGGGAAACTGCAGTCTCTCACTCAGTCCTGTGGTAAATTTTTACCAAGCTCTGCAGCAGCTCAGCAGCAGAGGGATTGGAAAACAAGATAATCTTAGCTGTTAAGGATCATTCTCTGGAGGTGTTCAAGGCCAGGCTGGACAGGGCCTTGACCAGCCTGGTCTGGTGGAACGTGTCCCTGCCCACAGCAGGGGGGCTGGAACTGCATGAGCTTTAAGGTCCATTCCAACACGAACCATTCTGTGATTCTATGATCTAAAAATTGCAGAACCACAGAACACCTTTGTTTGGAAGAGGGCTTCAAGATCACTTAGTCCAACCTTTGCCCTGGTGCTGCAAGACTGGAAATGAGACACTCAATTTTAAGTGTCATCACTTTCTCCTCAGTTTTCAACCCAGGAATTCTGTTGCCTGGGAAGTGCTTGGTGAGCAGAAACTTCTAAAGCTCAGTGTACCTGAAGTACTGATTCACTTACCCTCAGGATTTAGAGAGGTCATAATCCCAGGAGAAGGCTTTAAAGATTTATTTGCTTTCTTCCAGAAACACCCGAGTTAAAGAAGAGTAAAACACTCTGCACCTGCTAGTGACATTAAGTAAGGAATTTCCAAATTTAATGGCCTTTGCTGCAATTCAATGCTTACAAGCACATGTGACATTATGGACATCATCCCCTTACTATGTAAAGTATCCTCTGGATGCCATCCAGAGGAATCTTGACAGGCCTGAGAAGTGAGCCAGTGCCAACTGCAGGAGGTTCAACAAGTCACAGTGCAAGGTGGCTCAGGCCAGGCCCAGATGCAAATCCAGGCTGGGTGCAGAGTGGGTTGAAAGCAGCTCTGAAGAAAGAGACTTGAGAGTGTTGATTGCTGAGCAGCTTCCCAGGAGCTAGCAGTGCCCTCATGCAGCCCAGAAGGCAGCTGTGTGCTGGGCTGCAGCCAGAGAAGTGTGGGCAGCACAGGGCAAGAGAGGGGATTCTACGCCTTGACTCTGCTCAGACTTCACCTACAATCCTGCCTCCAGTTCTGGAGTTTCCAGCAGCAGAAGGACACAGAGCTGCTGGAGTGAGGTCAGAGGAGGCCATAAAGATGATCCAAGGGCTGGAGCAGCTCTGCTGTGAGGACAGGCTGAGGGAGCTGGGGGTGTGCAGCCTGCAGAAGAGAATTCTCCAAGGGGACCTCAGAGCTGCCTGCCAATAGCTGAAGGGATCCTACAGAAAGGTTTCTGAGGGACTTTCCCTGAGACTGTCTAGAGACAGGCCAAGGGGGAAGGGTTTGAAGTTGAGGCAGAGCAGGGTTAGACTGGAGCTGAGGTCAGTGTGGTGAGAATAGGCTGCCCAAAAAGGTTGTGGCTGCCTCCTCCCTGGGGGTGTTCAAGGCCAGGCTGGATGAAGCCTTAAGGAAATTCTCTTGAAATAATTTAGGTTGGAACATGCAAATCAAAGGCCAGACATGAAGCCAGCTGCTTGTGCCTAGGGAACAAGATCAGAGTCCAAGCTGCCAGGGTCAGGTTGGGGGTTTTCTGCCTCCTTCCATGCAGCAGCTGAGGCACACAGCACTGAGCGATGCAGCTGGGCAAGGAACATGGTGAAGGTAGCAAGGGACTAAGGCAGCAGGGTGACCTCATGGTATGGTTAGTGGAGAACTGAAGCACTCTCAACTTCCTCTGCAGAATCCACAGGCAAGTCACTTTGCATGGACGAACACTGGTGGCATCCTGCATTTTCCAGATAACAAATCCCCATCCTTCTCCTCAGAAACATTGCTGAAAGTCATGTTAACAGGAATGGTGCAAATACACTACAAATCTCTTCCTAAAGCCAGAAATAGCCTCCTCTACTGCTATCAGAAGGAGGGAACACAAAATGAAGCTTGCATTCTCTAGGCACAGTTTTAAAGATGAAAGGGATTCAGATTTATAGAATGGTTTGGGTTGGAAGGGACTTTAAAGATCATCTATATCTAGTTCCAGCCTCACTGCCATGTACAGGGACACCTGCCACTAGCCCAGGCTGTTCAAGGCCTCATCCAGCTTGGCCTAAAACACCTCCAGGGAGAAAGTATTTATACAGCTTTCAGTTGTTCAAAGCAAAACTGCAATAGGATTGGGCATAGAAGCATCAGATAAAAGAGTGACAGAATCACAGAATCCTTCTGGTTGGAAAAGACCTTCAAGACCATCAACCAGTACCTAACTCTACCAAGTCTAAGCTAGAGAGAAGCACAGAACTCCCCCAAAAACACTGCCCTCAGAAAATGTGCTGGTTGGTATACTGCTAATTTAGCGAGCTACAAATGATGGAGCAAGCAATGAAGTACAACTGTGGATAAATGGTATGGAAAAGTAATCAGGAATTTTGCATGCTAAAAAGAAACTCCTTGAAAAACCTCAATGTTATATGGGAACAATGAAGACAAGCTGATGATTTTTACACAACAGGTGGCCAAAGGAAGGTTGGAAACAAACCACCTTTCTCTGTGGGTCACACAGAATAAAGTACTTAAATTCCCACCAAAGTACTCTGACATTTCAGCTACCTAAGCAAAACACCTACCACATGCTGAGAAGGAAAAACCCTACAGCATGAGACATGGTCTTCCACCAATGTGTTCCAATGCTCATTGACACTGACTTGGATCCTGGGCTTTTATCCAAAGCAGGATCAGGGAGGGAATTCTGCCCCTATGCTCTCCTGACACTCCACCTGCAGCACTGCCTCCAGTCCTAGGGTCTCCAGCATAAGAGGGACATGGAGATGCTGTAGTGGGTCCAGAGGAGGCCACAAAGATAATTAGAGGGCTGGAGAACCTCCACTATGGGACAGGCTGGGAGAGTTTGGGCTGTTCAGACTTGGGAAGAGAAGGCTCCAGGAAGACCTTACAGCAGCTTTCCAGTACCTGAAGTGGGCTACAAGAAAGGTGGGAAGGGACTTTTTCCAAGGGTTTGTAGTGATAAGAGGGAATGGACTGAAGCTTGAGACAGGTAGATTTAGACTGGAGATAGGAAGAAACTCTTTAGAGGGTGGTGAGACACTGGAACATGTTGCCAAAGGAGGTTGTGGCTGCCCCATCCCTGGAGGTGTTCAAAGCCAGGTTGGAAAGGAGAGCAGAGCAGATTTAGATTGGATGTGAGGAACAAGTTCTGCACCAGGAAGGTGAAGGCTGCCTTTTCATCCAACAGGTTGCCCAGGGAGGGAGTTGAGGCGCCATCCCTGGAGACATTCAAGGTGAGGCTGGCCAAATCTGTGAGCAACTTGCTCTGGCAGAGGATGTCTCTGCTGGGTGCAGGGTAGTTGGACTGCATGCCCTTTGGAGGTCCTTTCCTGCCCAAAGCATTCTATGATTTTAACGTTTATTAGGAAGCATCTTTAGGCAACCCTAAATCCCCTGCAGTTCTACCAGCACCTCCAGCTGTTCCACTCTCTTCGCCTTGCATCTCAGCTTCTCTCCTTTGCTGAGGGCATTTCTCCTTCACAGCCCCTTCCCCCTGTTCTCCCTTACCTTATGGACTTGACGATGCAGCCCTTGCAGAAGCGGTGCCCACAGGGTGTCTGCACTGCCTCTCGAAGAGCCATCAAGCAGATGGGACATTCATATTTGCTCTCCAAGGGCGGATCAAACTCCACATCATAGCCTTGGGTTTCCTCTGTGAAGGAGCTCGGGGGGTTGGTGGTGCCAGCACTGCTGACGCTGTCATCCTTCGCTGCGGCACTGCAGGCGCTGGCCATGGCTGCCCGGCAGCCGCCCTCTGCCTCTCGGCTTCCACAGCTGCTGTCACTGTACAACAAGCTCATAGTAGCTCAGAGAGTGCTACACGGTGGTGCTCTGCAAGGTGACAAAAAACAAAGACAGACATGTAATGCCAAATATTTATCTAGAATCACAGAATGGTTTGGGTTGGAAGGGACCTTAAGGCTCATCCAGTTATAACCCCCCACGATAGGCAGGGACACTTCCCATTGGCCCAGGTTGCTCAAAGCCTCATCCAGCCTGGGACACAACCTCCCTGGGCAACCTGTTCTGGTGTCTCCCCATCCTGTCATGAATTTCTTCCTAATCTTCAGTCTAAATCTCCCCTCTTCCCGCTCAAAGCCATTGCCCCTTGTCCTATGTCCCCAGCATAGGAAGGACACAGAGTTGTTGGAACGAGTCCAGAGGAGGCCACAAGGATCATCCAAGGGCTGGAGCACCTCTGCTATGAGGACAGGTTGAAGGAGAGCTGGAGAGGAGAAGACTCTGGTGGAACCTTAGAGTTGCCTTCCAGTGCCTGAAGGCATCCTGCAGGAAGGCTGCAGAGGGACTTTTCCTGAGGGCGTGTGGAGACAGGACAAGGGGGAATGGTTAGAAGCTGAGGCAGAGAAGGGTTAGACTGGAGCTGAGGATGAAGGTGATACTCTGCAACAGGCTGCCCAGAGAGGCTGTGGCTGCCTCCTCCTTGAAGGCGTTGAAGGCCAGGTTGGATGAAGCCCTGAGCAGCTGAGTCCAGTTGAGAGATGTCCCTGCCCATGGTAGGGAGGTTGGAGTAGATGTTCTGAGGTCCCTTCCAACCTGAACCATCCTGAGATTCTGCAAGTATAAGTTCTTGTGAAAAGTCCTTCCTCAGCTGTCTTGTAGGCCCCCTTTAGGTACTGAAGACTTCCATTTCCAGTCCAGAACAAATTTCATGTCTGGGCAGTAGCACTGGGAGAGTGCTGCAGATGTGGCTCTACTCAAACTCTCTCTGGGTTGGTTCTGGTTTCTCTTACCTCTCTTTTAAACCCTTTTTTTTTGTTTTGTTTTTTTTGTTTCCTTTTCAAACTTATCTTGTGGTATGTGGAGGCTTGGTTAGCTGACAAGGGTCACGTAAACATGATACAGATGGTCAAGTAGGATCTTGGCAAACATCAAACTCAGCTAATCTGAACTGCTATGTTTGCAAGAACATTGTCCTTGGTTGTAACTACTGTACAACAATAGGATGCTTGTAGTTAGCAAAGCATGAATACCAGCATTGAAGAACTTAAGGAGTGGTTGACCTATAATTCAACCACCAATAAGGGTGTCTAGATTACAGAATATATATTAGCTTATTACAAAGTGTATAAAATTCTGCACCGCGACTAATAAAGCTGAAGTTCGCCAAGCACTCATACTGAGAGTCTGAGTCTTCCCTCGCCGTGACACTGGTACACAGGAAACAGCCTTGCACCCCATCAGCCGAGTTCAAACACAAACACCTACCTCTCTGTAACCTTTCATCTCACTACCTGATTAATGAAAGATAAAGAACAAACAGAAAGAGAAGTTAAGTTTTCTCCTTGCTGTATTTACCAAAAAGGCCTCTCCACCCCTCTTGGGGTCACTCCCTCCTCAAGCTGTCAAATCCGATCTGCATGCAAAATGCTGGCCAAGGCCAAGTGCTCCTGGTTGACCATAGCTCAGTTCTGCCATTTCCTGGCAGTCACTGGGTGCAGTGATTCCCAGCAGAGGTTTCCAATTAGTTTAGGTGCATGTGTACCCAGGTGGGCAGGAAAGTCAACGGCATCCTGGCCTGGATCAAGAACAGTGTGGCCAGCAGGACAAGGGAGCTTATTCTGTCCCTGGACTCAGCACTGGTCAGGCCACACATTGAGTGCTGTGTCCAGTTCTGGGCCCCTCAATTCAAGAGAGATGTTGAGGTGCTGGAAGGTGTCCAGAGAAGGGCAGCAAGGCTGGGGAGGGGCCTGGAGCACAACCCTGTGAGGAGAGGCTGAGGGAGCTGGGGGTGTGCAGCCTGCACAAGAGGAGGCTCAGGGTAGACCTCATTGCTCTCTACAGCTACCTGAAGGGAGGTTGTAGCCAGGTGGGGGTCAGTCTCTTCTCCCAGGCAACCAGTAACAGAACAAGGGGACACAGTCTCAAGTTGTGCCAGAGGAGGTCTAGGCTGGATGTTAGGAGGAAGTTCTTGACAGAGAGAGTGATTGGCATTGGAATGGGCTGCCCAGGGAGGTGGTGGAGTCATCATCCCTGGAGGTGTTGAAGAAAAGTCAACATGGATGGGTTGAGATGACCAGGGGGCTGGAGCAGCTCTGCTATGAGGACAGCCTGAGAGAGTTGGGGCTCTGCAGCCTGGAGAAGAGAAGGTCTTGTAGTGACAGGACAAGGGGCAATGGGTTTAAACTGGCAGAGAGGAGATTTAGACTGGATGTTAGGAGGAAGTTCTTTGCAGTGAGGGTGGTAAGGTACTGGCACAGGTTGCCCAGGGAGGTTGTGGCTGCTCCCTCCCTGGAGGTGTTGAAGGCCAGGTTGGAGAAGGTTTTAGAATCATAGAATCATAGAATGGTAAGGTTGGAAGAGACCTCAAGGATCATCTAGTTCTAAACCCCTGCCATAGGCAGGGACACCTCCCACTAGTACAGGTTACTCAAGGCCTCATCCAATCTGGCAAGTGACCTATACTAGTTTTGAGTGACCTATACTAGTGGGAGGTGTCCCTGCCCATGGCAGGGGGTTGGAACTAGATGATCCTTGAGGTCCCTTCCAACCTTACCATTCTATGGGACACTTAGTGCCATGGTCTAGTTGATTGGCTAGGGCTGGATGATAGGTTGGGCTGGGTGAGCTTGGAGGTCTCTCCAACCTGGTTGATTCTATGATGTTATGTCCACACAGTTCAAGCACCCAAAGCAAAGCGTTGTGCTGCAGATGAAATTCAAATATCCAGCATCGCTGATAACATTTTATCAGTTCCAACAGGCCTTCAAATCAAGTTAAGAAGCTACAGATGAGGTAAGGCAAATACTTCCATGGGCCAGCAATGTGCCCTTGTGGCCAAGAAGGCTGATGGCATCCTGGGATGCATCAAGAAAAGTGTGTCCATTTTTTGGCTCCCCAGTTGAAGGAAGACAGGGACCTGCTGGAGAAAGTCCAACAGAAAGCTATGAGGATAAGGAAGGGACCGGACCATCTCTGCCATGAAGAGAGACTGAGAGCCCTAGGGCTGTTCAGCCTAGAGAAGGGAAGGATGAGAGGGGAGCTGAGCAATGTCGACAAATACCTGAGGAGTAGGGGTCAGAATGAAGGTGTCAGGCTCTGTTTGGTGATGCCCAGTGACAGGACAAGGAATAACAGGCACAAGCTGGAACCCACAAGGTTCCACCTCAACATGAGTAGACACTTCTGTATGGTGAGGGTGTTGGAGGCCTGGAGCAGGCTGCCCAGAGAGGTTATGGAATTTCCTTCTCTGGAGATTTTCCAAACCTGCCTGGATGTGTTTCTGGGTGACCTGCCCTGGGTGATCCTGTTCTGGCAGGGGGGTTGGACTGAGTGACCTCTGGAGGTCCCTTCCAACCCCTAACATTCTGTGATTCTATCATTCCACAGCTCAAAAGCTATCAACAAACTACTCTTACTGAAGATTTCTGGTCTCCTTTCTCTCTTTCACCTTCTCCTTCTCTTTCACAGAGCCAGGAGAACAAATTCAGTCTAGCTGGCAGCAAGGGCAAGAGACATGACTGATGAGAACAGAAGACAAGTCACATTTCCCTCAAGACCAGTGAATGGTAAAGTAAAGCCTGCTTTTAAAAGTGCTTTCAAACCAGGTTGAGCTCACAGGTGTGAAAGAAAAAAAAAACCCAAACCACCATGCTGGTGTCCCCAGACTGCCAACATTTCTATAGTAAATGAAAGAGCTTTCAATAAAAGGTCTAAACACCAAAGACAAAGGCTCCAAGTCCAATACATTTCCCTCTTCCTCATTTTTCTTTTAAATGGTTACAATCATTTTCTTAGAATCCTCTTGTGGTTAGTTTTCTACAAGTGACATTTCTCTGAAACACAAGAGGTTATCAGCAGGTGCAGGGCACTCTAAGTGGGCTGAGGGTCACAGAGCCAGGAGAACAAAAAACAAGCCCAGGAAGCCCTGCTTTGCTTTTTGGCACAGCAGCACAGGTAAAGACCTCCCGCGATGCACCTGTGCTGTGCTCACCCTAACATCATTACACCACTTAGAGCATGTCATGGGTTTAAAGAGCCAACAGAATGAAGCTCTCAAATGGAGAAAAACAGAATTATATTTGGAGAGAGAGTTACAGACAGAAATTACAACAAAATACAAAATCCCTAAGTGAACTCCCTTGAATTTTCCCCCAACCCAAAACCAAATCTATACTCCCCAGTGCTCCAATCCTCCCCTCCCATGCCTTTGACATCCAAGAGGCCTAAACACAGCCTCTGGAGGCCCCAAACCAGGCCTGCTTCTTACATGACTGTCCCAATAAAGCAGCTCCAGCCAGGCACAAGGTTGGAGAGGGAGGAAAGGAGAATGAGTTGGCCTTGACGTGGGTTTATGAAGAGACAGTAGAATTACGGGATTCGATAAAAAATCTTCTAGTCCCCCCAGGATTTTTTTTTTTAATCTTGTAATTCCCAACCTGGGACAAAGCATCTTAGGGATGGGAAGCTAAGAGCTGAACTGCAAGCATTGTTGATGTGCATCATTGCTGCAGACCACAGGGGGCAGAGAGGGCTGAAGAATGAATGGAGTTCCCTTGACCACAAGCTCACAAAATGGCACTTTTTGCTGCCTGTACCAGGATCTGAGCATCACAAGTCACTGTCACCAAATGTTGGGAGGGGGAGGGATGAGTGAGTTTATTTCACAGAAATCATACAACTGTTTTGGTGGAAAAAGACCACTGAGTCAAACTCCTGACCTACCACCACCACAACCACTAAGCCATGTCCTGAAGTGTCATGGCCACATGGTTCTTGAACACCTCCTGGGATGGGGACTCCACCACCTCCCAGGGCAGCCTGTACCAATCCCTGACCACTCTTTCAGTAAAGAAATTTTTCCTAATATCCAACCTAAAACTTCCTTCGTGCAGCTTGAGGTCGCTTCCTCTCATCCTATCACTTGTTACCAGGGAAAAGGTCCTGTACCTGGGTTGGGGCAATTCCAAGCACCAATACAGGCTAGGCAGTGCCTGGCTTGAGAGCGCAGCCCTGGGGAGAGCGACTTAGGGGTGTTGCTGGACGAGAAGCTCAATATGAGCCAGCAGTGTGCACTTGCAGCCCAGAGAGCCAAGCAGAGCCTGGGCTGCATCCAGAGCAGTGTGGGCAGCAGGGCAAGGGAGGGGATTCTGCCGCCCTGCACCACTCCGCTGAGACCCCATCTGGAGCTCTGTGTCCAGCTCTGGAGCCCCTGGAACAGGAAAGGTCTGGAGGTGCTGGAAGGTGTCCAGGGAAGGGTCATGAGAACGATCAGACATCTGGAGCTGCTCTGCTATGGGGACGGCTGAGAGAGTTGGGGTTGTTTAGTCTGGAGAAGAGAAGGTTCTGAGGAGACCTTCTTGTGGCCTTCCAGTATCCTGAAGGGGGCTGCAAGAAATCTGGGGAGGGACTTTTTAGGGTGTCAGGCAGGACTGTGGGAATGGATCCAAGCTAGAGGAGGGCAGATTCAGATTGGATGTTAGGAAGAAGTTCTTCAGTGTGAGGGTGGAGAGACACTGGCACAGGTTGGCCAAGGAGGTGGTGGAAACCTCATCCCTGGATGTTTTCAAGGCCAGGCTGGATGTGGCTCTGGGCAAGCTGCTCTAGTGTGAGGTGTCCCTTCCCATGGCAGGGGGGTTGGAACTGGATGATCATGAAGTCCCTTCCGGCCCTAACAATTCCATGATTATGTAAGACACCAACCCCCACCTGGCTCCAATCTACTTTTAGGGAGTTGTAGAGAGTAATGAGGTCTCCCTTTAGCTTCCTCTTCTCCAGACTAAACAATCCCAGGTCCCTCAGCTGCTCCTCACCAGCCCTCCACCAGATCTCCAGACCTTTCACTAGCTTCACTGCCCTTCTCTGGATCTGCTGCAGCCCCTCAATGTCATTCGTGTAGTGAGGGACCCAAAACTGAACCCAGTACCCAAGGTCTGGCCTCACCAGTGCCAAGTCCAGGAGGACAATCACTTCCCTACTCCTACTGTCCACACTGTTCCTGATCCAGGCCAGGATGCTGGGTACTTATTGTTTGACACCTGAAGACTAGTTCAAGAGAAATTCTCAACACATAAAGCCTCAACTAGCATTTACTGGAAAGGCATTTTGGACACAAGCAAAAGTACAGAGAAGATGGCTCTGGGCCACCTCCATGGTGAGCACTTAGCAATCCTGTCCGTGCTCTCTGTGGGCTATTTTTCTCAACTTACCCAGACCAAAACCCCCAACCCTCCTAAGGGGTACATTAACCAAACAAGATCAATCAAAGTTACTTTATTTAGGTCAGTTACACCCAGAATCAAAGCAGTTCTACTCTGCTGTGTAAATCTGTGATTTGCCCTTTTGTTGAGGCAAGCAGAAGTATGAAAAGTACCTGAAGAGTTGTGTTGCTGACATTTCCAAAATACCATTAAGGTACAGAGCCTCGAAGCACAAGATGACACTTAGACTCATAAGACGGTTTAAGTTAGAAGGGACCTTGAAGATTCCAAGATTACTCTAATTCCTATTTAGGTTGGACTGGATGATCTTGGAAGTCTCTTTCAACCTGGCTGATTTTGTGATTCTATGATTTCAAGCCCCCTACCACGGGCAAGGACACCTTCCACTAAACCAGGCTGCCATTACCCAACTTTACCAAGGCTGGTGTTAAACCACGTCTCCAAACACCACATCTCTGCATCTTCCAAACACCTCCTGGGGTGGGGATTCACCTGACTCCCTGAGGAGCCTGTTCCAATCTTTGAGAACACTTTCAGTGAAAATGTTTTTTCTAATACCCAACCTAAACTCTCTCTGGTGCAACTTGAGGCTATTCCCTCTTGTGCTGGTTAGAGGCTAATTTGAATATTTTAATAGAGAAAATTATACTATAGGTTGTGAAAGGAAAACATGGTGATGTCTGTTTTACTTATAGGCTTCCTGAGATTGTTTTGGGAAAAATAAACCAAAACATAGATAAGGCAGTCTCTGTCTGTCCCTCTCTGGAAGAACAGCCTGCCGGGCGGTCTAACTTCTAGCTCCTCTTTGCAGATTAATTTTCATTAACCACCTTTCTTCTAACCTCCCTGGCTGATCCTCCTAATTCACCTACGTGTAAGGCAAACCTTGGGGGAAGGTACAGGGGTGGGGAGAAGGTGGAAGGGTGGTTGGGAGCCCCTCCTGGGGTCTCTGATTTCTGGGAGGGGAGTTCTGTTTCTGTATTACCTTTAGCTTGTATATGTCTGTAACTATTCCTGTCTATAGTGTATATCTCTGCTTGTACATTGTGC
>VWZE01026277.1:204753-216631 GCA_013396675.1 Eubucco bourcierii
TTCTTCAGTGTGAGGGTGGAGAGACACTGGCACAGGTTGGCCAAGGAGGTGGTGGAAACCTCATCCCTGGATGTTTTCAAGGCCAGGCTGGATGTGGCTCTGGGCAAGCTGCTCTAGTGTGAGGTGTCCCTTCCCATGGCAGGGGGGTTGGAACTGGATGATCATGAAGTCCCTTCCGGCCCTAACAATTCCATGATTATGTAAGACACCAACCCCCACCTGGCTCCAATCTACTTTTAGGGAGTTGTAGAGAGTAATGAGGTCTCCCTTTAGCTTCCTCTTCTCCAGACTAAACAATCCCAGGTCCCTCAGCTGCTCCTCACCAGCCCTCCACCAGATCTCCAGACCTTTCACTAGCTTCACTGCCCTTCTCTGGATCTGCTGCAGCCCCTCAATGTCATTCGTGTAGTGAGGGACCCAAAACTGAACCCAGTACCCAAGGTCTGGCCTCACCAGTGCCAAGTCCAGGAGGACAATCACTTCCCTACTCCTACTGTCCACACTGTTCCTGATCCAGGCCAGGATGCTGGGTACTTATTGTTTGACACCTGAAGACTAGTTCAAGAGAAATTCTCAACACATAAAGCCTCAACTAGCATTTACTGGAAAGGCATTTTGGACACAAGCAAAAGTACAGAGAAGATGGCTCTGGGCCACCTCCATGGTGAGCACTTAGCAATCCTGTCCGTGCTCTCTGTGGGCTATTTTTCTCAACTTACCCAGACCAAAACCCCCAACCCTCCTAAGGGGTACATTAACCAAACAAGATCAATCAAAGTTACTTTATTTAGGTCAGTTACACCCAGAATCAAAGCAGTTCTACTCTGCTGTGTAAATCTGTGATTTGCCCTTTTGTTGAGGCAAGCAGAAGTATGAAAAGTACCTGAAGAGTTGTGTTGCTGACATTTCCAAAATACCATTAAGGTACAGAGCCTCGAAGCACAAGATGACACTTAGACTCATAAGACGGTTTAAGTTAGAAGGGACCTTGAAGATTCCAAGATTACTCTAATTCCTATTTAGGTTGGACTGGATGATCTTGGAAGTCTCTTTCAACCTGGCTGATTTTGTGATTCTATGATTTCAAGCCCCCTACCACGGGCAAGGACACCTTCCACTAAACCAGGCTGCCATTACCCAACTTTACCAAGGCTGGTGTTAAACCACGTCTCCAAACACCACATCTCTGCATCTTCCAAACACCTCCTGGGGTGGGGATTCATCTGACTCCCTGAGGAGCCTGTTCCAATCTTTGAGAACACTTTCAGTGAAAATGTTTTTTCTAATACCCAACCTAAACTCTCTCTGGTGCAACTTGAGGCTATTCCCTCTTGTGCTGGTTAGAGGCTAATTTGAATATTTTAATAGAGAAAATTATACTATAGGTTGTGAAAGGAAAACATGGTGATGTCTGTTTTACTTATAGGCTTCCTGAGATTGTTTTGGGAAAAATAAACCAAAACATAGATAAGGCAGTCTCTGTCTGTCCCTCTCTGGAAGAACAGCCTGCCGGGCGGTCTAACTTCTAGCTCCTCTTTGCAGATTAATTTTCATTAACCACCTTTCTTCTAACCTCCCTGGCTGATCCTCCTAATTCACCTACGTGTAAGGCAAACCTTGGGGGAAGGTACAGGGGTGGGGAGAAGGTGGAAGGGTGGTTGGGAGCCCCTCCTGGGGTCTCTGATTTCTGGGAGGGGAGTTCTGTTTCTGTATTACCTTTAGCTTGTATATGTCTGTAACTATTCCTGTCTATAGTGTATATCTCTGCTGTACATTGTGCTGAGCTGTAAATAGAGCTTCAGTCCTTAACTTCCAGCCGGCTGAGTTCTAGTCTGGGTCATTTTACAAAGTGTGGGGGGTGGGGAACTCCCAAACCATCACACCTCTCATCCTGTTGGCAGGCAGGAGACAAATCCATAGACCAGCCCAGGACTGAAAGATGCTCATTATTCTAAACCAGAAGGGTTTAGAGAATGAGAAGGGTTTATTTTAGTGAGACTAAGAAAGGGAAGGGGAACCTCTGGACCCGAAAATCCCCAGAGGTCCCATCCAACTCCTAACATCCTGTGATCCTGTGAACAGAAACTCCTTTACAAATGGCACAAAGGAAATCAGGAAGCCCCAAGGAGGAAAAGACAACAGCTTTACCTCAACTCAGTTGCCAGGTTAAAGGCAAAGCAGTCTGTGACTCCTCCCTGGGACTATTCCTAGCAATACTATTGCAAAATATTTCTTCTTACAAGGAAGAAAACAGGATCAGACCCACTGACTGTGATCTCAATAGCTGAAGATTGTGTGGATCTGAATGCTGTGCAAGTGGTGTTCTCTGTAACCCTCTGAATTTTATACAGGCATAGCAGGTTTATACACACAAAAATCCTAGCCCAGAGTCATTTCAATGTGAGTCACTGCAAGCAGGAAACATCCCAGTCTCGCACAAAAAACCCCCTTAGTCAGTGATACTCTCCACTCCCACATGGACCTTTTTGGCTGCATATGACCAGGGGGTTCCTAAAAAACATAAAATAAAAGAGAGAAGTGCAAGCATCACTGACTGCCTTTTTCCATAGGGAAATGCAGTGACCTTGAGGTGACTTCAGTAAGGTGATTAAGAGCCAGACTTTTAATTTCCATGGGATCACAGAATGGTCTGGGTTGGAAGTGACCTCCAAAGGGCACCCAGTCCAACCCTTCCCCTGCACCCAGCAGGGACATCCTCCACTAGAGCAGGTTGCTCACAGCCTTGTCCAGCCTCACCTTGAACACCTCCAGGCATGGGGCCTCAACTTCCTTCCTGGGCAACCTGTTGCAGTGTTCCAGCACTCTTCCTGGTGCAGAACTGTTCCTCACATCCAATCTCAATCTGCTCTGCTCTTATTTCAAACGATTGTTCTCATCCTGTCCCTGCAGGCCTTTGCAAACAGTCCCTCTGCAGTCTGCTTGTAGCCCCCTTCAGGTCCTGGGAGGTTGCTCTTAGATCTGTCTGGAGCCTTCTCTTCTCCAGGCTGCACACCCCCAGCTCTCTCAGCCTGTCCTCCTAGCAGAGCTGCTGCAACCCCCTGATCATCTTCGTGGCCTTCTCTAGAACTTCTCCATCAGGTCCATGTCCTTCCTGTGTTGAGAGCTCCAGAGTTGGATGCAGTAATCCAGGTGAGGTCCCACCAGAGCAAAGTGGCAGAATCCTCTCTCACCCTCTTCTTTCTGTAAGACAGGATTCTCCTACTTCTCTTATCCAGTTACTCTCAGTTGTGAGGAAGATCTTCCCTCCTTCTGACATATCCGGAGATGTGGGGCCAGGCACAACTCACCAAATTGAAGCATACGCTGCTGTTACTCAGACCATTGACCAAGGCAAGATTGCTCCATCACAGTTTAAAACAATTAATATAAAAGATGTAATTACTATAGTAAGAATTTCAGGTTGGATGACAGGAAATATTTCTTCCTAGACAGGGCTCTCAAACATTGGAATGGTCTGCCCAGCGCAGTGCTGCAGTCCTCATCCCTGGAGGTGTTCAAGCAGCCTGTGGAGCTGGTGCTTAGGCACATGGTTTAGTCTTGACCCTTCAGTGCTGAGTGGAAGGTTGAACTGAATGAGCTTGGAGGTCTCTTCCAAAAGGATGTTTTCTGTGATTCTGTATTTATTCTGCTTCTTTTGGCACTTATTATACCCTCCAAGAGTAGGAACAGAGATTCAACCTTCACAAACAAAGCACTGCTCAATCACCCTCAGTACATGTGCAGGCAACACCAAGCTGGGTGGCTGTGTCTATCAGCTAGAGAGTGGGGAACCTTTACAACGGGATCTGGACAGCTGAGAGCCATGGGTCAAGGCTATTTGTATGAAGTTCAACAAGGGCAAGTGCCAGGTCCTGCACCTAGGTCACAACAACCCTGTGGTGAGCTGCAGACCTGGGGACATGTGGTTGGAAAGCTGCAACTCAGAGAGGGACCCGGGGAGATTGGATGATAGTCAACTGATCAACAACCATCAGTGTGCCCAGGTGGCCAAGAAGGGCATCCTGGCTTGGATCAGATCTGAGTATTGATCAGTGGGTATAGAACACACTTTATGTTCACATGCCCTTTCCCACAAAAATCACACTGAGTAGCTGCATAAACGAGCAAATCAATACAGAAGCCTAATCCAAATCCTTTTTCCTACTTGAAGCTCACAGACTCACAGAACGTTAGGGTCTCGAAGGGACCTCCAGAGATCATCCATTCCAACCTCCCTGCCAGAGCAGGGTCACCCAAGGGAGGTCACACAGGAACACATACAGGTGGGTTTGGAAAGTCTCCAGAGGAGACTCTACAACCTCTCTGGGCAGCCTGCTCCAGGCCTCCAGGATCCTCACAGTGACAAAGTTTTCCCTTTTGCTCCCGCGACACCTCCAACTGGCACCCAGTGTCCCTTGTCCTGTCCTTGGACACCCCTGAGCAGAGCCTGGCTGTGGCCTGCACATCTTTGTCAGCAGCAATGAGGGCAGCCCTCAGGATCCTCTGCTCCAAGTTCCAAGCCTCAGCTCCTTCAGCCTGGCCTCCCAGGAGATGTTCCACTGCCTGCAGCAGCTTGGTGGCTCTGGGTTGGGCTCTCTCAGGCAGTTCCATGAGGTCTTTCCCAAAGCACAAATCCAGGCTGGGCAGTGACTGGCTGGAGAGTAGCCCTGAGGAGAGGGACTTCGGGGTGCTGCTGGACGAGAAGCTCAACATGAGCCAGTAGTGTGCACTTGCAGCCCAGAAAGCCAAGCAGAGCCTGGGCTGCATCAGGAGAAGTGTGGCCAGCAGGGCTAAAGAGGTGACTCTCCCCCTCTACTCTGCTCTGGTGGGATCCCATCTGGAGTACTGCATACAGTTCTGGAGCCCCTGGGACAAGAAGGACATGGATATGCTGGAGCATGTCCAGAGAAGGGCCACGAGGATGCCCAGAGGGCTGGAGCACAGAGGACAGATTGAGAGAGTTGGGGCTGTTCAGTCTGCAGAAGAGGAGGCTCCCAGGTTACCTTCTTGTGGTCTTTCAGTATCTGAAGGGGGCCTATGAAAAAGCTGTGGAGGACTTTTTAGGCTATCAGGTAGTGACAGGACTGGGGGGAATGGAGCAAAGTTGGAGGTGGGGAGATTCAGACTGGAGGTGAGGAGGAAGCTCTTCAGCATGAGAGTGGTGAGAGCCTGGAATGGGTTGCCCAGGGAGGTGGCTGAGGCCCCATCCCTGGAGGTGTTTAAGGCCAGGTTGGATGAGGCTCTGGGCAGGCTGATCTAGGGTAGGGTGTCCCTGCCCATGGCAGGGGGGGTGGAACTGTATGGTTCTTGTGATCCCTTACAACCCTGACTGATTCTATGATTCTTGAACCAAGGGGCCCAAAACTGGACACAATATTCCATATGTGGCTTCACCAGGTGAGAGTAGAGGGGGGAGAAGAACCTCTCTCAACCTGCTCAGCACTCCCCTTTTGATACACTCCAGGATGCTTGCAGCCTGCTCAGCACACAGCTAGCAGGGGAAATGCCTTCAGCTCTGTATGGAGAGAAAAAGTGGCCAAAATTTTCCTGTCCTATCATGCTGAGAACAGTTCTGCACATAAAAATTTCTGGGTCATGAGACTGACAGACCAGTGGAGTGACTTCTGGATAATCTGTTTGTGAAGCAATACTTGCAACACTTATTCCCAGGCATATTAATCAATGGTCTACTGACAACTGATAAGCGCAGTGTTTCCATTAGGTTTGGAACTGCCATCAGAGCAGCCTTGTGCAAGTAGAGCATATAAAATGATGCAATTTCCTTTAAATTAATACCTCTTAAAACACTTCCATGTCAAAACTATCAAATGGTTAGACAAGCCAAAGAAATAAATCTGAACAGAGTTCGGAACTGCAAAACTCAAATCCTGATTTCTCATCCAAGCCAGAACACACACTACAAGCACTCTGCCATGGAAACTTTATTCTCTAACTGTTAAAGACTTCCAAGCCTTCTCCATAACTACTTTACTTATACCTGTAACTTGTGAACCCTAAATTACTTAAGATTTGCTTTGATTGAGGTAAATATAATAACAACAGTATGAGAAGCTCATCAGACACTATGAAGGGCTCCTGTTGCTGGGGGTTTCTAAAGCTTTCCAAGTGATGGACCTGATAGAGAGGGTTCAGAGGAGGCCATGAAAATGATTGGGGGTTGGAGCAGCTCTGCTAGGAGGACAGGTTGAAGGAGCTAGGGGTGTGCAGCCTGGAGAAGAGAAATTTCCGGGCAGCCTGTCAGGACCTGAAGGGGGCTACAAGCAGACTGCAGAGGGACTGTTTGCAAAGGCCTGCAGGGACAGGATGAGGATAGTTTGAAATAAGAACATAGCAAATTGAGATTGGATGTGAGGAACTAGTTCTGTAGCAGGAGGGTGCATGAGGGTGCTGGAATACTGCAACAGGTTGCCCAGGAAGGAAGTCGAGGCCCCATGCCTGGAGGTGTTCAAGGTGAGGCTGGACAAGGCTGTGAGCAACCTGCTCTAGTGGAGGATGTCCCTGCTGACTGAAGGAGGTTTGGACTGCATGAGCTTTGGAGGTCCTTTCCAACCCAGACCATTTTGTGATTCCTCTTTGCTTAAGGAGAATGCTGTTATGCTTTAATCACAAGTGTATTCTTACGCTGATGTGCCACTTAGGAGACCAGGTGGTAGCACGCTCCTAGTTGTGATCACATTTTATCCTAGTTAAGTACATCCAATCAAATTCCGTTTTTAATGAGCAGTGGAAGTGCACTGTACTGTATTTGACACCAAAATATTCATTGAATCATAAAGGTTGGAAAATACCTACAGGACTATCAAGTCCAACTGCTAACCCAACACTGCCAAGTCCATCACTAAGATGCATCCCTGATGAGTGTTACATCTACCTACTACTGAACAATTCCAGAGCGCCATTCCACTACTTCCATGGGCAGCCTGCTCCAGGGCTTAATCACTTAGCCTGGAGAAGAGAAGGCTCAGGGGAGACCTTATTGCTGTCTACAACTACCTGAAGGGTGGCTGTAGCCAGGAGGAGGTTGTTTTCTTCTCTCAGGCAACCAGCACCAGAACAAGGGGACATAGTCTCAAGCTACGCCAGGGGAAGTTTAGGCTGGAGGTGAGGAGAAAGTTCTTGACTGAGAGAGTCATTGGCTACTGGAATGGGCTGCCCAGGGAGGTGGTGGAGTCACCGTCCCTGGAGGTGTTCAAGGTGCGTTTGGACGTGGCACTTGGTGCCATGGTCTAGTCTTGAGATCTGTGGTAATGGGTTGGACTTGATGATCTTTAAGGTCTCTTCCAACCTTGGTGATACTGTGATACTCTTCACTGAAGGGGTTTTACATATTACTCAATCTAAACCTCCCCTGGTGCAACCTGAGGCTGTTTCCTCTCATCCTGTTGCTTATTACCTGGGAGAAGAAACCAACACCCAGGTCACTCCAATCTCCTTTCACATAGTGGTAGATAGCAAGAAGGTGTGCAAGAAGGTGTCCCCTCTGCCTCCTCTTCTCCAGACTAAACAAATCCCTCTGCCACTACTCACAAATCATTTGCTCCAGACTCTTCACTGGCTTTATTACTCTTCATGAGGCAATCTATAAATCACAGAATTACAGAATGTTAGGGACCTCCAAAGATCACTCATTTCATGCTTTTTTCCACAATCGAACCCCCAAACCACTAAAACCAAAAAATATCCTCAAACCTTTCTGAGCCATTTCCACCTTCTAGAGCCATTTCACTAAGGACTGTTCAGATTAACAAAGAGAAGGAGAGTGCTCTTTGTGAGAACACCACCACTGGGTGAATCTTTACTTGGGCAGAGATTAGTCTCTCTTCAGCCTCTGCTCTCTCTCCTTCTGCACAAGTGTGCTGGTTTGAGGCTAACTGGAATATTTTAATAAAGAAAATGACACCATAGGCTGTGAAAGGAAAACATCATGATGTCTACTTCACTCATACGCTTGATGAAGAATTGTTTGGGAACACTAACCAAAATATAGATGAGGTCAGTCTCTGTCTGTCTCTTGCTGAGAGAGCAGCTCGGGCAGTCTAGCAGTTTCTGACTCTGGTTCCTCTGCCGATTAATCGTCACTAACCACTTTTCTTCTAACCCCCCTGGTTGATCCTCCTAATTTACCTTGTGCGTAAGGCAAACCTTGGGGTAAGATACAAGGATGGGGAGAAGGTGGAAGGGTGGTTGGGAGCCCCTCCTGGGGTCTCTGATTTCTGGGAGGGGAGTTGTGTTTCTGTATTACCTTTAGCTTGTATATCTCTGTAATTATTCCTGTCTATAGTGTATATCTCTGCTTGTGCATTGTGCTGAGCTGTAAATAGAGTTTCAGTCCTTAACTTCCAGCCGGCTGAGTTCTAATCTGGGTCATTTTACAAAGTGTGGGGGGCGGGGAACTCCCAAACCATCACAAAAAGTTATGCCTTGTACCTTTCTATAACCCTCAGTAGATCTGCAGAGAACTTAAGATGCAGCAATAAGGGGGCCAAACTAAAGATCAGGGCAGGAATTACTTCAGGGAGATGCAGGCAGAAGTCTGGTGATAAGCAAATGTCACTTTGGCAAGGCAGTGTCACCAGGCTAGATTTCATTACCAGGTACCTACCCCAACAAGCATTAAGCCTGCTGCTATCATGAGTGAAATGGTTTGAAATCCTGGGGAAAGAAACTGTCAATTAAACACATTCTAAATAAATCATAGACTCATAGAATGGTAGGGGTTGGAAGAAGAACATCAACTCCAACCCCGCCTGCCAGAGTAGGGTCACCCAGGGTAGTCCACACGAGAACACACTCAGGTGGGTTTGGAAAGTCTCCAGAGAAGGAGACTCCACAACCTCTTTGGGCAGCCTGCTCCAGGGCTCCAGCACCCTCACCATACAGAAGTGTCTCCTCCTGGGTACCAGCTTGTACCCATTGTTCCTTGTCCTGTCACTAGGCACCACTGAAAATAGCCTGGCACCTTCATCCTGACCTTCAGCCCTCAGATATTGATAGACATTGATCAGATCCCTCTCAGCCTTCCCTTCTCCAGTCCAAACAGCCCCAAGGTTCTCAGTCTTTCTTCACAAGAGAGATGTACAAGTCCCATCATCATCCTCATAGCTCTCTGTTGGACTCTCTCCAGTAGATCCCTGTCTCACGTCATCCACTGCTCCTGTGCACACCCTCCCTCAATGGTAAGTGAGAGGTAAACCAGGGCTGCAAAAAAAGTTGGAAAGTTGGTTTTTTTTAGCTACACCTCTTACAAACTGGATTACTCACCAAGTAGGAGGATCCCTACCCTTCTGTGGAATCCATCAGCACAGGATTCACAACACCTCCACTTCCCTTTCTGTCCAAAACATGACTCTCTTCTCTCACACTCCACCAGCATTCACACAATGCAACCCAGATCAGCTTTTTTTTTTTTTTTTCCCAGTGGAATGCACTGCAATGGTACAAACTGCAATGAGGACATTTCTCCTTTTCACTCCACCTTGTATTTAACTGTGCCTTCTGACACACTTTACACTAAAATCATTAGTTTTCCATGCCTGAATCTAAACTATTTCCTGTTTGTTGAGCTAATTTGTGCCACTGAGATATGAGAGTTATTCTTCTGGATATATTAACTCAAAGACATTTTTGTCTTGACAACTTCTCATTCAAGCAAGCCTGACTGAGCTCCAGAAATCTCTAGCTGCTGAAGTTAATGTAGAATGTGAAGAAGAATTATAATCAAAGTGATACCTGCCATGAATATCAAAGAATCCTAGAACGGCTCAGCATGAGGATGAACATTTTTACTGTAAGGGTGACAGAGCTGTGGCACAGGCTCCCCAGAGAGCCTGTGGAGTCTCCTTCTCTGAAGCCTTTCCAGTCCTGTCTGGATGTGTTCCTGTGTGACCTGCGTTGGATTCTCTGGTCCTGCTCTGGCAGGAGGGCTGGACTGGAAGACCTCCAGAGGTCACTTCCAACCCCTAACATCCTGTGATCTCAGAGATCACCTCCTCCAACCTCCCGCCATGGGCAGAGACATCTCTCAAATAGACTCAGCTGCTCACCCAGCCTGGCCTTGGACACCTCCAGGCAGAAGGCAGCCACAGCCTCCCTGGGCAGCCTGTTCCAGAGTCTCAGCACCCTTCTGAAGAACTACTTCCTCACCTCTGGTCCAACCCTGCTCTGCTTCAGCTTCAAACCATTCCCCCTTGTCCTGTCTTTAGATACCCTTAGGAAAAGTTCCTCTGCAGCCTTCCTGCAGGATCCCTTCAGCTGGAAGGCAGCTCTAAGGTCCCCCTGGAATCTTCTCTAGGTTCCTTCAGCCTGTCCTCACAGCAGAACTGCTTCAGCCCTTGGATCATCTTTGTGGCCTTCTCTGGACTCTCTCCAACAGCTCTGTGTCCTTTTTCTGATGGGGACACCCAGACTGGAGGAAGGATTGGAGGTGAGGTCTCAGCAAAGCAGAGTCAAGAGACAGAATCCACTCTTCGCCCTGCTGGCCACACTCCTCTGGACGAGCCCAGGATATGAATATAAACCAAGTGCTTTTACCTGCATATTTCTGTGACCTTTCTTTTCCTTCTAACAGCAGTGGAACTAGTATTGGGCTGGATCCTTTCATGCTACAAAAAGCCAAAGCAGCTTGTTTGCAACCATTAACACAGCTGGTGAGCACAGCATAAAATGCACTGGAGATGTTAAACAAACCCTTAGTGTCCCCTCCCCTCGCCCCATTCCTTTTCCTACCTCTACCGGGAAGCTTCAAATCAGTGCTTTCCTAATCGTTCTGCCGATGGTATCCAAGCCAGAAGAAAATCTAGCCGGCTCCCAGGTACCTCCACAGCGCGCAGAACTTGTCAAACACGGAGGAATTATTTCGGCAAGCCTTAACTACTGGGTAGAAGAGATACAATTACAACCTTTTCCTCCACCTACAGCCGAGATTTAAGCACTGATGGCCTCGGTGCAGCCTACCTAAACCGGATGAAATTGACGGAAAGTCCTGTGAAAGTCAGAACTTCTTACTCTTGCTGGTAAATTTACCGTGTTATTACTGCCGGTCTCTAATAAAAACCAGAGCTGTTTGTTTTAGAAACAGCAAATGATCCTTACTGACTTTTAAGATGCTCCTAAAGAATCTACTTAATGTCTCAATTTCACAGATGTGAGAGTAGAGACCAGTTTTAAGATGCTGTTGGTCGAGACTACCCGGGAAGCAACGATTCGGGGTACAGCTCGGCACCGATCCGCTGCTAACGCGCCTGGAGCTGTCCTGGGGAGTTTAAGAGGCAAGAGAAAGCAATTCCTGGCGGGTTCCCATCCCTCTCAGCCAAACCCGGGTAACCGGACTCGGCACTCCCACTGCCGGGCAGGGCTGCGGCGTTCGCCGTGCAGACCGCGACATGGTTTCGGTTTCGGAAGAGCGCAGGCTGGCGTGCCTCAGCCCCCAGTAACCGCCCTACCTTAACGCGGGCCTTCGCATCGGACGAGTCCTCGCACCGACACGGCCGCTGCCAAGCCCCGCTCACGGTGGGAAAAGACCGGCGGGCTCGGCGTTAAGCTCCCCGAGCTGGCAGCCTCGGCCCGGCTGGGCTGAAGTTCCGCGGCCAGCGCCACCCGTCACACGCCCGCGGCAGCCCGCGTCGCCGGAGACCCTAGCTTGCCGGAGTCCCGCCAGCCGAGCCCGCCGCGGGCAAGGGCCGACGGCGCCCTAGCTGGTCGACCGCCCGCTCGTCCCCAACTCACCGCCGACCCGCCGCGCCGCCGGCCGCTCCCCGCCGGGCGCCACTTCCGCCTTCTGCCCGAGCAGCAGGGCGTCGGCAGGGGCGCTCCGAGGTTCTTCCTCCGCTGCAGCGAGCCCTGCCTCCGCGGAGGGCAA
>VWZE01026278.1:0-52371 GCA_013396675.1 Eubucco bourcierii
AGAGGAGGGCCACGAAGATGATCAGAGGGCTGGAGGGCTGTTCTATGAGGACAGGCTGAGAGAGTTGGGGCTTTTCAGCCTGGAGAAGAGAAGGCTTCCAGGAGACCTGATAGTAGCCTTCCAGTATCTGAAGGGGACCTACAGGAAGGCTGGGGAGGGACTATTGACAAGGTCTTGCAATGCCAGGACAAGGGGCAATGGGTTTCAACTGGCATAGGGAAGATTTAGACTGGATGTTAGGAGGAATTTCTTTGCAGTGAGGGTGGTGAGGCACTGGCACAGGTTGCCCAGGGAGGTTGTGGCTGCTCCCTCCCTGGAGGTGTTGAAGGCCAGGTTGGACAAGGCCTTGAGTAAACTGTACTAGTGGGAGGTGTCCCTGCCTATGGCAGGGGTTTGGAACTAGATGATCCTTGAGGTCCCTTCCAGCATTTCCATTCTATGATTCCATAACATGCATCTTCCACCTGCTTGTGCCATAACCATTTCCCTCTTCCTGGCATGCATCCTGCTCCTGCTGCTGGAGCCAGGGCAGGCTGCTTCCCTTCTGTTGTGAGCACCAGTCATTGCCTTGCAAGTGCAAGATGAGAACCTGCCTGAAGGAGCCCAAGAGGCTGGTGCTGGAGCTATAGGCAGGTGAACAAGCTCTTCAGCAAGCGAGGTGCTGCCCGGCATGCTGGCAGGAAACCAGCTTTGTTTCCTGGGCAGGTCACAGTGCAGTATTACACACAGGAGGAAGGCACTCATGAGTAAGCCCTGTATTCATTAGGCATCGTGCACTGTCTTTGGATGAAATAAGGGAAGCCTGTGCCTCCCTTGGGGACTCTGTCCTCAAGCACCACACAGGAACTCAGAAACAATGACTGGAGCTCAGTCATGATTTTGTTCAGACACTACAGTTGTACTTTCAAAGCTGGGGCAGGAAAAAGCCACGGCAAAGTTCTTCTGCACCCTTTGCCCACATCACCACAGCTTCAGGTGGGCAGCTCTCAAGAACAGTGCCCACTCATTGTGGCTCATGCCAGGCTGAAACAGCTCACAAAAAGCACATTGACTGCTGCACAGGCAAAACCTTGTGCTCTAAGAAATCCTTGTGTCATAGAATCATAGAATCATAGAATGGTAAGGTTGGAAGGGACCTCAAGGATCATCTAGTTCCAACCCCCTGCCATAGGCAGGGACACCTCCCACTAGTACAGGTTACTCAAGGCCTCATCCAATCTGGCCTTGAACACATCCAGGGAGGGAGCATCCACAACCTTCCTGGGCAACCTGTTCCAGTGCCTCACCACCCTCACTGTAAAGAACTTCCTCCTAACATCCAGTCTAAATCTCCCCTCTGCCAGTTTAAGCCCATTGCCCCTTGTCCTGTTGTTGCAGGACCTTGTAAATAATCCTTCCCCAGCCTTCCTGTAGGCCCCCTTCAGATACTGGAAGGCTACTCTCAGGTCCCCTCGAAGCCTTCTCTTCTCCAGGCTGAAGAGCCCCAACTCTCTCAGCCTGTCCTCATAGGAGAGCTCATGCTCATACTAGTCTAGATCCATGTGGCTCTGAAGACAGAGAAAGTTGTTAAAACCTGCAAGTAACTTGTAAGAAAAGAGAGAGTGTCCTTGTCAGCAGAACTAGGGAGAGGGCCAAACCTGGGGTAGACAGTGGCAGCTGGGGTCTCCAGAGTTGCGGTGCAACTCCATGTTGGCCTCGACACCCTTGGCGAAAGAGCCAGCTGCTTGTCTGGGCATCCCTGCACCATTCCCCTCTGCCTGTGTGAAGGAGATGAGAATGGCTGTGTTTCCACTGGTGATGAGAGGTTTTTTACCTTCTGTGTGGTTTTTCTGTTTTTAGCCAGGACGGGGAGATCTGGTTTGCCAGTTTCCTTTCTCAGCTCTCTCTGTGTTCACTAGTGTAGCCCCATGCTGCCCGTGCCTGGCACAGCTGTGCCTGCCTGCCTCTCATTTCACAGCTTTCCTCTCACAGAGACCATTCCTAGTTTTTGCTGGGCTGGTGTTTGCCTCAGCAGATCACAATGCTCTTTTGGGCAAGCCCAGTTCCGGTGCCCTCTTTCCCTGTTGTCCCTAGCAATGGCTCCTCAGGGAGCATCCTTCCAGCCAAACATCGCTGCTCTGGCACAGAAAGAGGCACCTTCTTCTTTCCAAAAGCATTTAAGGACAGAAAGAGCAAATTATTTCTGCCCTTTGCCTGGGAAAAATCCCCAGCTTAAATCATTCATTCCTTTCCCTGGGTAGGAAATACTGCAACTTGACTCATGGGGTTTTAGACCACACTTCACATGTGTGTGTTTACCAAAAGGCCGTGTCTTGTACCCCAGCTAATTGCCATTTGGAGGAAGAGAGCCTAAGATTTCTTAGAACATTAAAAGTAGTAGTGAAAGTCACAAGGCCTTTTTTCTTTATACAATTGAAGCCGAATTTGAGTAATTACCCCTCTGATGTCTCCGAGGGGAGGAGATGTGACGTCTTGAGGTAAACCACACTTCCCGTAACTACCACTGTGCCGTTCGTGAGCACTGCCTTGCTACAGTAGTGGCAGAACTGCTTTTCAGCAAAAGTCACCACGTTTTTTGGAGGGGAACAATTCCAGTCAGAGAAAGATTGGGTGGTGGGGAGGAAGAAAACCCGACCGCAATAAAGTAGCCATTGAACCTGAAAGGAAAAAGACGTCAGCATCTCCGGCAGGGGCTCTCCTTTTTTCCTGGTATATTGGTGAACCATAATTAGGTGGAACGAAGTCGTGGGTGGGACCTGCTTGCTTACTGACAGGCTGAACTTTATAACCTAGTGATGTGATGTTGTGAAGGAATGGGGTTTTGCCTGCTTGCCTCATGGGACCTGCAAACTCAACAAGGTGGTTTGCAAGGGTGAGGACCTACCCGTACATCTTTTTTAGCCTTCACTCAAGTGATGGGACTGAGGCAGTGCTGAGGGTGAGGGAAGCCCAAGGGACTGCTGCCACCAGAAACCACAGGGAATGCTGGTACCAGAAACAGCAGAAGACCAAGGTACCCTGCTGTAGAGTTTGCATCTAGTAGAGTTTGAAGTGAATGATGCAGCTTGTTGAAGCTCTAAATCCCTCAGAAATGGCCCTTTTAGTGTACATAAGAAGGAATCTGAAGACAGCAGAAAGGACTTGAAGCACCTTGGAGTGGGGTATGGAGAAAGATGGGTGCCAATCCAGACCTCCCAGGTTAAAACATTGCAGTGAGGTGGCTGATGAGAGACCAGCTGAGGGACAGATGTTAGAAGAGTTTCTCAACCCCTTCTTAGGTCATGCTCCACCCCTCATCTGTTTAAATAAACATTAGCAGAACATTGAGGTGGCCAAGGAATGACTATAGGCAATGTCTGAGGTGTACACCTGGTATCTTTCCAAGTCTGTGACTGAAATAGAAGTCTAAGTGTATCTGTAGCAGAGGACTTGGAGTGTGCTGTCCAAGTCAAATAAGGATATGCAGCCCTGGAATGGCATGGAGAGCTACGGGTTAGGTCTGTGCTGAGGAAGCACCTGCCACCATTGGCTTTTTGGCTCTTTAAGGTCAGCATTTTGCCGATCGTCTCTTCTGATCGGCAAGTTTTGGTCCCTTGCTGTCCCTTCCCATCACTGTTCCTCAAACAAGCTAAGAGGGGTAAAATGTGACAGCTCATCTTGTCAATATGAGCTGCAATTCTTGTCAGTATGTCCCTGGTGGGGCAGCACAGGGATCATCACTTACCTGGCTCAGGTGTCTAGGACAGCCCTGTTTCTAGCACTGTATGGTAATCCCTGATAGTGACACCTCTCTCCTTCCTGTAACCACTGAGCACTGCTAGGACATGGGATCCCAGGTCAGCACAATGCAGCAACTGTGCCAGGAGGAACACACCATCAGCACTGCCAGGCATTTCTGCTCCTTGTCCCGTGGCCACCCGGCTGCCTGGCAGTGGGATTGCCTGTGGTGCTGGCAAAGGCGTTGATGGAGTCTGATATGTTAATTCCCCTGTTTACAGGATCCTCCAAGCACAGGGGTGTTTAGGTGGCTGAACCTTCTCTTGCTGTTTTAAGGATTCTGGCAAACAGTCAAGAACAAAAGCTAAGACAGCCAGTTCCCATTCGTGGGCACGTCCCTACATTTCAATGTGGCAAACCTTGTGATTTAGCAAGCGTGAGCCTTCTGCCCCAGGCCTGTTAAAACCTGCTGCTTAAGAAAAAAAAACAAAACAAAAACAAAAACAAAATACACACCCCCCACAAACCCAAAAACAACCAAAACCAAAACAAAACAAAAACAAAAAAAACAAAACCAACAACAACAACAAAAATAACAAACAAAAAATCCTTTCAGGAGTTTCAATGAGAAAAACAGCAGCATGGATGGGCTGCAGGACTGGGACTAGGCTACTATGACTCCATGTGAGGGAAGGCTACTGTGACTCCACGTAAGGGAACCTCCAGGCTGAGAGTCTGGACCTTTGAAAGCTATTGGGGGCTTTTGGTTTGGTCGTTTGAGAAGCTTGCACATAAGGAGAAAAAAAGAAAATGCAAGTAGCTTTTGCTGGCATCATCAGTACTGTTTTGCTCTGATACCATTTTTATGCTTTTCTCCCCAATAGTGAGTACCCCCTGGCTGAAACAGAATGCATTGGCTCATAGGACAGTGTTCATCTGTGGAAAAGGACTAATTTAGTCAATCTAGTCTAATCCTTTCCACCACTGCAGCCTGTGGCTGTGGCTGGTGGGAGCCCGAGCCTGACAGTCTGTGTGCCTCCCTCAGGACTGGCCCCTGGCATGAACAGAGCATGCTGTCACTTGCCAGGTCCCCACAAGCATGCATCCCTGTGCGTGCAGGTGTGTGTCCTCCATGCAAGTGCCAGTTTGTGCCTAGGCAGATATACTCTTGGGCTGCCTGTGGGGTCCCAGGGCTGCATGAGGGTGGTAGTGGGAAGCCATTAGGACCCCGATGGTGCCTGTGTAGTGGTCCAAGCTGCTTTGAGGGGTCAGCCAGCAGTTGGTGGGCTCCAGGAAAGAGCTGAACCTCCGTGGTTGCTGCAGTTGTCAGTACAGGGTCGTAAGCCCAAGAGTAATGTGCGCAAGTTGCCTCATGTCATGAGTGGTGGCATCCTTGCACAGAAGGAAAGCAACCTGTCACCTCTTTGGATTATCAAATGCAGCAGAGATGATGGCAGTCTTAAGCCCCTGATCCTTGCAATGTTCTGGTTAGCCATCCTCAGAGAGAGCCTGGTGGCATTTTCACCCACCTGGATGGTCTGCTTCATCCTCTTCCTGCAGCTTCTCCTGCTCCCTCCTCTCAGCCTCCAGCATCACAGCCTGTGCCAGCACTGCCTTCAGGGGTCTAAGTGCAGCAGTGAGTGGAGATGACTAGGCTGCTTACGTGTGGCTTCTTGACTGTTTATTTTTGTGCAGCCAGCAATGGGGCCGGCTCTGCCAGTGAATTAGAGTCTGTCCCCAAGTACCTGGCTGTACGTGTCAAACTAGGCACCTTAAATGAGAAGCCATTAAAAAAAACAACAAACAAAATGCAGAGAGTCTCCCTGAATCCATGCACAATAATGTCAGTGGGAGACATGTGTGGCACTGCACCTGGCTGCAGAGCTGATACCCAGAAAGCCAGGGAACAATCTGCTTCTGCCTTTGGAAGCAAGATTGGTGGTAACATATTTATTGCACAAATGAAAGACAAAAAAGCAGAAGTCTCTGCCAAGAGCAAGTGAAATGGGCATGCTTTTTAAAGAACTACCACAGGACTGATTACCTTTCCAAGTAATTAAACATTGTGAAAGGTTATGAATGTGCCGATAATAGACAGCTTTGCAAACTGCCAGCACAGCATGATCTGACAGAAGACAGCACAACGGCAGCAAGCAAGGCTCCTTCGCCTTTGATGCTTTGCAGCCCCGTGGGCTGGATGCACCCACAGGAACTAGGCTGCACCCAGCCAGCCCTGGAGTTCGAGGGTCCCAAAGCTTCCACCTGTGCCTGATCGGCTCCAGGGTTTGCTCTCGCTGGCAGAGGGGCTGTGAGATTGGAGCCTGCCGCACCAGATCAGCCCTCCCACAGCACGCCCCCGGCTGGGGACAAGGCAGCAGGTGTCCGCCAGCAGCCCAGGGCCTGTCCCCACTTGCAGCCCGGTGCAGGTTAGTGCCTATTATTTCTCTTTAAACTGACTCACGTCCACAAACGGCATCTCTTATTCTGAACCCGCTGATGTTTTCCCGCACGGTTTTAAGCTTGCTGTGGAAGCATGCTTACTAAGGGGTGGGCTGCGTTTGCCTGCAGCCACCTGGGCATGGGCGCAGCCAAAACGGACCCTGCTGAGCACCCCTACTACTGTCCCCCACCCCTCTGCCAGCTCCCGAGAGTGCTGCCACTGCATGTACCCAGGGTTTGCCCTCCTGCTTCAAGCGCGCATTTCCCGCACATCACATCCCTGTCTGAACAGTTGCCTGCAGCCATGGGCTGCCCTCACTGATCCCTGCTCCTGGGGAGCTTCTGCATTTCATAATGACCCCAATGATCAAATCCTAGGGTCATATCCTAGCCAGAGAGGTGCTAGGTGGGCAAACACTTGTTCAGAGCAGCCACTTCCTGGTCCTTCCCTGAGACCCCAGACAGAACAGCTCTGCTTTTGCCCCATCCTTCTGTACTCAGAAGCAAAAGGAAGAGCTAAGAGCATCCTTGTAACCCTCCAAAAGGTTTCCCAGCATTACAAATGCTTGATAGGTTTTCCTGGACTCAGTGTTCATGCTGGCGTATTACCATGCATTTCTCTGAAAGAACTTAAAGTGCCTTGCATACAGACTGAGCTTCCACATCATCCTGCTGCTTTCAAAAGCCCCAGTCTATATTCCTGAACAAGTCAGGAGTTTATTATTGGAGGTGTTTAGACCGGGGCATTTAAAAAATAATACATAATAGCAGTCTCCACCTCGTATCCCAGAGAATTTGGCTAATACTTCTGGTACTTAACTGTCATTGAGATAAACACAGAACTAAAATAAATTGGGGCAGTTCACATTTTCCTGCTATGACTCCTGTGGGCTTTCCATGGGCTTTGGGAAAGAGCATGGAACTGACATATGCATGGATTGAGCTCCTCATCAGCACAAAAGGCTAGGAGCAAAATGTGAAGAATACCATGTGCATGAAGCAAATGGCCTTGGTTATGAACTCCAGGCAGCCACTCTTTGCAGCTTCATGATACCACCAAGATGTCTGAGCCAGTGAGAAGCAGAGTTCCAGCTGTTCTCCATGGAGTCCATGGCTTACATGGACTTAAGCCCAGTGCGAATGCCACTGTGCTTCTTTGTGGAATAAGGCTTCATTTCTGGGTTTGGTTTCCCACCTTTTACAGCTGTATTGCTGGAGCATTCCAGATAGCAAGAGAAGACAAACCCTCTCCTAGATGCTGAGATAGATTCTTGGTTGATTTCTTGTTCTAAATGCCAAAATTACTGGAAGACATCAAAGCCTCTAACAGACGCTTCTTTGACAGAGGTGGCAAATGATAAAACAGCCCAGAAAGATGGAAGGAGGTGCTCAATCAGAAGTACAGTCCACCAGGGTGGAGATGAGCCAGGCTATGGAGGGACCACAGCTAGCTCCCAGAGCTACTGGCCAGCCTGCAAAGCCTTTCCCTCCTTCCAAAGGTTTCAGCAGTGCACAGGTCTCTATGGCAGGCGACAGAAAGGACATTTTACAGATCCACTCAACAAACTGTTCTATCTTTGTGTCTCGGCCATCTCATTTTCTTGCTTACTGAGTGAGCTGTGCTGAAATCCCACCACTGCCTCAGGCTGTGTCTGCAGGCACTGCACTAATCAATATTACTTGCTGGAGAAAGTAAGTCTCAGTTATTGGCCACACATTCCCCTGAGTGCTTGTGTCAAACTCTTTCATGTCAGCTGAAGGGAGGCTTTACCAGAAGAAAGGTCAAACTGCCTCGACAAGATCTGAGCTCAGCCATTAACTCGGGTGTGTTTATCTGCCTCCCGCTATCAGGGCTATCTGTGTGTGCACACGCCTCTCCTTCTCCTCCTCGATGCTGTGCTGCTGGGGAGTACTTCGGAGGGGCTGAATCACTCAGGCAGGAACAATGAGCTGTCTGATAAGCTCATCTGTGTGATCCACTTGACCCACACCTAATGTTTCAGAGAATAACATCCAAAACTCTGTGGCACAAGCATATGGGACAGTTGCCCTCCTGCCAGCCCAGTCTGCAATGGCACTCGGTGCCTTTCATCAATGCAGCCATGAGCCTGATCCTGATTGTAGCTGAGGACAGGCATTTCAAGAAAGATGCTGTGCATGGCATCTGTTCAGTTGAGCTATGGGGGTGCTGAGAGAGGTGAGTTTTCAGTCCTTTACATTGTTCTGACACAAGAAATGTGATTGTTGAGGCCCCATTCACAATATATGGCAAGAAAATATTTAAGTCCCTTACCAAACTGGGCAATGGGCAAAAAGACAGGTGCAAGGCCTGTGGAGCAGGCTTCCCATCCCCTAAAACACCTCCTACTGCAGCATTTGATGGGTTCTCCCTAGCAGCATTGCATGGGATCACACATGGAAGCCCCTGGGCTGCAGTGCAGATGAACCTCAGTAGGCCCTTTGGCTGCTGGGACCAGAGGTGGTGTCTCTGCAAGATGTGGGAGAGCAGTAAGGCAGACTCTCATGTTGCTGAGACTGGCTTGGAGCTGGGCAAACAAACACAGGTATCAAGATAAGACTATTAATCTCATGCCAAGAAGTATCTAGAACATCACATGTGGGATCTCTGTTCCCATTTCTTATCCCATGTACCCTGGGGCTGGGAGAGAGCTTGTTCATCCCTTGACTGATATCTTCTGAAGATGTCTTCTGCTTCTCTGCACCAAGAAAATGTTGTAAACTGTGCATCGTGGTCACTCGTAATCTTAATTAAGAGCGATCCACTTCTTGCACCTGTTGCTCAGTGGATTGGGAGGACCTTTGTTCTGGAGCATCTTAAGAGGGCTGAACCTGTTTCTGCTTTGAAGTAGCATTTGGCTTTCTTACCATCTGGGATTTCTGCAGAGCTGACCTTGAGTGGAGCCAACAGGACTGCTGGCTATGGCACTGCACCACAAATGTGCCGCAAGCCTGACTGAGCTCTGGCAGAGGAGTATGGTGCTAATGCTGTTGAGAGACTGCCCTGTTGCTGCCCTGCCTATATCCCAGGCCCTCAGTATGACCCAGTTTAAAAGAGGGAAGAGCATCACAGCATTTGGCTGTATACTAGCCTTTTATTGGCACCAGGATTGGGAAAGAGTCGAACAATGTTGCATCATCACTCAGCAGCAGTGAGAATGGCAGGATTAGCGTTTTTACACTAAACAGCGCTCACTTTGCCAGGAGCGTGAGGCCAAGATAGCTGTGTGCTTCAACAGTCTCACTGCAGTCACCTGAGATCAGTTGAAGGGAGTGACTGCCTGCCCTAAAGATACGATTTACTGCTGGAGGGAGACCCTATGGCCACCCTGAATCCTTCTGAAAACAATGGGATCCATCGGCAGGTTCCACGGTCCGCGGGTACGTGAGTAGCAAGAGCACTCTGCTTGGCGAAAGGTGTTTGCCGAACCACATTCAGAAGCCCTTTGAAGGAGAAAACCTCCGTTCTCCCTTGAATATGCTGAAGTGCTTAATAAATAACTGTAATTAAGTGTGAGGTCGGAGCTTAAGAGCTCATTCCCAGCAGTTAACATCAAAACACTTGCTCTTAGCGCTTAGAGAGACAATATGAAAGCAGACCACGCATAGATGAAAGCAGAGTTGTCAGAAAGGACTGGAGAGCCCTGCAAACACAGTGCTTCAGAAAGCTTGAGAATAAGGGCTTGGGAAGCCATGGAGTCCCTTCTGTTACAAAAGTCCTTTTTTAATGAATGGTGACCGAGATAGCACCAATCTAGAGGGAGGTGGGAGTGAGTTTTAAAACAGGAGATGAGGAATTAGTCGCGTTGGGAGAAGTGCCACATGCGCTTTCCTGCGCTGTCCCGGCACCTCACCGGTGCGGAGCGGCTGAAGTCCTGCCAGCACAGAAGCCGCTCCCCGGCCCGGGCCTGCCCTGCCCCACAACAGGGTCCGCCAGAGTACATCCTAGCTCTCCTCTAGTGGTGGCACCTATATGTTTAAGGAGATAGGATTACTGTAGGCTTCTTCATAGATGTCTGAAAGGTTGTAACAAAGAAGAGCAAGGAGAAAGATAATTTGGACTGCAATTTTTTTTTTTTAATTAAAAAAAATCACAGATTTTGTCCTTAGGCAGGCAGCATGGCTTGACTTGTGCAGCCTGACACTGCCAGAGAAGAAGGAGGTCTGAATTGCAAGCTCTGCCACATGCTTGCAAAGGGCCAAGTCTGTGCCACTGCTGAGTGCCCTTATCCTCTGCTCCTGTGAAAATGCAGTGAAAAGCTTTTGCTGGTCCAGGTTTCAGCCTCCTCACTGCTGCCAGAATCAGGAAGTGCGGGAAGCCAAGGTCTTATTTGCCTTACAGTGATCCTCTCCTGCCCTGGAACTTGGGCTGGTCTTAATTTGTCTACAGTTCAGACAAGAATGGACTAGGCAGATGTACATGTTATCTCATGTTTTTTTGGAAGCAGGGAGCCTATTGCACAATGAAGCTTGGTCTGGATACAGATTAAAAATGCGTGTGTCTGGGGCACCATAGCCAGGCTAGTCTGAGTTACTCTGATCCAGAAAAACCCAAAAACCAAACAAAACCAAAAACCCACCAAAAAGCAAGCAACCAACCAATCAACAAAAAAACCCCAAAACCAAACAAAAAACAACACCCTTCCCCCAGCACCCCCCCCAACCAAACAAAAAAACCCAAACAAAAACCCAAAGCCTGATATGGGAATGAGAAGCCTCCATGTGAGTGATTATTTTTTCCCGATGGAATGTGTCAATCAGTTCTGTATTGTGTGAGCCCATCTTAGCCAGAGAAGGGTTTATGCTCCCCGGCCAGCGTAAACTCTCATGAAGTCAGTGTAAATATACACAGCACATCTTCAGAGCTGCGTCTGAGGGCTGTAGATCAGGCACTCACACCGGGCAAGGTGGTGCCAGTCTAGCTGCGGAAGGGAGGTTCATCACCCTGCAAGAAGCTGAGGGTTTGGCCTTAGGTGTGCTTTCAGCTTCCTACACTTCTTACAGGGCTTTTAACTTGAGGATTTAGAAGTGTCAACTAATTGCACCCACATTAACTGCAGCCGAATATTAAAGCAGCACCTGAATGTCGTTTCAAACGAGCTGTTCCCAGACTACATCTCATGCAAATTCGGCAGGACGGGGTAGGTGTGCCAAAATCATGTTGGAATAATGTTTGAAAACAACACTCAGAATGTTTGTACTCGAGGAGAGCAGGTAGTTTAGGCTTTATGATACACTGAAAAATTGCAGAAACAGTTGTCCCCTTGCAAAATGCTTCAGCACTAACGTTCCAACGCCCGCCCCCCATCTCTCTCTCCTTGGGCCAAATATACTTTTGCATTCTTCGTTGCACAGCAGCATGCTTTCCACAAGCCCACCAGCCTGATTTAAAACATGAAGAAAAGTGGGTCTGGTGATCTCAGATGACAGCAGTGGTTCTCGACGCGTGATAAATTCCGGGGCTAGCAGCAGCTTCCACCTGAGGAGAGCTGGAGGCAGAGCCAAGGGAGATAAGCAGCCAAAACCCACCCCTTTTGTTAAGCTTCTTTATTACAATGTGTGTTTCCCTCATCTTTTCGTCTCGTAACAGTTGCAGCCCGATTCCTCTCACATCTTGAACCGATTCTCTTTCCAGCAGAAAGAAGCATGTGCAGATCACCTGCTTGACATGAAATCCAAAGGGAAAACCACGTCACAGCCTCTCTGCGTCTGCTAAGTATCCCCTCCCCCGCCCAGTCCCTCGCTCCTAAAGCAGTGTGAGTTGGAAGTACGGTGTTGTTTTCACAGCCTAGTCCCCACCTCCTCCAAAGTCAGATGCTGCAGTTAATTCAGATGGAGAATTTAAATTGCCTGGAAATTAAGGTGCTGGAAAATCAAAGAACATTGCCAGGAGTTTTAGTCGCAAATACCTGTCTCTGTCAAAAAAAAAAAAAAGGTCAGATGCTGAAGACTTTGCCCCTATTATCTGCTTCATTTCCCAGATCCTTGAAGACTCTGGGATGGAGATGGGTCCTGCCTCGCTCTTGTCAAGAAGGACAGTGGAGTGGGGGAAAACCCATTGCTCTAAGATGAGTGCCTGTGGGAAAATACTTTGTCCATGAGACAGCTTAAATGAGATTTTATAGCCTGAACTTAGATGACTTCTCTTTCCCTACCAGCAAAATGGACACACTAAGGGACTCATCCAGGGAGGGTGAAAAGATATTTTGGGGCTAACAGCAACGTTTTAACAATCTGCAAAAGAGCATCATTGCTATAGTCACTGCGGGGCACGTGTCCTCCGTGCAGATGGCTTTGCTCTGTCTTCTTCTGCCACCTTCCAGCCTGTGACAGTCAGTGACCTGGCAATGCTACAGCCACCTGAAGCAGGCAGTGAAGTCCTCGCCCTGTGAGATTTGGGTGCAGGGCAGCCTAGGCGGTTACCTGCCCTTCCTGTGATGTGCTCTGCTTTGTTAGTCTGAAGTGGCTCGGCAGCCAGATCCTAGGAGCTCAGTTGCAAAGTAAAAATAAGTGTAAAAATCAAGGGAAGGGAAGAGAACATAAAAAGAAAATTATTTTTAAAAGTATAAATACATTTTTTTAAAAAATACAAAGAAAATAAATAATAAACCAAAATAAAAATAACTATAAAATATATTAAAATAAAATTAGAAATTAAAACCAGGTTAAGACTGCCATGAAAACCAGCCTAGGCTTGCATGTTGTTTACCACTGCTATGAAGAAATGGGCCAAGCACCGAGGTACCCTCGGCCGACATCCATCCCCCTGCCGGCATTTCGGGCTGGACAACCCCCGCCGTGTACCAACCCCCTACGGGAGAAAGCCGGTCTGCGGGGAAAAATTTCCGCCCCGTTCCCCAAAAGCCGCCCACCCCAGCTCTCACGGCGGTGTGCCTGCCCCTTTAAATCCCGGCGGCGGAGCCAGGGAATCCCTCTCGCAACGCGTCATCCGCGGCAAGGAAACCCGCGCTCACGTCGTGCGACGCAAATGACCATTTTTGGCAACGTGCGACAACGGACGGGACCAAG
Source organism: Eubucco bourcierii (assembly GCA_013396675.1). Taxonomy (NCBI): domain Eukaryota; kingdom Metazoa; phylum Chordata; class Aves; order Piciformes; family Ramphastidae; genus Eubucco; species Eubucco bourcierii. The sequence continues at coordinate 13,204 of VWZE01026278.1, forward strand.
TGGGGCGGGGGGAGGCGGGGCCTGACGGGAATAGGCCACTGCGCCCCNAGCAGGTGGGAGGCTCCGCGTTGGCAAGGTGGGGCCGGTGCGCCGCGGGTTTGACGTGTGCGAGTGCACATGGTGTGGCGGCGGGCGGATAATAAGCGAGTGGGGCCGGAGCGATGCCATTGCTCTGAGTCACCGCGGGTGCGCGGAGCTCCCGTTTCGCGCTACTGGGGGAGCCGCAGGGTGTAAGACCCGGGCTTGAGTCACTCCCCACGCCGGGAAAAGGGGCGGCCGGTGGTAGGGAGGAGGAGAGGACGGGGGGGGAGGCGGAGTAGAACCGCTCCGCCTGTAGCCCCCGGGGCCGGGACCGTTCCGCCGTCGGGGCGAGTCTCGCCGGGCAGTGAGAAGAGAGGACATCGGCGTGCTTGCTGCCTGTGCTTGCCTGCGCGCAGGGCTTTACTCCCGCCGCGCTGCCGAGCCCTCCCGTCCCGTCGGCCCTTCGCTGCCGTCTGAGCCTCTTATTGTTATTATTAATATTTTTTAATATCTTTATTTCCCTCTTCCTTAAAAAAAAAACAAAACAAAAACAAAGAAAAAACCACCCCAAACTTTTCTTATTTTTTCCCCATCTCCTCCCTCCAAAGCTTTTTTTCTTCCTGCCTTTCCGCGGCGAGCTTTGGGAATCAAAAACCAAGAGCCGAAGAAGCCGGGAGAGAGAAGGGGGCGGGGAGACGGCGAGGGAGCGGCGGGTGTCGGTGCGGGAAGGCGGGGACGCGGTTCCCCCGGCCCGACCTCGGACCATGTATCAGGACTACCCCGGGAACTTCGACACCTCCTCCAGAGGCAGCAGCGGCTCTCCGGGACATCCCGAGAACTACTCCAGCGGCGCAGCCCAGCAGGTAGGGCCAGGCACTGCCCCTCTCCCTCGGGGGCTTCTGCGAGCGTTCCCGGCACGGGAGTTCACCGCCACGCCCGGGGAGCGGCGGCTGGGGAGCGGCGCTTCCTCCACGGTGAAGGCGCGGGCGCCCAGCGGAGAGCCGCCGTCCGCGGGGGCTCAGCCGGTGCCGGCGGGGCGCCGCCGCGGTGGTTTTCTCCTTCCCTGCTTGCCTACTCTGGAGCGACTCTTGCGACCCTTGCGGGCGGGACGTTGAGCGGAGTTGCCCTCTGGTCGGTGCCCACTCGGGGCCGAGGGTGTCACGGGAGGCAGCGGCCTGCCCCGAGCGGGGTCGCCCGGTGAGGCAGCGACCGGCCGGATGCCACCGCCGCCCCGGCTCCAGGTAGAGCAGGGCCCTCGGCTGTTGGTGGGGACACCCCGTCTGGTGTCCGGGGAGGCGCCGCAGCGGCAGGCCGGGACCAGCTCAAAAATCAAAGGGTTCCTCCGGGCAGCTCTTCTTCGAGGTCGGTAACGCAAATACACGGGAGCATCCGACTCTTCCTTTTTCCTCCTTTTGTTCTTGTCGGGAGCTTCTCCGTCCCTCCGTTCGCCTGCCCTTCCCCGTTTCTGTACTAGGCTCGCTTGCAACAGTTTGGGCGTCTTCCCCGGGACTCTGGGAAGTGCCGCTCGAGTTACTTTCAGGGCGCTGTTGCGGCCGCACGCCGGGGATGGCTTCAAGCGCGTTCTGGTTTTTTCAAACATCCGAAGCAGTCGCTCCGCGTCTCCTCTCCCTTAAAGTGGCTCCTCGGCGGTGACACTAATTTTGCCTTTCCCACCGGTGAGACCCAAAGGTCCACGGCGTGCCGTTCCGCTCCTACGGCTGCTCCGTGGCTCTCCCGTGAGCCGCCGGCCAGTGTCCGGCTCATGATGGCTCTTTCTCGACCAGGAGCTTCCCGGGGAGCCGCGGGAGCGCCCGTGGCGCCGGCCGGCCGCTCTCTCCCGTACAAACGCCCGCTGCCGGGCGACGCTGGAAGGATGGGAGACGCTTGTGGAAGCGGCGTAAATTCAACCGACCTAGAAGCCCGGTCAGGTGGTTTGGGGTCTTTAATTTTTTCTTAAGAAAACATCTCGAAAGGCTTATATGCCTTCATCCACCACTTCTGGGGAAGGCATTACACAATCGGGCCAGTTATACAAACCTGAGTTATTTCATAACTTGTTTACATCAGCTGGCCCAGCCTCACTCTTTTTTCGCTTTTTTCAGAGTTGCACCCGCCGCCCCCCCGATCCTCCCCCCCCTTCCAATATTATTAGTTCTTGTGTGGCTTGTATGGGCGAACTGGCACTATGAGCATATTACCGTCTTCGCATCAAGAAGTCATTGGATTATTTGAAGAAAAAAAAAAACCAAACAACCCAGTTTTAAACTTTGCCAGCCGTACCAGCCCGTGACATTCCTCACATTAAAGAAGTTTTACCAGAAATGACTCGCCGCTCCCCGCCTGCTTAAAACGCGTCTCGCTGGTGCCCTCTGCGGGCCGCCGACCCAGATTTTCAGGGTCTGTAGCTCGGCTCTAGCTTATTCCCTGTTTTAACAGTAAATGCCAGGACAAGGTGGGGGAGCGGCGGGGGACCGAGACACTGGAAACGCCCGGCAAGCTGCGCTTCCTTTCCTCCTCCGGCAGCTTCAGCAGCTGCAGTGGAGTCAGAGGTGGTCAAACTCCAGCGCTGCTTAATATTTGAGCTGTCGAGGTCCAATCGATAACTGTTTCCCCCCCCTTTTCATTTTCGGGGGCTGCACGTCTTTCACAGTCAGCTGGCATGTGTGGGATTTGATAGAGGGGCTGGACTCCAGTTTCTAGGGTTGTTATCTGTATCGGGGCTTTGAGCAGTACGCCGGCTTAGCTAGAACGTAAATGTTTTCCTTAAGAATCTGGGAGATTTCTCAAGGCCTTGTGCCTCCTCTTTCCCTTGATCCTTACAGATGTTGTAGATTAGGATCAAATATAAGCATTGCCTTTACCCTAGCAGTCAGGCTGCTCTGCCGATTCCAGTCTATGGTGATCTGCTGGCTTTTATCACGACAGAAAATATGCGTTGTAGAAATACTTTCTTCTTTTTCTTTTTTTTTTTTTTTCTCCCCTCCCCTCCAAAGCAAGAAAAGATGCATCGGTCACATGTTGAAGTGGAAACTGTCTCTGAGCCAAAACTTTGATAGTTTTTAATTATTTTTCCCATACAACACAGCACTGGAACATTTTTCTTTTTAAGTTGCGCGTCAGGCTATTTGCCTAATCGGTGACTTTGCCATGTGGTAAACATAGGCTTTAATGGGAAGAGTTTGTGTACTCTTTCAGAGTGGTTGACTTTCCCCTCAAATATCTCAGTGCTGTGTCCAGCTCTTCTTAGAAGAGTTATTCATTGTAGAAAGCCAGCAGGAACTTTATTATAGGATATATCTTATGCACCCTGTATTTGATAACTGAGTAGTTGTAAAAGATCCTCTGGGTGGTTTTTTTGGTGCTTTCGTTCTTAATTTTGTTTTCTTTTTCCATGGCCATTTGCTTGTATATTGGTGTCTGGTGCTGTTTAGCACTTGTAGTTACATGTGTAAGTGAAGGTCTTGAGGGGAGCAGAGATGCAATGGGGTACAGGATAGTAAATCCTCATTAAGATGGAGAAGGGAACTGTGGAGCTAGTGCTTGGAATTTTCCCATGCTATCCATGCTCCTAAGGTGTGACCTGCTAACACAGTTTGTCTGTACCCATGGCAAGACTCTGCTGGAGACACTCTTGACTATGGATGGAGGGAGGCTCCCATCTGACATCTTATTTTTTTAAGGCAGAGGAGAGGCTGACCTCAGTTATTGGCACTTTTAATAACAGGACTCTGTTTGCTGTCCAACTGTTGGATTTTGTTTGGGTTTTTTTTTAATAATATTTTCATCTGCATGTTGCTTAGGTCGGGAGAGCAGAGCAGAGGCTTCATGGCTTGAGCATGTGCTGCATGTGTAGCCCTGCAGTGCTGTGAATTCCTCGTAGACAAGAAGAACCAAGAGCTGGCAGAGAGTTGCCTTCAAGAGCCTCTCCTGGGTCAGGAGAGGAAAACTCTGGGTGTCCTGGGTGACAAAATGGTTGGAGGTGCTCTGTAAAGCAGAAAAATGGGGAGGTGGGTGATGGCAGGCAGTACGGCTGGGCTGGCAGGGGGATCAGGGCTCTCTGAGGGGAGGAGGAATGAGGAGAGCAAAGCTGGGGCAGGAGTTTGGGGAAAGATCTAGAGCTCCAAAGTGAGGAGCCCAGTGCTTACAGAGGCTGTGCAGGGGAGGTGGCGGGGAATCGGGGGCCCTGACACTGAAACAACCAGCATCCCAGGGGACAGAACTGACAGCCACTGGGTAGAGCATGGGAGGCCAGCTGCACTTTGCCATGGCAAAGCTGATCCAGCGCAGTGTTTCAGAAGGGAAAGCAAGGTATGTGACCTATCAGGAAGCAGTGTTGGTAAAGCCCAGCAGCAGTGGTATCTTGAGTACTCCAAGTCTCAAAACTTCACCTGTCACAACAGCAAGTCCCTTCATTAGTTACCTGGGGAAAATGCAGAATACAGAGGGAGTTTTTGAAGATCCTTTTAAGGATTAGAAAGGAAACTGCTGACCGATGGAACATGGCACACACAGGGACTGCGGATCTTAGCCAGCTCTGCAAACAAGCACCAAGTGATGTGGCTATGAGGGACCAAGGGTTGTGGCTGAACCAAGCAGCTCCCTTTTGTCCAGAAGACCTCCACTACTGTTAAAGACTACATTCAGTACAGGCGTAATTGCAAGTGGAGTAGTCACTTCATCAATAGCTTGGAGCCTGATCTTTCTGTCAGACACAACTTACTTGTCTGATTTGATGGTGGATCTGATTGTCTCTGACATCATAGTTGAATGTAGTTGGCTGTTGGAGGCTGCAAAGTTCATTTGCTCTGAAATGCAAATGGTGTTTCTGCATAGCAGAGCACAGAAAGATCTTTTGAAGAAAGCCTTGGCTTTCTAGTGACCCTGCAAAGAAGACAGGACTCTTCTCTGCTTTTTGGGGTACAGGAGGGATGGTGGCACAGGTAGGTAAAGGTCATGATAGAAGCTGCTTGTGGAACTGGAAGCAGAACTCGTGTCCATTGACGTGAGCACTTGTGGTTCAACTGGTCTTGCACTTCCTCCCTTTTGCGAGGTTAAGATCCCTTTGTGTTACTGTTGTGAAGGCACCAAGGTATCCTCTCCTGCACCATGCAATCATAGCTTACACGGGGCAGAGCAAAGAAGGGGATTTGTGCACGTAGTTCCCTCCATAGTGTTGATGACTTGCACCACTGGGCCTTTATAATTGTTAATTGACAGTGCTCACAAAGGCTGCATGTACTCTGAAATGTGGGATACGCTGAGGTTGTTGGACTTGAGCTTCAGGTGATTTTTCTGATATTCTAGTGGGCCTTTTACAAAGGTTTTGGTGTCAGTGTGTTGTCTTTGTGCAGTTCCCCCACTTGCTTAGCTTGATTCACTTCTTGCTTCTCTCGTCTTTTCTTGCTAGATTTTTGAGCCCTAAGTTCAAACTGGATCTCCTGGTCTCCAAGTGCTGGCAACTGGACTTCTGAAATGCTGTAGCTATCAGAATGTGAAATAGTGTTTGCAGAAGCCTTGGTTTAACAAAGCATTTAAGGTGCTTGCCTAGGCACACCCTAAAAAGGAAATCTGTGTTGAACTGCTGTCCCTTATCTGGGACGCTTACCTGAGCTGAGGTCAGGCTGATGCAAGGCCTCTCTCTATTCTGGGAAGCTGGTTTGTTGACCCAAGAAGGTGCATGTTTCATGGAATCATTTAGAGGCTTACAAATCTGAGGTGTTGATGGCTGATGGTCCTACAAGACCTGTCCCTTGTGCAGTGATTGCTGGAGCAAGGCATGTGTCTGAAACAGAGTCTAACCATCGAAAGGCTCCTGAAGGAGCTCAGCATAGACAAAAGCATTCTTTCTGCCCTGCTTCCCCCTCTGGGGACAAGCGATTGTTTTTCTTGCTGTTTAATGCCAGCGTGTTATCCAGATGGATTTACCTCTGTCTGAAACAAGGTGTACATGTATTTTGGAGGAGATCATTACTTGCTGCCTTGGTTTTACTGCTGCCTTGTTTTGTCTAGACAGTGCAGAGAGCTGCAGGGAACTTGTCCAATCTGAATCCTAAGACCTATTTTATAGGCTGCTATTAAAATACATATCCTTGCACGTAACCATCCTGGGGCTGGGCTCCTCACCCTGTGTATGGCAACTGTAGAACCACTGAACAAGAAGCAAGGCACTGTTCTTGTGGCACCAAACCCTATGCTGATTGAGCTCAAATTTCAGGGGAATCATTTGGTAGAAGAAAGCTTTGCTCCACTTAGTAACGGCATTTCAGAACTGCAGTTTCTCTTCCTTTTCTTTGGACTGGCAGAGAAGTGGTTTTTTTTCTCCTTGATTCCCCTTTTGCTCCATGCCGGAAGGAGCAGTGGGCACGGGCAGGAGGTAGTGGCAGTGGGGACGCTGCCTTGGAGGGGAGGTTGGTGTAAGAGATGTGGGGAGGGTGAGGAAGGGGGGCTGGGAGAGGTTAGGGGTGCTCTGAAGGGGAAGCACCTGAGCCTAGTATGTTCCTCAAGGGCCTGCAGTGGTTAAGGGCAGTCTGGGATGCTGCAGAGGCACCAGCAACCAGTGCCTTTGCTTCAGGTGCTGCTTTGATCCTCACTGGTGCAGCTCCCAAGGGCTTACCTGATTTCTGAGTAACAACTAATAGTCTGCTTTCATTGACAATTTTTCTCTCTTCTCTCTTTCACTTTTTTTCTCCTGCTTTTCCTTCTAGAAATTTCGAGTAGATATGCCAGGATCAGGCAGTGCTTTTATCCCTACAATCAACGCCATCACAACCAGCCAAGACCTGCAGTGGATGGTCCAGCCCACTGTCATCACCTCCATGTCAAGCCCGTACTCTCGCTCGCACCCGTACAGCCATCCGCTGCCCCCGCTGTCTTCAGTAGCTGGACACACAGCCCTTCAGCGACCTGGCGTGATCAAAACGATCGGGACCACAGTGGGCCGGAGACGAAGAGATGAGCAGGTAATAAAGGCATGAGGAGCTGCTGAGGGTGCCTCAAAAACTCATGCAGAGGTTCCACCCTGACCTCTCTTGGAATCTCCTGTCCCCATCGGGGAGCACTGAGGTCTGTCCCTGTGCTAGGGTTTCTCAGGGTGACGCAGGATGTAAGCTGGAGGGTTGATTTTATTGCTGCTTCCTCATTCTATTGCAGGAGTTACCAATCTCTGTCAAACACTTTATGCCACTGGGCTGCATCATGGCAAGTAAAACTCTGAAGTCAAACCCTGTGTATCAGTTTGAGTGTCTTTGGCAGTACAGGCAGAAGGAGACCTCTGAGCAAGCAGAGGAGCTTTCATATAGGTCCTTTACAAGTCTGACACCAAAATTACATCAGCTGGTGTTTTATATGTGCTCCGTGGCATCTAGTGCTGCTCCAGTCTCAGTTTTGGGTGATACTGCCAATATCAGCCAACACTGTGCGGGGAGGAACAGCTTCCCTAGAGCACTTCAACTTTAGTAGCAAGAGCATCCTGAAAGTCTGGAGTTAGAGGCATGCAATCACTCAAACATTTTACTGGAGGGATGTAGGAATCCCATGAGCAGAGTTGGTGGGGTTTTTTTTGTTTTCTTTTTATCTCTCAGCCCAGTGGCATTTTCATACCTAGTATGCAGTGGCTGGTACCACTTCTACCCCTGTGCTCAGCCTCCCAGTGGGATTATCAAGACTGACTGCTGGATCTTATTCTGAGACAGAGCATGGACTACACGCAGTCATCTCATCTTTTGGAAATCCTTTCAGCCCCGTCAGTGGCCTTCTCCGAGGCTGTCTGGTGAATAGCCATCCACAGCAATAGGCTGATCTCTTTAAAAGGAACGAAAGATAAGAATATGGATACTCTGGATGTCCCTGAATTGTTCCCAAGCGGCAGTCGTGTGGGCGGCTGCAGAGCAGCGCAAAGGGACGCACTGCGCACCCTCAGTGCTCCAGCACGCGCCGTTGCGTGAGGTCTGGTTCTAATAAGACTCACCAGCCCTACTTTTACTTCCACGTCATCTGTTTTGGTTCACACCGGCATTATTTTATGTGGAGTTGCTGTCTGGATTTAGGCGTAAAGGGCAGGGAAGGGGTTAAAGTCCACTTGCCCAGGGTGAGCCGCACCTCTGTGCGGGGAGCCGGTATGGGTGCGCTGAGAGCCTGTTTTTGGAAGGAAGGATGGGGCAGCTGTGGTGGTTTGGGTACAGTCAGCCCTTTCCACCAGCCGGAGCTACCTCCCAGTTCCCTGCGTGCGGGGCTGGTGTCCAAAGCCAGGGAAGCTCTCATGAGAACTAGGGGAATAATTAGCAACAACTAATTTGTTTGACAAATGCTGTCTCTGTGTTCACAAATTGGCCGTGAAGAGATCACCATATTCTCTGCTTTATTTGTTGTTCAGAGTTATTTGCTGAAGGATGCCTGCCAAGCAATTCCTGGCCTGTGGCTTGTTTGCAAGCCGTTCATTCTGGGTCATTCAAAGCCAAGTCCTTTTGATTAGACGCGTGCTAAGGCAGTACCCAGGCGCTTTACCGTGGCTCCCTGGCTCAGGTTTCAACTGCTGGTGCTTTGAACACCCCATCAGAGTGCCTTTTTGGAAAACATTGTGTAACACTTTATGAAAAAAGCCTGGTTTGATGAATGTTTCTGCCAGTGAGTGCACGTATTGGGCTTGGACAAGCTACAGATAATGTGTACAGCAGGGGCACGAAGAGTGCCAAATCCAACTGCTTTCAAACAAATCCAGCAACCGCTGACAGAATATTCCTTTTAAAACCCAGTATAATGTTAAGCATGTCCAGATTAGGGGCTTCAGCCTTGTCTGTGAGATTTTTGCAAAGCACAGCATCCAAGACAGATAATTAAAAAATTACTAAAGACTCTGGGAAGAGAAATTTCAGTCCCAATATATTATTGGGCTTCTAAAGCATGAAGGGGCTCTTGGAAACTGTACTTGGAAACCCCAGGTCAGCACAGAATCTGTGTGCATGCTTAACACTGTTTTGTACTGCAGATATTGGTGTGCAAATACATTTTAAGCCTGCGTACACACAGGCTGGAAAGTGAGCAGGCAGAGCTTTAGCAGAGAGAGCAGTGCCTGCTGGAGGCTTCCCACTGAGAGGAATACACCAAAGACCCACTGGCAGCTTCCCAGCATAGTGGAGCTACCCCCCAACCCAAGACAGAGTGCTGTGATCTGTTGATAGAAAAGCTTTCAGGCCCAGAAGCCACCTCCTGAAGTCCTGAAAGTGCTTTTATTGCCCAGTGTGCATGCAGGGCCCTGTGCTGTGTGCAGGTGAAATTGCAGGCACCAACCACAACTTAAAAAAAAAAAAAAAAAAAAAAAGCAGAACCGAGCAAGGCGAGTGTCCAGAGGGTGAAGTAAACACTCAAAAATTGCAGAGATTGAAATTTAAGGAAATAAAGCAAACCAAAACAAACCAGAATGAGGTTAGAGTAAAACTAACACTAAAAAAGAAAAGATAGTTGAAAGGGTAGATGTCTCATTTGTGATTTGGACAGCCCCTGAAGATATTAAAAATGAAAGCTTTTATGAAAAGGTTTTTCTTTCCATTCTCTGCTGGCACACTGTGAGATCTGACACGTGCTTCGCAGGGCACTCGTTTCACTTTTGCTTGCAGTCACCATGCCAAAGCTCCTGCAGCACATGTCAGCGTGGCTGAAGCGGAGGACATGAGGTCAGCCTGCAGCAGAGGACGCAGGGACCAGTGTGTGCTGTGGCACGGGGGTCTCTTTGTGCCCACTCGTGTGCGCTGTGTGCTGCAGCAGTGAGCTGGGCTGTGCAGCTGCCTTCGTGTGCTGCTCTACCTGCTCCCCGCCCATGGCGGTGGTGCAAACCTATCTGCCACTGCTAGGATTTATAAAACCTCCTCTCAAACCCCAAAGCTAGGCCTGACTTGACCAGCTCTTGTGGGCTTCTCACTTCCTCTGATTTCTCAAGAGTGGTGCTGTATAGGTTTCTATGGAATTGTGCCTGATTTACATCAGTGAGGATGTCGGCTGGCCTCAGAAAGCCCTTGCTATCACTAGAGCCTTGCTTTGCTGATGCAGGAAGCATAGTGTGTTATCTCACTTGACTGCTCAAAAATCTGAGGTCAGATTTTTGGGTGGTATAAATCATTGTTGCTTCATATACTTCATGGGAGCTCTGCTGATTTCCTTGTCTCCCCCTCCACCTCATCCCCGACCTTCAAGCTAACAACTATTTTTGTGTGGGAAGCAACAGATATTTTCTTTCTTGAAAGAAGCACTTACAACATCATGCTCTGGTTTTGCTTAATGTACCACCCAAGTTGTGAAACAATCAGAGCATCTTTTATCTGTTTGGCCTTGGTGCAGATTCACTGTCCTCTTACACAATCTTTCCCCTGCTCCTCACTCCATCTTCTCCTCATCCTTCTGCTAAGACCCGGTGCAAGCGGAGATACTGTGCGCTTTCATCTTCTGCTGACAGCGAAGAAGAGTGCTCAGCATCCTGCTGGATCAGGCCTTTTTCCTTTGCATTGTGGTTAAATCCTCACAAACTTCAAGGAATGCCTTGCTCAGATCTGATTGTAGATTTTCTTGGCACTTGCCCACAGCTGTCGCCTGAGGAAGAAGAGAAGCGAAGGATCCGGAGAGAGAGGAACAAGCTGGCAGCTGCTAAGTGTCGTAACAGGCGTCGGGAGCTAACAGAGAAACTCCAGGCGGTATGTGCTCTGCCTACATTTCCCCTTCCTTGTCACTCACCCTTTGGACCATCTTGAAGAGCATTATTCTCTCTCCAATAGCATGTTTGAGGAAGACGATATAAAACACACACCTTCCCCTTCCAAGCATGCCCAGGGCCTTTGCTCCTACACCAGCAGTGGTGAGGGCTTGGGCCTGAAGCTCAAGAGCCTAAATTCTCCTTGTTGACTGCCCAGAATGTCCTTCTAGTCTCTCAACTAGCACTGAACCTCCCTACCTCTGATCTGCTTCCAGAAGTGGAAATAAAGATGCTGTGTGTCTCAATTGCAGGCTTTAAGACAGAAGCACTGAAAACATTAGGATCATCTGTAAGCAGTAGAAAATGAGGCAGGTGTTATGTGTACCTATCAAAGCTGCAGCCTTTAGGCTAGCCTTTCTTTGGTGAGGGTAACTGATTTCCTGCACAACGGGAGCACCAGAGGCAGGTGGTTGGGTGCCATGGGAGGAAAACTACTTAAGCTGGAGAAGGTAGGGATGAGCACAAGAAATGTAGGGTAAGTAAGGGACCGTCTGAAGAGGAGGTAAGGATGAGTTGTGTTGAAAAAAGCTGGAGGGAAAGCTCTAGTTTTCCAGCTTAAGAACCAGCCTGGTGCAGGTTTTATTTGATGGTCTGATTAATGAGAAGTGAAAGCACACCAGGGAAATATGCTGCTGACTCAAATTTGGGAGGTATTCTCAGTGTAGGAGAGGCAGGGCATCCTATAGCAAGAATAGAAGGATTGTCATGACTAAGGTAATAGAAGTCAGAAGAGTGCAAAGTAGGAGGTCATGTCCTGAAGGACTGAGAGTGAATTTTTTTTCCTGAAGTGGAGAGCTCCTTACACAGGAAAGTACTGATTGCTCATGGACTGACTGTGAGCCATCAATCTGATGTGACTATGAGAAGTGCATTATTTCTAGAAATGCCAAAGGATGGTCCAGTGGAGAGAGAAGCTTTGGTCCTTTGTGCAGGTCAGACAAGAGTAGGAGCTAATCTGGAATAGAAAATTGAAAGAAAGAAACCAAGTTGAAACAGAAAGAAAGTTGAAACAGTTTAGAGATTGCTTTACACCTAAGTGAAAAGAATATTAACTAACACAGTCTGAGTTCTCTTTGCTAAGGTGTCTGTCAGGTGAGAGAGAATAGCAAAGTCACAGGCCAAACAGTAGTAGGAGCTGGCCATGAGAAGATTAAGGCAAGCTCATGAGAACCATTTATAACCCTTAGACAGGTAAAGTCTGGGAATACACTGCTGGTAGACACATGAAACGTGCAGCTGGCAATCACCTGGTGCCTGCTTGGCTCAGGAAGAATCTGGGATGTATCTGTCCATGCCTTCTGGGCACTGGACTTGATGGCCATGTTCTAGGTGAGGAGCAATTCCAGCGTGTCTGGTACTTACTAAACCCTCTCTTCCGCAGGAAACTGAAGTGTTGGAGGAGGAGAAGTCAGTGCTGCAAAAGGAGATCGCTGAACTCCAGAAGGAGAAGGAGAAGCTGGAGTTTATGCTGGTGGCTCACAGCCCTGTGTGCAAAATCAGCCCTGAGGAGCGTCGGAGCCCACCATCCAGCAGCCTCCAGAGTGTTAGGACTGGAGCCAGTGGAGCGGTGGTGGTGAAGCAGGAGCCTGTGGAGGAAGAGATCCCATCTTCTTCTTTGGTCCTCGACAAAGCCCAGAGGTCTGTCATTAAGCCCATCAGTATTGCTGGAGGCTTTTATGGGGAAGAGGCACTCAACACTCCCATTGTGGTAACCTCAACACCAGCCATCACTCCTGGGTCCTCCAACTTGGTATTCACCTACCCTAGTGTGTTGGATCAGGAGTCTCCTCTCTCTCCATCTGAGTCCTGCTCCAAAGCTCACCGGAGGAGCAGCAGCAGTGGTGACCAGTCCTCGGATTCCTTGAACTCTCCCACCTTGCTGGCGTTGTAATTGCTCTGTGGCCCCCCATTTTGCCAGTGTGTTACATCCCCCACCAGAACCATGGGGGAGTCCCCCTCCATGGGATTAGAGACAGGCACAGGATTGTTCAAGCACAAGGGCAGCAAGAACAGGGATGGGGAAGCGCTGCAGCTCCAGGAAGGTGAGCGAGGACCAACACCAGCTCCCTGGAGGCAGGAATCGGCAAGGGTGGGACCGATGTGCCAAGACTGTTTGGAAAGGGTGATGTTGCCTCTGTAGGGACTGCCTATGGAAACCTCTTCATGGCTGTAGTGGACTTGGGGAGCACTCTTGGCCATAAGTGAAGATGAGATGCAGACAATTGCTTGTCGTCCCTTTCCTTTGCGAATTGATCTGATCGGTTGTGCTCTGTGCTTAGATCGTTCTGGTTGATCTTACAACTTCTCTCATTCCTTCTCTCTCTCTCTCTGCACTTGTCATTTCCAATGTTGTCAATCCCATGACATTTCATCCAGTTGCTCTAAACTCTTCAGGCTCGTTAGGATCTTTCCTCTTGGGACAGGCTGTGGGAAACATGTAGGGCGGCCGGGGTAGGAGTGGGGGATGGCTGGGAAGCCCAAGAAAGGGGTGACCAAAGGGAGTTTGAGTGCTCCATAACTCTGTCCTGGGACATTGAGGCAGTAGAGACAGCAGGAGGCTCATGTAGAAATCACCTTTTTNATATTTATCCCCTTAGGCTCCTCAAAAAACAAGTTAGCATCTCAGGGCCAAAGTAGAATCGGAAAAGCTGCTAGAGTGGCACTTACCAGTGTCTGGCAGGGTTTTACCCCAGTTTAGTGGAGATTTAATCTGCAATGTTGTTTACTTTTCCTGGGCTGCCTGCTGTTGAGGGAGTATTGCATCCTTCTCCCCATCAGGGCTCCTGACTCAGAGGCTGATCTCTTCCTGTTGGTAAATCCTCCCCTCCTCTTGGCCATATTTGCAGAACATGCTACCAAAAAAGGTGGCACCATGTGCCTATAAATCTAGGATGGAGACTTAGCAGTGGTTAAGAGGGTGAAACTAGCTGGCTGCATGCTTGCTGGCTTTTTCATTGCTGGGAAACAAGCAGTACACATCCATCAGTTGATACTAGTGAGTGTCGTTTGCTCAGAGATTCCCAGTTTCCATGGTTGAGGGGAAGGCAGTGGTCCAGCCTCCAGAACAGCCACAAGGTGCTCCTGACCAGGCAAGAAGGCATGGTTGAAGTAATGACCTTTTTTGAAGTAGAACAGAGCTTCTGATAACTTCTGGTTATGAATGACAGATTGTCAGCAAAGAAAACTGATTGCCATTACATGCACCTCAGTCTCTGGCTTTTGTTTTTGTTTTATTGTTTTCTGGTGAATTTTTGTTTGGTTTGGTTTTGGTTTTTTTTCTCTTTTATTTTGCATTGTAATTGATCTTGTTTTTATGGGGTTCATTGCCCTGAAGACAAAAAAGAAAGCAGAGTGCTCTTTTCCTAGCCCTGGGTCTTCTCCAGCATGTGGGTTTGGCTGCTGCTACAAAGTGCTCAGAGAGGGCACAAACTCCAGTGCTGATGTTCACTACTGAAAGCAGTAATGTGTGTAACCTATTCCCACTTGGGTCCAAGCTCAATTCCTGTTAATGTCAACACACTAACAAATGACAGCCGTGTGCACGCTAGGACTGCACAGCTCTCCAACTAAGCAACTTAAGAGACAGTTCTTTGGTTGGGCCTGTTGAAGCTGTGATGACAGCTATTTATTTTGGTGGGGGGGTGGTTTTTTTGGGGTTTTATTTGGTTTTTTGTTTTTTTTTAAATTTTTCTTCTTTTTTTTTTTTATCAACTGAAACCAGAGTGTTTCTTGTTCAGGCTGGACCTGGAGAAATGCGACGTGACACAAGGCTAGTCCTGTGAGATGATACACTGCTGCAGTCCTCAGCAACTCCACTGAGAATTGATAGGGTTTGGTCTTGTGGAAATGGACCTTTACTCAGCAGGGCTGGCTTCCCTGAAACCCTGGCCACTGCCTATTCCTTGAATCATTTCAAAGGGACATTACTTTAGTTGTAAAGGTAGTCTTTGTTTGTGGGTGGTTTTTTTTTCTTATTACTATTATTTTAAAACCTAAGTATTTACCAAACCTGCCAGAAAGAGAAAGGAATGATCTTCTTGTTTCATAAAGCTGATTTAAGATTCAAGCTTTTTCTTTTATTGCTTGAACACTTCCATCAGTGCAGAGGTTTCAAGTTGATGCAATTCAATTTGAATTGAATATTCAAATGCAATAATTAACATTGATAAAGGAGTTCTCGTCCTTACGTGAAGATCAAATCTTCCTTTCTAATAAAGCAGATTTTAAACTTCTGTAGTTAGCACAGGGGATCCTATTTCCATAGGGTTTTACATAGATGCTATTACTTTAGCTGAAACTGCTGCTTCCCTGTCTCCAATTTACCTGATGCTCATTTGAGCCAATCTGGATTGAGAATCTAAAAATTTTCAATCAAGTCCCTGCATGTAATTTCTGCCCATTGCTGAGCAGAGTGCAACACTGTCAAGCGGCGAATCCTAAAGTGATGGAGCTGCCTTTGTGGTCAGCTGATTAGGATGATTATCTCCCAGGAGATCGGGAGCATTCCTTCTGTGGTTTTCAGGAAGTCAGGTTCCTCCTCAAGCCTGAGTGATCCTAACTCTTAATGAAACAACAAAAACGTACCTTTGCTTTTGCTCACTGGAATCATTGCCAAAAAGAGCTGTAGCTGGCCCTTGTCCACTGCCTTGTCGTTGACCTTCTCAGAGACGGGACAGGACAGTCCTGCGATACTGGTGGGAGCCATGTGAAACTGCCTAGAGAAGAGGGTTCTTTTCTGCTATCTGGAAAAAGCCCCAGATATCCTTGTGCTTGCTTGTTTTGTTCCTCTGACCTCTCAGAGGAAGTCTGTGTTGGGATCACAGGTTCTCTTCTCTGTTTCGTAGATCAGTCTTACTTTAGTTGCCGGCAGACAGGTACAACTTGATCTCTGTCATTGCTTTGCTTTGGCCCTGCAGTCTTCATTTCAGCTTTACTGGTGTGCTTTTTGGGAGCTGTCTTCCCTATTTCAGAAATGGTGTTTTCCATGAGTACTTTCCCCTTCAGTTTCTAAATGTGGTGTCTCCATGTTCTACATGTATTGGGGTTGCAGGAGCTGTTACAACTAGTGTCTGACCAAGAGTTGTTGAATAGGAAAAGGCCTGGGGGATTTCAGCTGGTATTGGGTTAATCCCCTGAGTGACTGGCCCAACAAAGCCTCTAATAACACCTTAAATTAATCAATGCCAAACTGGGAGGAGCAGTAGCAGCTGCATTGAAGGAAGCATTCAGCTTCCAGGTGATGTCTGCCATTCTAGTTTTGCCCTTATTCTTCCTTCTCCTTTTCCAGTTTGTGGCATTGCCTTCATCCATTCCTTTTCGTGTAGATGTGGAGACTGGGTAAGTCTCAGACTGCTTGTGATGTGATGGGATTTGGGACCAACATGTTGGGGACAGTGGCTCTCTGTTGTGTTTTTATAATTATTATTTAAATGATCTATTTAGTTCATCTGAACCTTTAATTTTGCTGCTTACTCTATGTAGGATCCACCTGGCCTTCATCCTAAATGAAAACAAAACAAAATGGAAACAAACCTAATACAACACCCCCCTCCTCCTCCTCCTCCTTGGTATCTTATTTATTGGCAGGCAGCTATCTTGTGCCTGCTCCAGCAGATCTGTCTGCCATTAATTTAAAATAGTCTCCCAACTCAAATTCCTGGTGTTTGGTTGTTGCTTTCTTGGTTTTGTTTTGGTTTTGGTGTTTTGTTTTGTTTCTAAATTCTGAACCAGACTTCTGAAATGTAAGAAATCTTATTCTATCACTTAGAAATTAAATTTCATTAGGAAGGCCAAGTCAAACATTTTAAGAGGGGTGTGTGTGTGTGTGGGAAAATTATCTACATTTTATTTCTTATTTATTTATCATGTTTACATATGTTTTTTTCCCCTGTTTAAGACTTGGATATAATAAAGCATTAAAAATACTCTTTTTTTTTTTTTTTAGGCTAATGATTTTTTTTTTTATTATTATTCTTTAAATAAAATATTCTGGGTTTTGTTGTTGTCTGTATAAAATGTAAAAAGAGATATGTTTCTAAAGATGCATTATCATTCCTCTGTGAACAGTAGGTGGAGTTGAGGACAAATCTCAGAATACAAGATAATAATAAAATCCCATGCTGTTTTTACTTAATTGTTCCCCTCCTATCCTGTATGATTAAAGGGTTATTCCACTTTCTTGTTTTGTGGTTACTTGATATTAAAACCATATTAAAATGTGTAGAAAATAGGTATCCAATTGTTTGGTTTGTTTGGTTTTTTTTTTTAGCTCAGTGAGAGGATAAACTTGTATATATCTTGATATACTGTGTAGTTCAAAGTAACATCAGTAAGGGATAGTGCATCTTTATTAGAGCGATAAGTTACTAGTGTCACTAAGGTCTACTCTTAAGATCCTCAGATACAGAAAGGTCCTAGTTCTGATTCCACTCTCCTGGGGGCAAATTGAAGGCATCAGCAGCATTTCTGTGCTGTAAAGAAAGTGTCGGAGGTGGAATGGCAAAATCAAGCCACAGTGATTTAATAAGCAACCATGAGGATTAATGAAGGTTTGGGGGCACCATTATCTTTTTTTTTTGTTATTTCTCCCCGAAATTCTAGATCATGGCTTGCTTTTTTTTTTTTTTTTTTTTTTTTCAATAGTTAAAGGGTATTAATAAGAACTTGGCTCCATTCCCATCCCTGGTTTCAGTGATGTNAAGGAGGTTCTTAAAGATGACTGCTGAATTGAGACCCATCTTTGCTCATTCTTGCAGTCCTGGAGGAATTTCAGCTCTGAGGCATTCTCTCTGGTGTTGTCTCTCTTCTGTTCTTATTTTACTGAATTACAGGCCTACAGTATTTGCACTAAACCAAAAAGCTTGTTAGAGAAAGCTTGCTGCTATGAGAAAAAGAACATATTTAAATGGTTTCGCTTTTACAAGTTTAACTGAGTAGCATTTTGTAGAATAAAATCAATTTAGACTGAAAAGAAAAAAAAACTTTTTTTTTTTTTTTTCCTCTGCACCTTCCACCCTCGTATTCCTTTCTTTTCCTCCAATTCCTCAGTGGTGTGATGTTCTCCCCCTTCTCCCTTGGTGCTCAGTTGTTGATGATTGGCTGTATTGTTGACTATGCTGCTTAGAGTTATGACACTTGTAAATCTTGTTTTAATGACATTGTGGACATTTTTGTATAGCAAGAGCTAACTGGAGTTCTTCTCTCTCTGTTAATTGAAGTCATTAAAAAGCTCCCTTTGCCATGAACAATTAAGAGCTTGCCTGTTCCTTCAATATGAACAAAATGGGTACAGCATTGCCAGGTTGTGGCACATTTCAGGGCTTCTTTCATTAGAGCAGCAATCCAGACAGTTGTTAGCTGCAACAGTGGTAAGTGGGGCAGAGGCTAACAGCGTGGACCACCTGGGCTAAAAGGCAAATAATGCATTAATCCTTCAGCTTGGCTTCAAAAAGGAGGTAGAGCTGGAAAATGTGTGCTGACGTGACTTTCTTTTTAAAATCCATTTCCTTGGCCAGGGCTTGAACCTTCTGCTCTGGAAATCTAGTGTGGAGAGTGTGGTTGCTTCACTCAACGGTAAGGAAGAGGTTAAAATGGGATTCCCTCGCTCACCTGGGCAAAGCTGCAGTGGAAGGAACCCAGATACACCAGGTTAGGAGTGGAGGATGTCATACTCATGTTAAACAGTGGTGGGGAGGAGATGTTAGGCGAGTCGTGGCTAGCCAAGCTGGCACCAAGCCAAGCTGCTCCTTACTCGTAGGTTTCCTTAGGAGTAATGCCTGTTTTGTCTTCCTGCTGGTCTGGTCTCTGTGCTCTCTCAATGCCGTGGGGAAGCTGATGAGAGGTGTTGGAGTAGGTTATGTGGCTGGCATATGAAAATATTTATTGAGTCGTGGGGAATGCTGAAGGTGTCAGTCACCAGAACTGAGAATATATACACATGCCTCTCTGAAGTCAGCTCAGCGGTCAGGAATCCAGAGTGTGGGAAAGCTGACATCAAGCTAGCGTAGGAGGGTTTGGCCTGCAGAGCTGGAGACAGCCCATGGGGTCAAGGATGACACTAGTGCTAAGGGGAGAGGATCTGGGAGGGTTTTTGTAATTGCAGGCATCTTGGTGGGGCTAAAGGGAAAAGTAGTTATTTGTCAAAGGACCCCAAAGTGTGATCTCCTAGTGGCTATCTCCAAAGGGCCTCAGGCGTGAGGGAATTCCCATCAGATCTCCTCCTGTATGCTCTAAGGGGAATGCCTACAGGATTTCCTGCCTTGTGAAGGGCTTTCCCAATATATTGGTGCACAGAAGCATTTACCCTCAGTTTTGTCAGAGCAGCTCCTTTGGCATCAT
The DNA here is from genome assembly GCA_013396675.1 of Eubucco bourcierii. NCBI lineage: Eukaryota > Metazoa > Chordata > Aves > Piciformes > Ramphastidae > Eubucco > Eubucco bourcierii. The sequence continues at coordinate 32,300 of VWZE01026278.1, forward strand.
ATTTCCTTTCCGATCTCTACTGGGGGGGAAAAAAAAAGGCTAACAGGAAGATACATTCTTGCTTGTCTCCTGCCAACCTGAAATGCTCCCTAAACTCCTGTTCACTGACAGTGCCCTTCAAAAATCTTAGTGTGTCTTGTCTGCAAATGTTGGTTGTGGGGTTTAGGCTTCCCACTTGATTTTCCACCCATCACCAGCTCCTTTTTGTCATCATGTGGCTGCATTTTGTCACAGGTGCTGGAACGTCCACAGCAGTTACTCTAATTTGGTATTGAAGCCCGAAATTACACAGCAGAGCAAAGTGTTTTCCACCAGTCTTCTAGCTGTGGGGGGGCCAAGTTCTACCATGCTGACATGGAAATCCTGTATTTAGAATCATAGAATGGTAAGGTTGGAAGAGACCTCAAGGATCATCTACTTCCAACCCCCTGCCGTAGGCAGGGACACCTCCCACTAGTACAGGTTACTCAAGGCCTCATCCAGTCTGGCCTTGAACACCTCCAGGGAGGGAGCATCCATGACCTCCCTGGGCAACCTGTTCCAGTGCCTCACCACCCTCACTGTAAAGAACTTCCTCCTAACATCTATTTCCCTAACATCTATTTCTCTGACATCCTCATCTTGGTGTAGATCTACACTTCACATAGGGAATTTGTGCTCCTTCTGAAAAAGGCTCAGCCTCCCTCCATGCTGCACTGCCTAAACCTTGTCATGCAAGTGAAGGATCTGTGTGTTGTCATGGACTGAGCGCAGTTGAGCTGGGAGATCAACCATACCTTTTGGAACATGAGTGGCATCCACACCAAAAGCTTGGATTAGTGCTCCCATTCTTTAGATATTTGTATGCATTTATCAGATCTTTCCCCTCTCAGTCTTCTCTTTTCCAGGGTAGAGAGCCCCAGGTCTTTCAGAATCTCCTTGTAAGAGAGATGCTCCAGTGCCCTAATTATGTTTGTGGCCCTCTGTTGGACTCTCTCCAGGAGTTCCCTGTACCTCTTTTATGGGGGAGACCAGAAATGAATACAATAATCCAGGTGCAGCCTCATCAGGATAGAGAAGAAGCGAAAGAGAATCTCCCTTGACCTCCTGTCCACACTCTTCTTCATGCATCCCAAAATACTGCTGGCCTTCTTGACCACAAGGACACACTATTGGTTCATGGTGAACTTGTGGTCCACCAGAACTCCTACATGCTTCTCTACAGAGCTGCTTTCTGACAGAGCAGTCCCTAATCTGTACTGGTGCATAAAGTTCCTTCCAAGGTGCAAGACTTTGCATTTACCCTTGATGAACTTCATGTGGTTCGTCATGAAACCTAGCACCATCTTTGGCATGTAGGGAGGATCCTCATTTTCTTTTGCCTGCCCCTTTGTATGAGGTGAAACTCACCCTAGACTTTCCTTATGGTTACATTTCTCAGTGAAGTACCAAGAACTGCTACTACTTGGTCTTTGTAGGCTACGTGAGAGACCAAGTATCTTAAATGTCCAGTGGAGGGGAGACACTGCCTGAGATGGAGCTTTTGTGGCAAGAAAAAAGCCCAGAGGACTGACCTGAATATATCTTGCCAGAGATGACAACTTTTCAGATTAAGGCTTTTAATGATTTGGTTTTTTCAGTTTAGTTTCTTTTTGAGGGGGAGGGGGTTTTATGGAATTTTTTTTGGGTTGTTTTGGGTTTATTTTTAAAACTTAATCCAGAATCTGCAGGAGCAGCTTGAGGAACGTTGTAGGAATTGCAGGCAATAGAAAGAATAAGCATGTGCTACACCTGAAGAAACTTTAATTGCAAGCAGAGCTGGAGTGGGAGTGTGGGGGAAAGGACAGCATCCAGAATGCTGGTTTGAAGCGACGTTTCCACTGTCATGTGGGAAGGATGTGACAGAGGAAAACTGTGACATAGTTATTGCATCAGATACCCCAAAGTGGAAAAAATGATGCTTTTTACAAATGCTGCTGCTTTTTTTTCTTTTCTTTTTTTTTTAAAGCACACCATTTTTTGATCTTGCTCCTACTGATGAGTATGACTTCATTCCCTCCAAAGTTTTGTGTTTGTTCTAACAAGCTCTTGAATTCAGTTTACAGAGTCCAGTGTCTCCTGTGGCACAAGTGAGACCCTTCTTCAGTAGTGCTTGGCTCTGTCAGCACAAGGAGCAACACAGATGCATTATCAACCTGGGTGGAAGTCACTGACACCTTCTCATAAGAATGAGGTTTACAATAAGTTTTTTAATGCGTACTCCAGTGTTATGTAGCCTCCAGTATCTGAAGGGTGCCTACAGGAGGGCTGGGGAGGGACTACTTACAATGTCTTGTAATGACAAGATGAGGAGTAATGGGTTTAAAATGGCAGAGGGAAGATTTAGACTGGATGTTAGGAAGAAGTTGTTTGCAGTGAGGGTGGTGAGACACTGGCACAGGTTGCCCAGGGAGGTTGTGGCTGCTCCCTCCCTGGAGGTGTTGAAGGCCAGACTGGATGAGGCCTTGAGTGACCGGTACTAGTGGGAGGTTTCCCTGCCTATGGCGGGGGGTTGAACTAGATGATCTTCGAGGTCCCTTCCAACCTAAACCATTCTATAATTCTGTGAGATCCTAGACACCTCAGGAAGGTTTCCTTTGATGAAGACAATGTAAGGCTGGGAGAAGAGGCTGAGAAAGCTGGGATTGTTTGGCTTTGATAGGTTCAGGGAGGATCTTACCAATTTGTGTAAATACCTGACAGGTGTAGGGAGCAAAGGAGGTGCGGTCCAATTCTTTCCAGTAGTACCAAGTGACGAGTTGAGAGGCAATGGTCACAATTTGAAACAGAGGATGGAAAAAGAACTTTTTCACTGTAAAGGTGAACAAACACTGGCATAGGTTACTCAGGGAGGTTTAGTGCAATCTCTGCCCTCAGAGACATTCAAAACCTGACTGGACGTGATCCCGAGCACTATGCTCTAAGCCTGCTTGCACAGAGGGGTGCCCCCAGTGCTGTCCAGGGGTGCCAACCAACCATTCTGTGTTTCTTATTTTGCCTCCACACAGTCCAGGAGTATACTGCAAACATATTTATTTCTCCCTTGCAGTGCTATCTCGTCTGAACTCCGGAATTCCTCTATCCTAAGTATCAGCTTTTTTCGTGCTGGCTACATGAGGTCAAACAGATAAGGACTAATATGGGAGGAAGATATCATGGCAAACAAGAATGTAAAGCCTGCTGCAGTGTGAGTCTCAGATATCCCTTCTTATTTTGCATGCTCCATTCCACAGCTAGAATGGAGGAAGAGAGGAAGACATGCCTTAGATGGTTGTAACCTAGAGCCTGCATCCCACGAATGACCGTACAGCTCTGCAAGTTCACAGGCAGTGCCAAGAACTGTTGCCTACTTGCCTTTTGCAGACTTTCCTACCATTTTTCCTCTGTCATGCAGAAGCTGTTCTTCAAGTTCCCTGGAAAGGTGCGTACAGATCTGCATCTGCTGATCCCAGGTGAGCTCACAGGTCAGCTGAACACAGACACTCCTCCTGGCCCCCCATGCCCTTTCTGTAACCCTAATTTGGCTTCCCAACTTGGAAAAATTCAGCAACAGCTCGCAATGATGACATACATTCATGCTGGTGATTACTGATGTGAGCAACCACAGCAGGAGCTGATGTTTGGTTTGGGGAACAGGAATAAAAAGGCTAGTTCTTTTCCTTTGGATAGCTCAGGTTGTCCAAGCACTGGATGCTCTAATTAATCTAATTCCTATTTCAGTTGCTTACATCATATTGCTACTTTGAAACGCACTTAATTTTGAAACTGTTTGTATCAAGCTATTAAGAATAGAGTAGCCGATGCCAGCCTGTGGGCTTGAAAGAAGGGTTACAAGCCAGAGGTCTACAACTGTCTTCACTAACCTAGGAAAGGTGTGTTCATGATCCCTCCACGTCTGAGATCACCCTATGGTCTAGCCAGGCACAGCCCTACTCTGAGCCCTGAAAGCCAGGGCTCAGGACAGAGAGTCAGCACCATCAGCGAGCAGCGGCACAGCTGGTCACTGTAGCTTTTGTTCTAGGCTGATGTCGACTCAGAAGGCTGCAACTCTCTGCTCCTCCCTGGCTGCTACAGGTCACGGAGGGGATGTGAAGCATTCGCTTCTTTTTGTAGCCTCAGACTGAGCATTGTGTTTATGAGCCACAAAGACTTTGATTAAATCTCTACTCTGAGCAGTGTTCTGAAGCCATACTGATATCTAATTACCTTCTCCACTTCTGGCAGCTGAAAAAATTAAGATCTGCCTGTGACACTGTGGTAAAAGGGATTGAATAGGAAATGAGAGTGATGCCTTCAAAATACCAGCTCTGGATGTTTCCATTGACCTTGTGTGTGCTCTTCTGTCAGCACCTGCAGGATACGNCTGTGATGGCATAGAGTAGATGGAGCTGTTCAGTTAAATTCTTGGCAACTCAAGATCCTCCAAGTCATACCTTAACTATAGGAAGTCCCTGTCTGCCTGTTCTAGGGGGCTAGAGGAAGCACCCTCCCAGGGAATGGCTCTTAAGGGTATGGTTGCCAGGGTAAGTCTATCCTCCACTCATGATGACTGTCTCATCACTGTTTTGCCTTTCCCCCTCCCCCCCCATTTGACTGCAACTCTGAATTTCCCTGTGCAGTTGCTGCCATTGCTCCCTTCCTCAGGACCAGCAGCTGCTCTGGTTACAAGGAGGGAGAAAGACAATTTCCACCACAGGACTGCACTGAAGGATTGAATCCTGTGACCTGGTGCCACAGGGAAGAAAACCATTACTAATCCTTACCCTACAGCAGCACCGCCTGCCCAGCAGGATCAATGGCGCCATCTCGGCCCCATTATGTTGACTCTGAATGAGTGAGGAACACCACGGAGCTGGGAGGTTTCTCCCTCTGTGGGGTTACTGCTGCCTGCCTGGTACAGTAAGGTCTTCCTTCCCTTCTCCTTGATTTCGGAAGAGGTGGTGAAGCACTCAGTCACCCCCTATGCCCCACAGGCTAACCCGTACCCTAGAGGAGAATGGGCAGGGCAAAGACCCTGCCAGGACGTGTGCCAGGCTTGCCAGCTCCTGGAGCACAGGACGAGCGTGGGTGCTGTGCACCCTCCCCACTGAGGCCAACCTGTTCTGCTGGTAGGTAGAGACAGGGGTGGATCTCGGAGCTGTTTTCAGGGAGCAGACTGACGGTGGGGAAGGCAGGGAGGCTGCAGCTGCATCCTTGCCTCCATGTTCACACAAGGTTGGCAGTCCAGACCCTTTAGAAAAGGGTCCTGTAGAACTCACCCACTCAGCCCTGCTTTGCTCACAAAGGCAAAAGGAGACAGCTTTTCAGACTATACCATTTAAGGAGTTCCTCAGTGTAGTGAACCTCAGCTGACCTCAGGGTATACTGAGTTTCCAGCTCAGCAGAGCAGATGAGGTTTCAGACCCACAAGACCAGCCTGAATCTGAAGCAGCTTCAGCAGCTTTTGCAGGTGCTAGGGCAAGGGAGTTGGGAAGGTGTTAGACCCACAGCACTGCTGGGTGCCGCATGTTGGGACACAGGAGTGTCCCCCCAGCAGTGCAGTGTTTACAAAGGTGAAAAACGTTACTAAGGCACTGTGCTCCTCCTGTTGTTTCAACAAGATCAAGGTGTGTACAGGAGAGTGAGTATGTACACACATGTGCACATACGCACGCGCTCACTCCAGCTGGTGTGGGATACTGCTCGGTGCAGGATTATTCCAGCCAGGCTGCAGTCAATACTGACAAATATAGTATATGTCCCATCTTGCCCACAACAGCTAGGGAGCTGTGGCAAGCTCAGTTCTTTCCTCCCTTTTGTGAAAGACCTGAGGTGTTTTCAGCAGCACAGGGAGCTTGGGTCTCAACCACCTGGGGTCCCAACAGTACGTAGTCTGGCTGCTGCACCAAGCGAGTTCCGGGGAAAGCGACTCCCAGCTGAGCACATTCCTTGCTGTCAGATCGCCCCTCCATGCTTCCACGCTCTGCCCACTCGGCATGATGCACAAGATGGGTTCAGTGTATGAAGGGGGAGGGGGAAAAAAAAAAAAAGAAAGGCAAGCATGTGAGATCATATAATTAAAGATGGTATCAGAATGTCTAATTAGGATGACTGAGAGAACTTGGCTGGGAGACGCAGCCAAGAGCTGAGTTAGTGTGTTTGCCAGTCCAAAGCTCCTTAACAGTAATTAATCCTTAAATGTCCAATTGTTCAGAGTTCAAGGAAACACCTCCTACTACTGTACTTTGTGTTCCTGTTAAGCAAGGAGACACAGCAGGGCGTGTGCCCTTATTCTGTAAGAGCGACACGCCTAGGGGTGTTGTTAGGAACTAGACCGAAGGTTGAATATAATTATTAACTACCTAAGAGTTCCCAGCATTGCACAATTACCCAGGCCGCCTTGCAGCTGTGTGCTCGCCCAGTTTTACTGTTCCTTTTTTTTTTTTTTTTGTTGTTGTTGTTTGTTTTAATTTTTTCCCCCCCCTTTGAAACAGAGATGCGAAGCTCTAGTGGTGCCTACGTACAAATTATACTCAAGTGTTGTCTACTTCCCCTTCCAGTGTCCTCCATGCCACTGAGCTGAGATTCATCAGTGGAGGGGGCTGAGGGGAGTGTAGGTACATATAAATGTACTGTATGAAAGCCGTTGGTCTTCACTGGAATTCAGTAGCCTTATTTACATCAGCTGCGAATCTGACCTAGAGATGGTTCCCTTTGTTTTGATGCTGTCAGCGACTCCTGCATTAACATAAAAACCTTGGCTACTTACCCTTGTGGGGTTTTTAATTACGTTTGCATTTTTGAGGTGGATTGTGTTGATTTTTTTTTTTGTTTTCCTTTGTTGATATTAATGTGAGGAAAACCTGAAGGAAAGAAGTGTAGGTTTGACGTGGTAGGTGAATCGAAGGGCTTGTTTTGCCCTATGTCTGCTGCTAGCGTTGGACCCTTGTCTGGGCACTCGCTGGGAAGGTGCAAAAGGGTGTTCAGGTGTGGGTGGCCTGTGCTACCTGCTGGAGACAGGTAGGTTTGAGGAGCAGAATCATAGAATGTCAGGAGCTGGAAGGGACCTCGAAAGATTATCCAGTCCAACCTCCCTGCCAGAGGAGGATCACCTAGACCAGATGACACAGGAACACGCCCAGGTGGGTTTTGAATATCTTCAGAACGACTGTTCTTTAGGGCCTTAGGGAAATCCCAGCTCAGTGGTGGCATCACATATCACTTGCAAGCAGGAGGAGTTATGTGTCATTTCCTCAGATGCAGCATCATCTTTTAAGTTACATTTCTGCATTTTTTTCCTCCTGTCTTTTTTTTAATTGACCCTTTCTGGCGGGTGTGGTGAGGGCCTGGCTGGGAGCTGGCTGGCCAAAGTCGCTTCTGCAGGGGATCATTAACTCGGGCGTCAGCCAAGGCCATTTAATGTTTATAAAACTCAGACAATGAAACACGGTCTCAGCCCTGAAATGCTATAATTGGAAAGTAGTCTGTGACCATGTCCAGCGAGAGGGACCAGCTCCCCGGCACCGAGGCAGCTGTCTGGGTAGGGCCATGTCATCCTGCCAGCCCAGCTGGGCCAGCCCAGGGTCGCACCATGCAAATGCCCAGCTGGGAGGGACCCTGCCTTGCTCAGCCTATACACTAAACACATGAAAACAAAGACTAGGCAGGGAAACAGAGGACAAGGCAGCAGCTGTCTTGGCTGCGTGGGCCAGGTTCCCCAAGCGCAGACCACTTTCAGGACAGAACCCAGTGCCAGCCTGCAGGCATTTCTTAGGGTATGACAACCCTCCCCCTGTCACGCTGCTGTTTTGGGAGGGTGAAAGAACTGGCCTTGTGCAGCGGCTGCCTCCTAGATACTTGGAAATGGCCATTAAACAGGCCATGTGCCCCAGTCAGGCTTTGGAGAGCAGGGTGACTGAGAATTTTGTTGGTTAACACCGTACTCCTGCAACCTGGCTTCCGGGCTTAGCCAGTTCTGGGTACCACTGTTGATGCTTGTTCCCTGTTGGTGACCGAATGGCCCCTGGGAGCTGTCTGAGGCAGATGTTGAACTTGCTTTCCAAGCAGATTTATGTCTTCCGTAAAGTTTGATGACTGGGGAGGATGCCGAGTGCCAGACTGGGATCACCGCAGTCCTGCTTCAAGCTCTGCAACTGACTCACTGTTTCACCATGAGCACATCACTTCACCTTCTTGTGACTCAGAATTTTCATCTATCAATTAGGCATTTATGAGGTTTAATTAAGGTCTGTGAAGCCCTTTAAGATCCTTGCTTGAAAGATGCTGTGCAGGCACAAAGTAGTGTATGCAATGAAGAAAATAAGAGAAATTAAATGCTCTAGACGAGAGAGAGAAGAGAAAGCAGGTTTCCCACTGCTAGGTCTCCCAATTATACACTCTGTTTGGATGGCAACCTCACTTTAACCTGTGGACAAACGAACTTATTCACCCTCTCTTGCAGCAGACAGGCAATGACGTGCAGCAGTGTCTTACTCATTAGTTAGCCTTCAGTCATCTTTCCAGAAGTATGAAGGGGAAGGGGGAAGAGAGCAAGGGCGGGTGAGGAGTGCAAATTCCAGAGAAAAGGGAAGTATCAGAAAGCAAGCTAGGATGTGCAAGGGCCTTGATTACTGCTGCTGAGATCTAGCTCTGCATGGTAACACATAGCAATAGATCTCATCTGTGCCTAGAGGTATGTGCCCTGTAGCAGGGAAGAACTGGTGAGTTACAGCAGAGAGGAAGCAAGCTACTCTTCTTATGCAAGGCTTCTATTTCACTGTCAGAGAGGTGGTAGCCTCAACTTGAAGGAGTCAGAGGGAAGTGTTTGAACCTAGATAGAGTGAAAAGTTGTTTTAAATATGTTTTTTAAGGTTAAGGCCTTGTTCACAGATCACAGGATGTCAGGGCTTGGAAGAGACCCAAACAGATGAGTCCAACCCACCTGCCAGAGCAGGACCATACAATCTAGCTCAGATCACACAGGAATGCACCCAGACAGGCCTTGAAAGGCTCCAGAGAAGGAGACTCCACAACCTCTCTAGGGAGCTTGTTTCAGTGCTTTGTGACCCTTACAGTAAAGAAGTTCCCCCCTGTGTTGAGTTGGAACCTCCTGTGCTGCAGCTTCCATTCATCACTCCTTGTCCTATCCCAGGGAGCAAGTGAGCAGAGCCTGTCCTCTCCCTCCTGACCCCCAGCCCTAAGATATTTACAAACATTGATTAAATCCCCTCTCAGTCTTCTCTTCTCCAGAATCAAAAGCCCCAGGTTCCTCAGCCTCTTCTCATCAGTCAGTGCTCCAGTCCTCTAATCATCCTTGTAGCCCTCTGCTGGACCTTCTCCATTAGATCCCTGTCCTTCTTTAACTGAGGAGCCCAAAACTGAAAGCAGTACTCAAGATGGGGTCTCACCAGGGCAGATAAGTTTGTAAAAGTCATTGAGGATGTGCTTCATTTGAAACTCACATTTAAATGTAAGCATGTGCTTAAGGCCTTCACCGAGTAGGAGTGTGACCACGTTTGTTTAGATGCTTGGTGGAAACCACATATAAGGCAGAGGAATATAACAGCAGCTGTGAGACTAGCTGGACTGCAAAGGTCCTCAGGAGCTGCAGATAGCAGCAATGTGTGAACAGCCTTGCCATACTATTCAGAAGGTCAGGTTGACCTAGGGGAGGAGTGGGCAAAGAAAAAACTCCGTCTCCAATCTCTATTTTCTCCTTTGCTTGCTGTACAAACAACCCTGTGGAAGCTGGCTCCAGTAGGTGTGGTCTGTGTATGCACTCCTGGGCGTGCCACTTTGTTGTTATTAAAAGGACCATTCCTCACCTGAAAGTATTAATCCAGGTTGTCACAGACAGTCATATCAAAACTCATGACCTCTCCCATCCCCCACCTGCGTGCCTTCCCACTTATGTAAGAAAACCAGAGATATCTAGTGAGATGAAATCCAAACTAGCCCTGGGTTTGGAGTCTTTGTTCCTCATTGATCTGAGACCCCTTTGCACATTTTTCTTCTGAGCTGCCAGGGAAAACAGATGCACGGATAAATGCTGCTGTCTAGAACAGCTCCCTGAGTTCAGGGTTGCTGTCCTCACTATCCTCTTCTTGAAAAAGTTTCCCCAGTCCATACAGAGTTCCTCAGGGTTTCTTGAGATTTCTGACGCACTGGCTGGTCTGTTCTAACCCTCATCTTTCTGAAAGTGCTGGTGCCCCAAATCTGGCACAATGTTTTGTATCAGCAAGTACTTTTGGGGGCAATAAAGCATAACAATGACCTTCTGTGACATACTTAGAACACTCCATTAACATATCCCAAAGGAAACGTTTGGTTTTGTTGCAACAGCAGCATACCGTTGACTCATTATATTATCCACACTAATTCCTCCAGATCTTTTTGTGTAGTACTGCTGCTTAACCAATTCCAAGTTGTTCATTTATGCACTTAATTTCTCCTTCCCAATCATGTACTTTGCTGTGTTTTTATTGAATTTTACCCATTTGATTCCTAGCAGCTTTTGCAATTTATTGAGATCATTTGAAATAATAATGTGTAGATTAATTGCTCAGAAAATCCGATGCCCAGGCCCCCGCCTGCACCAAATAGTTAGTTCCAGAGCCCAGCCTTTCCGTCTTGAAAACAAAGGCCTCTAATACTTGATGGCATTCTTGCAATATTCAGCTGAAATGTCAGGACAAAGCCTGGCAAAGCTGTGAATTTTTGGAAGGCTCTTTCAGTGGAAATACGGAGTAAGAGCATCTGTTCAGCTGGCAGTGGCTTTTGGTCTCTGATCATCTAGTGCTGCTTTGAATCACTGATATTTCTGTATTATTACTGGTCTTCAGATCACGCAGTTGCTGAAAATAAGAAGATCACAGAATTATTGAGGTTGGAGTAGGCCTCTGAGATCGTCAAATCCAGCCTATGACCTAACACCACCACATCAACTAGACCATGCCACCAAGTGCCACATTTAATCGTTCCTTAAACACCTCCAGGGACGGCAACTCCACCACCTCCCTGGGCAGCCCATTCCAATGCCAATCACTCTCTCAGTGAAGAACTTCCTCCTGATATCCAGACTAGCCCTGGCACAACTTGAAATTTTGTCCCCTCGTTCTGTTGCTGGTTGCCTAAACCTCCCCCAGCACAGCTTCAAGCCATGGAAACAGATCTACTGTTGCGTGGTTATGCACTTGGACAACCACAGGTCTCACCAAGAAACTCCTCCTGATCTTACCTTTCTAAGGACTGGGGATACAGCTCCACTATCATCCTTCGTGTTCCTCGCTCCCAGACTGAAGGGAAAGAACTGAGGCTGCGGTCTGGGTTGAAAATGTAGGAATTTGGTGCCCTCTGGTGGAAATTGTGAGAATTACAGATGGCAAAAGCAAATCGTCATTCAGGATGACTGGCCATGGGCTCCAGGCGGAGCAGTGATACACCTTTCCGCCCTGCACTGTAAATATTTCGAGTCCTGTCTGGCTTCTATAGTTTCTGTATGCTCACCCCTCCTATTTGTTTTATTCTTGGTTAGCCGCTCCCGTTTCTGTAGTCTGAGGTGTGTGTGACTTTGGGTTTAAGATTGATTTGTTGATGTTCTCTTGTTGTTCCCCTGCGATTGCCTCACAAAACTGTATTTAGCTTCAGTAAGCACCTCTTCACAGTCAGTGATTTTATCTGCTTTTTCTTGCCTAGTCCCTTAGTAAATTATGTGTGCCTGTGTCCAGAGGCCTTTTAACTCGCATCTCTAAGCATTGGCTCAGCATGGCTCCGATCACTGGGTGAAAGAACTGGTGAACAGGAAGACATAGAGCACCTGGATGGCTCATGTTTGGCTGTTTTGGCAGCTCAGAGCACTGCACAGGAGCTGAACATCGCAGTGTTTGCCACAATTCCTGGTATGTAAAGTATTTAAAGGGAGGATGCTGAGTCATTAGTTCCTAGCCCCAGGTGCTTCTGCTGGATATGGATGAAAACTGATCACTTGGAGTGTAAAGCGCAACTACAGCCAGAGGAGACAAATGGCCTCAATCCCTTAAAAAGAAAAGCAGCCTTACTTTATTCCCCATCTCACTCATTTAGTAGTTTTCTCTTCTTCAAGAGCAGAACAAGCATTAATGACACAGAAGGAACTTAGTACTGTTGTGGCTGGCAACAGTCTGATGTGTAGAGGCTAGCTTTTGCTGCAAGGGTGGACTGTGGTTTTTTGTGACAGGCAATGGGACATTGACAGACCAGTGGCAGCTGTACAAGCTGCAAAGGCAAGGCTAGGGTACCACCAGCCTTCTGGCAGGGCCAAGCATAGCTGTGGAGATGGACTTTGTGCTTTACTTTGGTGCCAGCCTGCAATCAGTGGCTAAAGGGCTTGTGCCTTTGCCAGGCAATCAAATAACCTGTGTGGGAGGTTGTGCCTTTCTTCAGGCACAAGGAAAAAACAATGTTGAGTTTATTCGCTTATTAAAGTTGGATCTGAAGTTTTGACTGCAGTATTGTTGCCTTCAGTTACTGTTGGGTGTTCCTACGTCCCTGTTAACAGCTCATCCACAATACCAGTGTAACTTCAGCTGTGACCTGGTGTTTTTGCTTATCACCACAGCTCACATCTCTATAGCAGCTCTGCCAATCCCAAAATCTAAGTGAAGGATCCGGTGCTCCAGCCAAGAGCTGAGCTTAGGGGAAGAAAAAAAAAAAAAGAAAATAGAAAAAAGTACTTTATTTGACTTTATTTGAAGCTTTGCATTTGTTTTTACAGCTATTTTTGAAAGCCGTTTTAGAAACAATTTAGACCCTCCTCGTCTGCAACTCCACAAGCCTGGGGTCTTTTTAAGAAGAGCGCCAGGTATTGCCACGTCTTTTGTTCACTCCAGTGATCTGGCCGTAGGCAGAGCCGTGCTTCACAGTTCCTACCCCAAACGGCTGAATTAAGGTTTGGTTTCTTTTCCTTTGAGTATTTGCAGTGTCTCCAGCAGGTGGTAGCAGCGTCCTTTGAGCTGTGCAGCTCTCCTAGCTGCTGCTGCTGCTGCTGCAAAATCGCTGTGCCGCTGTTCATGTCCCTGGCTGCCCTTGGCTTCATTGCATCTCCTCACCCTCCACTGCATGCCTGAATTCTCCCGTGAGGGACGATCAGCTGCTGTTTAGGTCCAGAGTGTATACCGAATTTACCAGCCCCTTGGAGTGCAGCAGCAGGAGACAATGGCACAAGGGCACCAGAAAACATGAAATGCCTCACTGTTGTGCGTGATTTAGTCCTAAGAGTTTCACGGCACTGTTGGGGATGGTGTCTCCTAGATGAAATAATTCAGGGACAAATATAAAGCTTAAGATCTAAGGCCTTGTCCAGGCAGTAGGATCAGTTGAAGTGCTAACAAGTAACAGACAGGCCATATCTTCAAATAAAATAGAGAATCAGTCTGCTTTGTATACCCACAAGTCCTCTACTACACTGGCATAATGTGGTACTTTTGTGCAGGTAATTACATTGTCCTCTGATATGCCTCTGCTTGATAGCAGCTGAGTGAGCTACTTCCCTAACTCAGTAAAAACCTGTGCTTGTGACAAACATTTTGGGTTTAATTATGAGTGATTGAGAGCTATGTTTTGTGTGTGTGTGTGGTTTGTTGTTGTTTTCTTTCTTTTTTTTTTTTTTTTTTTTTTTTTTTCCATGTGCAGTCATAAATTCATTATTTGTATTTTAAAACACTGGTCCCATAGGGGATGACCGAGATAGGTTTTCAGATTTTCTGGATGTCAGTATTCTGTACACCTAAAAGGATTGCAGGAAATAGCTCTGTTTATGTGAGCAAGTAAGAAAACAAAACCAAACCCCAACCAAACAAAAATCCCCCAAAACAAACCTTAAAACGTGAGATAGAAAAATCCCTTCATTTCCCCAGTTATATCTACTCCACCAGGTGTGCGAGGTGAAGCTCTAGGTACAAGACATGTAAAAAATGCAACAATGGGCCAAGAATTTTGGCTAATATGTTTCAGTACATATGATTGAGTTTCTGTCTGGGTGTTGCTTACTTAAGTAAGCTCAACATGAGCCTGCAGTGTGCACATGCAGCCCAGACAGCAGCCTAGTCCTAGACTACATCAAGAGCAGCGTGGCCAGCAGGGCAAGGGAGGGGATTCTGCCACTTTACTCTGCTCTTGTCAGACCCCACCTGGAGTACTGTGTGCAGTTCTGGAGCCCTCAGCACAGGAAGGACATGGAAGTGTTGGAGTGGGTCCAGAGGAGGGCCACGAAGATGATCAGAGGGCTGGAGCAGCTCTGCTGTGAGAACAGGCTGAGAGAGTTTGGGCTCTGCAGCCTAGAGAAGAGAAGGCTTTGAGGGGACCTGGTAGCAGCCTTCCAGTATCTGAAGGGGGCCTACAGGAAGGCTGGGGAGGNGAGCTGTACTAGTGGGAGGTGTCCCTGCCTATGGCAGGGGATTGGAACTGGATGATCCTTGAGGTCCCTTCCAACCTTACCATTCTATGATTCTAAGTTTTTGTTGTTGTCATTGGTTTTTTGTCGCCTTTTTTTTTTTTTTTTTGGTGGTATTTTGCGCTGTGAAATTGGTCCCTTTAGAACTTACTAAGGTGCAAAGCTTCTGTTTTTCACCACCAACTCCATGCAAGAAGTTGTATTATGAACCTTCTTTTCTCCAGGGCAAGTGACAGGAGACTCACATACTTCAGGCAGAATTAGCTAATGGTCCACCTAGCTCCTTGCCTTGCCCCATCTGAACAGCAGTAGGCACTTTAGAGAAGACAAAAGATGTCCTTCGTTGATGATCATCTAATTAGCTACAGGATTGCAGTTCCCATCTACCCCTAAATACCACCAGCTGAAGGCTGGCTCATGCTCTGAAGCTACCCCTGCCTCTTGTAGGTCCCTCTAGCTTTGCTCTTGCAATAATACAAAAGCTTTAATTTGTCTCTGACAACTTCTGCTTCTGAGAAAATCCCCTATCCTCCCTTTTGCAACCTTCTATGCTCTTTTCTGCTGCTTGCTATTTACTATTCGACCTGTGAGCTATTTTGATGACTGGGTGGTCAGAAGGAGTGTTTACAGCAGATTTAAAAGCCTGGCAGTTAACACTGTTTCCCTTCTAAAGCATATCACAGGTCTAAAGGCTAAGCTCTTACTCTTGGAGCTGTGGTTTATGGCAAACGTGTGAATTAATACTGCTTTCCTTCCTGTGTTTTGCTTGGCTTGCAGTGCAGAGGAAGCCTTCTGGGATTTTAAGCACATCCTGCTCATTAAGAAATTTTTTTTCTCAGACTTGTTGATAATGAGACCTTTCTGTTGAAGAGTGAAGCAGCCACAAACTCTTGTCTGCAATGAGGAAACCCATCAAAGGTAACTCTCAGCCACCCTGGCAGGTGATAACTGCTCTGACTAGCTTCACATAGAAATTCCCTCATCCTGCCTGTGTTCCCGGGATCTTCATTTCAGCTCATCCTAGGCAAGGGAGCTGCTAGCTGGTATGTGTCCTGATACAGAGCCAGCTTCTAATTTTTCATGGCCCTATTGGTCAAAAGACCTTGCATGTCGAATTGTGTTTCAGGTTGTGATGCCTGAATGAGTGGAATGAGCTTGTCCCTCTCAGACTTGGACATGCTCCTGTGTCTGAGACAAGCATCCCCTTGTGCTGGTGAGGTCTGTGGGATGAGGTGGGATACTGACAAGGTGAACGAATGCTTTTCTCCATCCATGTGGATTCCTTCTTGACTGTTATTCTGAACATCAGCTATTCACATTCAGAATGAATATTATGTTCCTGCCTTTTGAAAAGCGAAGGGCGCCTAAGATTTACTTCCGACGTGTTCCTTCAAAGAATGTAGAATGTCACTCATGAAACAGCAGAAAGCCAAAACAGACAGCTCTTTGAGGGGTGAAGGTCAGTCTGTCCGTGGCTTATTTAAGCATATGAAGTTATTTACTTAGGCGGTTCCCCGTTACTCGTGTGGGAGCTGTATCTGAGGGGGTTCGGAAGGGACCAGAGGGCGCTCTTGTGTTTCGTACTGGAACAGCAGGCTTGATCCTGACAGGTGACAGCAGGTTTGTTCCTTCAGGGGCTTGATCCTGTCACTGTAATTGAAGCATAGTGGAGTTTTGGTGGTGAGTGTCACATCATGGTCTAATTGGCCTTTCTGTGTGCTTTATGAATCTGCAGAAGTGACCAGACTACTGCAACCATTTTTTAGCAAGTGGTTTGTAGACCTAGGGTGAATGAGGGCAGAATTACTGATTCTGTTTGTCCACCACTGCTGTCCACCAGTCTTAGCAAATACCAGCGAGGTATAGAATCATAGAATCATAGAATGGTAAGGTTGGAAGGGACCTCAAGGATCAGCTAGTTCCANCTGTTCCAGTGCCTCACCACCCTCACTGTAAAGAACTTCCTCCTAACATCCAGTCTAAATCTCCCCTCTGCCAGTTTAAACCCATTGCCTCTTGTCCTGTCATTACAAGACCTTGTCAGTAGTCCCTCCCCAGCCTTCCTGTAGGCTCCCTTCAGATACTGGAATGCTACTATCAGGTCTCCTGGAAGCCTTCTCTTCTCCAGGCTGCAGAGCCCCAACTCTCTCAGCCTGTCCTCACAGGAGAGCTGCTCCAGCCCTCTGATCATCTTTGTGGCCTCCTCTGGACCCGCTCCAACACTTCCATGTCCTTCCTGTGCTGAGGGCTCCAGAACTGCACACAGTACTCCAGGTGGGGTCTGAGGAGAGCAGAGTAAAGATGTTCTTCACATTTCTCTGGCAGCCAGTCAAATACAGACTTTTGGAGTTTCAGTGAATTAAATTGTCTTAGGGAAGGAGATGGTGATTCTGGAGTTAATGGAAGATAAGCACAGCATGAAGATTGTTGAAGGCAGGCAAGGAGACAAGAGGAAGAACACGACCTTCCTCTTTGGGTGGATGTGGGCTGTTACATAAGGCTCAGTTGCCCTTGTTGCTTTAGGAACAGAGGCTCCTTCCTTGCTTGGTAGAGGCAAGCTAACACCAAATTAATGTGTAAGGTATTACCTTGTAGAGCTTTGACCCTACTGGAAGCTGACTCTCATGATCTAGGTCCTTGCATTTGCTGAGAGTCCCCCTGAAGTGCTGCCAGTTCTGAACAAGTGTGAGAAGTTGTACCACTTCTGTACAACTCTGACCCTTGGATGGGGCAATTAGTAAACCAGAGCTGCACATGTCTTTCAAATAAGATACCATTGTTGTTTTGCTTTCCAAAGGTAAAGAGGCCAATAAATTTTATGGCTGCTGAGTTATCAAGTTCTAAAAATATAAAGGAGGAAAAGAAGATCATTTATTTCTTCACAGACTGGAAGTCTAATAGACTCCAGGACTATCAATTCATAGAGGAACTTACAATGAAGCTCTTGTTAGGCCTCTTGTTCCTTTGGTTGCTCTCCTCAGAAGGTAAGTTTTGAGCCCCCCTTTGAAAATTTGAGTTAAATGGTATTTGGGGACCTGGTTTTTCAGTTGTTGCAAGGTGGATGTACAACAGGAGACCTCCACTCTGCCCTGATGAGACCCCATCCTCAGTACTGTGTTTGGTTTTGGGCTCCCCAGCTTAGGAGGCACAGGAACCTGCTCAAGAAAGTCCACCAGAGGGCTACAAGGATGATCAGGGGACTAGAACACTGCCTGATGAGGAGAGGCTGAGGAACCTGGGGCTTTTGAGTCTGGAGAAATTAAGACTGAGAGGGGATTTAATCAATGTTTATAAATATCTGAGGGCTGGGAGTCAGGAGGGGGGACAGGCTCTGCTCACTGCTGCCTGGGATAGGACAAGGAGCAATGGATGGAAGCTGCAGCACAGGAGGCTCCACCTCAACACAAGGGGGAACTTCTTTACTGTAAGGGTCCCAGAGCACTGGCACAGGCTCCTCAGAGAGGTTGTGGATCCTCCTTCTCTGGAGCCTTTCAAGGTCTGTCTGGATGTGTTCCTGTGTGACCTGAGCTAGATTGTATGGTCCTGCTCTGGCAGGTGGGTTGGACTCAGTGAGGTTGGAGGAGGCCTTGAGTGAGCTGTACTAGTGGGAGGTGTCCCTGCCTATGGCAGGGGGTTGGAACTAGATGATCCTTGAGGTCACTTCCAACCTTACCATTCTATGATCTCTTTGTGTCCCTTCCAACCCCTGACATCCTGTGATCCCGTGAAGAAAACAGTAAAAGGATGATTTTCTGTGTAGTTTTGGGTATGTTTGGTCATTTTTGATAGATACATGCACTGGTTTGCACACTTCTGGGAATGGACTGCATCTCAGTCAGGCACTAAAGCTTACTGATGAGAAAAACATCATCAAATAATTAGACTAACAGTGAGATCTGCCCCAAAATGGTGTGAGAATGCAAGTAAGGAACAGTGGTTTTCTCCAAATTAATATCTGTGACAATCTTTTCAATGTCAGAATATTGTGGGATTGGGTTAGACAGTATCCTGGCACTCAGAAAATCATTATTTAGATTTCTACAAATTTCAGAGTAGGTTTTTATTCCTCATGCTGTATCTGTGAAGTCCACATTTGGTGCCAGGCACAAGCTTTGTAGATGTTGTGCAACCGAAAATGCTATGTATAGTTTGGTTTTATTGGCTCTGTGTTTTAGCTCTCTGCCTGTAAAAAAGTAAGGATAAACAGTAGCAGTGGTTTACCTTACCAGTAGGCAGTGAGGGTTAAGTCTTTCCAGAGGCTTACAAGGTGCTCTAGTAAGTAACTGTTAGGAGGTTTTGGTTCCTAAACTAACAGGAAAAAAATCAGCACATCTGAGCTTTTTAATTTAAAGGAAAGGATGCATGGTGACTGCAGTTACTGTGAATATCTTATTCAGGGGGAAAGTATTGATTATTAGCACCCTATAAGAATTATTATCTGGAACAGGTTACCTATAACAGCAAGTGAGGAAGGAGTAGAATCTTTCTTTCAAATTCTGGGAAAATTGTTTGGGTTGTTTTTTTGGGTTTTTTGGGGGGGTTTTTTGTTTGTTTTTTGTTTTGTGTGTGTGTGATGCTGAGGAAATTAAAAATGCAAACTAGAATTATTAAATGGTGGAGTAAGGGAATAATTGCAATATTTGGAGCAGCAGGAGTTAAAACCAAAAACCTTATGAAAGACATAAATCCAAAGCAAACTAAGAAAACTAAAGAGGTTAAAATTTAATCAGCCAAGTGAAAAATAAATCTGAGAGGAAACAATGAATCATAGCTGAAGGAATAAAAACTAATTAATCCTTTTTCAAATACATCTGAAACACAGAATCTATAGGCTGGCTGATGCATAAAAGGAAGCTGAAGCCAAAATGAATAACTAAATTAATTTATTTTTCTCTCTGATACCCTCTGCACAAGAGCTTAAAAATGACCTTGCACTCGGAGCCTTTCAGCACAGAGGTCAAGCGGGAAAGCAGTCAAATCCTTGAACAAATTGATAACAAATAGTAAAAGAACAGCCAGGATTAGATGATATCCTCCCAGGGGAGTGAGCCAAGCAGAAATAGGAACGTGTCTGTGCTGCAAGCTATTCTTTTGAGCCAGTATTGGTGTTGGGAATGGAATATGTCAAATATGAAACCATTATCGACTCGCTAGAGAGCAGGGATCCATCCAGAGGGACCTGGACAGGCTGGAGAGGTGGGCCCAGGCCAACCTCATGATATTCAACAAGGCCAAGTGTAAGGTCCTGCACCAGGGTAGGCACAATCCCAAGCACAAATACAGGCTGGGTGGGGAATGGCTGGAGAGCAGCCCTGAGGAAAAGGACCTTGGAGTCTGGGTTGATGAAAAGCTCAACATGAGCCTGCAGTGTGCACATGCAGCCCAGACAGCCAACCGAGTCCTAGGCTTCATCAAGAGAAGCGTGGCCAGCAGGGCAAGGGAGGGGATTCTGCCACTTTGCTCTGCTCTCCTCAGACCCCACCTGGAGTACTGTGTGCAGTTCTGGAGCCCTCAGCACAGGAAGGACATGGAAGTGTTGGAGCGGGTCCAGAGGAGGGCCACAAAGATGATCAGAGGGCTGGAGCAGCTCTCCTATGAGGACAGGCTGAGGGAGTTGGGGCTCTTCAGCCTGGAGAAGAGAAGGCTT
>VWZE01026278.1:52443-73974 GCA_013396675.1 Eubucco bourcierii
CAGGGGGTTGGAACTAGATGATCCTTGAGGTCCCTTCCAACCTTACCATTCTATGATTCTCTGTGATTCTATGATTATTTATAATGGACTGCATTTTAGGAGGATCTGAGAACCGGAGTGGTAGCTGTACAAAAACACTAATCTTGTCTTCTGCACCATGCAAGTTGGTGGTAGTAACATGAAGGACAGAATGAACTGTCTTTGGGTAAATAAGATCTAACATGTGAGCTTCTTCATGGAACTGATGAAGAAAATCCATGACAAGCGAGCATGTGCCCAAGGAATGATCTTTCAGCTGCGGTGGATTTGTATTTCTGCAAATTTTTTTGAGCAAGAGCTCCTAAGGAAGCAAACGGTCACAATGGAAGATCAAGAGCACCTTTTGTGGGCCCCTGGTTAAAAACTGGTGTCTGAAGATGCAGATTGCAAATTTTCAGACTGTGAGAAACTGGGAAATGAAACCCATAGAGGCTCATATTGATCTGTGTTGAGGCTTGGCTCTCCACATACTCAGAAATTACCTGAATAAAGGAGCATGCTGCTCACAACTATTCAAGATGCTCTGAATGAAAACCCAGAAGACATGGGAGAAAACTTACTCCAGCTATGCATAGGCTATTGTGAATTCTAAATTAGACACAGAGCATAGCTGTCTGAAGATATCAGCTTGGTGTTAGCAACAGTCAGAGATCAACTATTTAAGAGGTCAAGGAGAGAACAGCATAGAAATTATATTTCTACTGCTGATTATAAGTCTGCTGTTCACCTGCATATGGACAGCTGGCTAGAATTTTCATCTAAAACAAAAAAATGTGGAAACAACTAAGAGGAAAATAAAGGAGTGTTCAGATATAAGAAGCAAATTGTATGTGAGATCAGATAGACTGGCTCATAGAATCATAGAATGTTAGGGCCTGGAAAGGACCTCGAAAGCTCATCTGGTCCAGTCCCCCTGCTAGAGCAGGATCACCTACAGCAGATCCAGGTGGTTCTTAAATATCTCCAGAGAGGGAGACTCCACAAGCCCCCTGGACAGCCTGTTCCACTGCTCTGTCAACCTCACAGGGAAAAAAATTAATCTTCAGGTTCAGATGGAACCTCCTATGCCTCAACTTCCACCCATTGCCCCTTGTCACTGGGCAAGAAGAGGCTGGCTCCATCCTCCTGGCACTCACTCCTTACATATTTATAAACATAAATGAGGTCACTCCTTATTCTCCTCCTCTCCAAACTAGCAAGCTCCAGCTCTCTCAGGCTCTCCTCATAAGGAAGATGTCCAACTTCCTTAATCATTCCTGGGGCTCTGCTCTGGACTCTCTCAAGCAGCTTCCTGCCCTTTTGAGCTGGGAGGGTGGATAGGCATGTGATAAGATATACAGACACCTGCAAAATGGTAAATTTTACAAGAACAAGAAGGAAATAAATCATTACCAGAAGACAATGTAGTTTTCTTTTCTCTCCCTCTCCTTCTTTCTCTTCTTCCTTTTTAGCATGTAATTAAATGATAAAGCACCTTTGTCAAGGGACTTGGCTGAAAGCCAAAAGTGTGTCCAAAAAGGCAAATTCATGGAAGAAATGTCTTGGGGAATAACATTAAGTAATTGCTTGCTCAGGGAATCCAAATGTATACTCAAGGAAAGAGAATGTTTACTGAAATGGCTACAGTCCTGACTTCTGGCTCCACGGGCTATTTTATCTGCCAACACTCTCTACTAAAAGAAGAAATGGCAGCTCTTTCTGTGTCACTATGGCAAACTCACAACAGTGCAATGTTGCTTTTTGGCTGTGGAAGATGTAGATTAATGTGAATTCCTCTTTTATAAGGAGTTCCACCTTGTACATGTTCAAATTCCTCTAAATTTGGGCAGAATAAGACCCCAGCAATATATTAAATGCACTGAAGAGGAAAGCAGGTAGAAAAGGCTTGTGAAAGATGAGGTTGGTTGAGGAGAACCACAAGTAGTTCATCACTTGTGTGTATACTTCATCATGTTCTACTAATTTCAACACATCTCTCTTGCTTATAATAATTAAAAAAAACAAAACTATTCTAGTGTAGCAAAAACTAAGAAAATATTTTTGACTGTTGACATGAGCCTGACTTTTAGAAAAGAAGGGCAGAGGAGAAAGGTCACACATGTCAGTGCTCTATTCTATTTAGGTATACTGAGTCTTTTGAAAGCTTTTTTTTTTTTTTTTTTCCCCAAGGCAAAAAAATAACACAATTATTTTTTTTTAAAAATGTTTTCAAGGTGATGCAGATCATCTGGAAAAACAGGAGGAACTAAAGGTAAAGTATAACTCTAGCTGGTGGGTGGTGTTTTTTGTTTGTGTTTGTTTGGGTTTGGTTTTTTTGCTTTTTTTTCAGTACCTATCATCGTGCCTCTGCCTCTTGTTTCCTCTGAGGCAAGGCAAGGAAAATAAAAATACAGCTTGGTGCTCTAAATGGTTCTATTCTGCAAAGAACAAATGCAAAGCAAATAACTCAGCAATGTGATATTGCAGCTGCAAAATTACAGTGTATAATCAGGAATTAAAGGTTTCTTCAAGCAACATTTTCTATTAGGTTGCATATCCTATGTGTGGATCAGCTGTGGTTAGCACTTGTTCCTAGGGACCTGGACAGGCTGGAGAGGTGAGCACAAGCCAACCTCATGAAGTTCAACAAGAGCAAGTGCAAGGTCCTGCATCTGGGTCAAGGCAATCCCAAGCACAAATGCAGGCTGGGCAGTGACTGGCCGGAGAGCAGCCCTGAGGAGAGGGCCTTAGGGGTGCTGGTGGATGAGAAGCTCAACATGAGCCAGCAGTGTGCACTTGCAGCCCAGAAAGCCAACCAGAGCCTGGGCTGCATCAGGTGAAGTGTGGCCAGCAGGGCAAGGGAGGTGATTCTCCCCCTCTACTCTGCACTGGTGAGATCCCACCTGGAGTGCTGCATCCAGTTCCGAAGCCCCTATTACAAGAGGGATGTGGACATGCTGGAGGGTGTCCAGAGAAGGGCCATGAGGATACTCAGAGGGCTGCAGCTCCTCTCCTGTGAGGACAGACTGAGAGAGTTGGGGATGTTCAGTCTGGAGAACAGGAGGCTCTGAGGTGACCTTGCTGTGGCCTTTCAGTAACTGAAGGGGGACTGCTCCCTCCCTGGATGTGTTGCTCCCTCCCTGGATGTGTTCAAGGTCAGATTGGATGAGGCCTTGAGTGAGCTGTACTAGTGGGAGGTGTCCCTGCCTATGGCAGGGGGTTGGAACTAGATGATCCTTGAGGTCCCTTCCAACCTTACCATTCTATGATTCTATGATTCTATAAAAAAAAGCTGGGGAGGGATGTTTTTAGGGTGTCAGGGAGTGATAGGACTAGGCAGAATGGATCCAAGCCAGAGGTGAGTTGATTTAGGTTAGACATTAGGAAGTTCTTCACCATAAAGGTGGTGAGGCACTAGAACAGGCTGCCCAGGGAGGGGGTGGAAGCCACATCTGTGGATATTTTTAAGGCCAGACTGGATGTGGCTCTGGGCAACCTGATCTAGTGGAAAGTGACTCTGTCCATGGCAGGGGACTTGGAACCAGATAATCCTTGAGGTCACTTCCAACCCTGACTGATTCTGCTGTTCTATGATTCAGTGATTCTATGGTTCTATGCTCTGTTGGTCTTTTAGAAACACAAGGTTAAACTCTTCCTTTTGGTGCAAAGTGTGTGCACTGTTCAAGTCCCCCAACAGGAGACTAGGGGATGCATGGGCACTCTAGTGGCCATTGTCATGACACACATTTCATCTTTGCCTGTGCAAATCACGCTGATCAGTTCGCTAAGCATGTCAGAGTAGGCAGGGCAAGCTGCCCTGGGGGATTGTCTCTCCTCTCTCTTTAAAGTACTAGATGTTAGGCTGTGTGTACAGTCAAAATGTAGGAGGTCATTGAATAGTGTTCCTAGTGGTGCTGAGCTGTCTCTTATTCCAGGTGAATAGCATCATGCACATTCTTGCCTCAAATGCTACTTTTATTTTTCCCCTTTAGCATTTCCTATGCTTACCTGGGAATGTTGGTGCTTGCCAAGGACATAGATGTAGTTCATTCTGTCTTTCCAGTTGCATATTGGAAATGTAGCTTTTTGTTGTGTCTGTTGGGTGCCTCTTGGCACGTGAAGATGTGTGCAGTGGTTGTCCTTTTTTGATCTCTTCCAGATTAAGCTCTCACTGTTGGCAGCAATGGATGGATCAGGTTGTGTCCAGCACATTTAATCATAGAATCATAGAATGTCAGGGGCTGGAAGAAAGATCATCTGGTCCAGTCCTTCTGCCAGAGCAGGATCACCTACAGCAGATCACACTGGAATGCATCCAGGTCATTCTTGATTATCTCCAGAGAGGGAGACTCCACAACCCCCCTGGGCACCTGCACAGTGAAAAAATTATTCCTCAAGTTCATGTGGAACCTCCTATGCCTAAACTTCCACCCGTTTCCCTTGTCCTGTCACTGGGTATCACCAAGAAGAGGCTGGCTCCATCCTCCTGGCACTCACCCCTTACATATTTATAAATATGAATGAGGTCACCTCTCAGTCTCCTCCTCTCCAAGCTAACAAGCCCCAGCACTCTCAGGCTCTCCTCATAAGGAAGATGTTCAACTTCCTTCATCATTTATTTTTGTGGCTCTGCACTGGACTCTCTCAAGCAGCTCCCTGTCCTTCTTGAACTCCATGAATTGTTTGCCTAGGTCCAGCTCTGTGGCAGTTAGTAAGAAAATTGAGCAAAAAAGTGTTAAGTTTCGTAAGAGTGGATTTGAACATGAAGCTGTCCAGATCTGTGTTCCTTTGTATTTCTAGCAGAGATGTATTTTGTAACTCTTCTACGAGTAAGAGCTTGATCCTAGCGAAAATGGAACCCATAGGACCCCTCCTTCCACAAATTTACCTTCTTAGATCTAATCAATAAACCATATCTCTTTGTTTATGTCAAAGGCTCTAAGAAGCTTCCAGTTTCCATGTGATCAGGTGGTGTTGCCTGAGAGCCCTTCATCTTCAGGTGTGTGTTTGGTATTGTCCTTGTAGGGTCTTTCCCTCACAAAATTCTTTGAGAACAGGGTGGGGGAGAAGTCAGCTGTTTGAGGGATTGCATATATGTGGGCTGTGACTGATGTGGAGGCAGGCTTTACAAAGTGCTTAGTTTTTTGTTCTATCCATAATTACTTCTCTACCTTAGTTTCTTCAGCTGCTTACTCAGGATGCTGCTCTTACTCAAGTAATTTATGGCAGCGTTTTGTGATCTTGCTTGATGGTTGAGCATTTTAGTGCACCTAAAGTGTTTACTGAACACCTGAGTGAAGTTCTCCATGCACCACTGATTTTTATTTTCTTTTTTAACTGCCAGTCAAAATAACCAGTATAGACTTCTTATGTTTTAATCAATGTTGTGCTGTTTTAGTATACCGGTGAATGTAATTTTCTTTTAAGGTTACTGCTCTTTTCTAACTTGAAGTCTTTCATTTTTCTACAGTTCATGCTCTGCGGCCAGCTGACATAAAAATAGTCACTGCAGTAGGAAGTTTGCAAAGAGTAAGTACAAGTGGGGAATGTGCTCAATGTGACCCATTTCCTCCATTGCAAAGTGAATTGATGATGTAGTTTGGGGTCACAGTTAGGGCATTTGGGTCTTGATTCTTTCCACAAGCATCAAAAGCTTCTGTTGAAAAATGAGTGGAAATACCTCTGCTGTTCAGTGTTCCGGTATACCCTGCGCTCCAATTAGTCATCTGATTTTGTGCTGAAGGAAATGTGATCACAATGTTCTTGCAGAGGACCATGATATTTGATTAGAGAGCTTGGATTTTCTAACAATGAGCATGACAGATGGAATGACTGGAAGTAGAAGCTGTGAAAATTCAAACTGGAAAAAAAATTACATTTTGGTGAACAAATTATTGAGACATAAAACAGGATTTTTTTTTCATGCTGTCAAAGTGTGTTCTGTAGAGATTGGTTTCCTGTCTAGAAGAATCACAGAGATACCATTCTGATGTACAAATCACTGGGTAAATTTCTTCTGCCTGTTCTAATACAACCAGTTTTGGGTGTTTTCTCCTTGTCTTAGCAGTTGAAAGTGAAATACAACCAATTTTGGGTGTTTTCTCCTTGTCTTAGCAGTTGAAAGTGAAATACAACCAATTTTGGGTGTTTTCTCCTTGTCTTAGCAGTTGAAAGTGAAATAGAACCAATTTTGGATGTTTTCTCCTTGTCTTAGCAGTTGAAAGTGAATGCTTGAAATGGGTTTGAGGCCCAGTTAAAAGCATTTTACCACAATTCTCAAGCTATGAGGAAATGTGGAAATGAATGCTGGGCAAAAATTGACAAGCTTTGCAGGGGCTACCACTTCAAAGAAACGGGAGAGATTCTCCCTTATCACACACACAAAAGACACTTTCAAATTTGAGGTGATACTCATCAAGACATCATACTTTTCCTTGGCTGAAATCTTTCCATTAGAAAATCCACATTTCTGGGCTCCTTGTGACTGCCACCTGCTTTGCAGGAATATAGTTGTCCTAAATGTAAAGGTGCTTCACCCCTATCAGATGCATGACTCTTTAGAGCGAGTCTTTTTTTGTGCTGTCTTTGTCACTTGTGAATGCTGCCATATAAAAACATATAACTGATCACAGAATCATAGAATGGTAAGGTTGGAAGGGACCTCAAGGATCATCTAGTTCCAACCCCCTGCCATTGGCAGGGACACCTCCCACTAGTACAGCTCACTCAAGGCCTCATCCAATCTGGCCTTGAACACCTCCAGGGAGGGAGCAAAGGAACTTCTACTTTCCTAGAGCAAACACCCTTGTCACTGCCTCTTCCTCAGACTCTATAATCAGTGATGTTCCTCTGTTTATGGTAAGGCTTTTTTCAACAGACACTATACTGGCTGAGTGCCATCCATGAAAATTATCTAAACAACTTCAGATCACATTCCTTGATGAAATGGAGTAGACTCAGAGATGTTTGGTTTAGAACAGCATTTCGGTTGACTGGGTCAGCGTGATCCCAAGCACAACTCCGGGCTGGGTAGTGAATGGCTGAGAGCCGCCCTGAGGAACAGGCCCTGGGGGTCTGGGGTGATGAAAATCTCAACATGAGATTGCAGTGTGAGTGCAGCCCAGACAGCAACTGTGTGCTGGGCTGCAGCAAGAGCAGTGTGGGCAGCAGGGCAAGGGAGGGGATTCTGCCCCTTTACATTACTTTCGTCAAACCCCACCTGGAGTCCTGTGTGCAGTTCTGGAGCCCCCAACACAAGAAGGACATGGAAGTGTTGGAGTAAGTCCAGAGGAAGCCACGAAGATGCTCAGAGGGCTGCAGCAGCTCTACTGTGAGGACAAGCTATGAGAGTTGGGGCTCTTCAGCCTGGAGAAGAGAAGACTTCGAGGGGACCTGATAGTAGCCTTCCAGTATCTGAAGGGGGCCTACAGGAAGGCTGGGGAGGGATTANTAGAGGAGCAGCATGTGTAGAACTAGTTTACCCTTCCCTTAATGCTATTCTTATTCTTTGTTTACTCACAGATACCACGACTTGGTGTACATCACGACCACCTACTCCAAAGGTAACAATGAATTTTTACCCTTGACAAGTGTCATGATACTTAGAAGAAGAAAAATATAAAGGATTTTGAGACACTGGATTTCCCCTGATCCTTAGTAAATGGAAGTTATTTATATTTATGCAAGGTAGAGAACTAACTTAGGGTTGCAATAGTTAAGGACTGAAACTCTTTTTACAGCTCAGCACAATGTACAAGCAGAGATATACACTATAGACAGGAATAGTTACAGACATAGACAAGTTAAAGGGAATACAGAAACACAACTCCCCTCCCAGAAATCAGAGACCCCAGGAGGGGCTCCCAACCACCCTTCCACCTTCTCCCCACCCCTATATCTTACCCCAAGGTTTGCCCCACGTGCAAGGTGAATTAGGAGGATCAGCCAGGGGGGTTAGAGGGAAAGTGGTTAGTGAAGATTAATTGGCAAAGAGGAACCAGAAGCTAGACCGCCCGAGACGCTGTGCCCCCAGAGAGAGACAGAGTGAGACTAACTTATCTAATGTTTTGAGTTCTTTTCCCAAAACATCTCAGCAAGCCTATGAGTGAAGTAGACATCAGCATTGTTTTCCTTTCACAGCCTATAGTATAATTTTCTCTATTAAAATATTCCAATTAGCCTCAAACCAGCACACCCGATTTTCTTCCTTCATGCCCTCTTGGCAGATGTAAATCGCTGAGTAAACATATAGCTAAGTCTCGTAGACACAAGTCTCTGCAGCTCTTTTGAGTTGTAACATTTCAGGTGGGGATCTGGCCCTGCACAGACAAACTTCAACAGACAGATTTTTAAAAGAATATTTCCCCAAACCACTTCCATGTCAGCACACACAGAGAGGTCCCTACCTTACTTGTACATATGCATGAGCACAGAGCCAGAAAAAAACGAAACGTGAGACGATGTCCTTCGTCAGCAGTAACTGATGACAGGACAGTTTTAGGGAATGAAAGGATCCATTCTTAATTTCAGCAGCTGCCATTAAGAAGCACTCTCAGATGCAGCATGGCTAACAAGAAATTGAGGCTGTACTGGAACATAATTTTTCTCTGAAAAGTGGAATAACAGCAGCTTCCTGTTTTCTATTCTCTTTCTATAGCACAGGAAAGAGCCTCCTTGAAGTGAGTGTGGAAACTTTAGCAGGTGCGTCTTGCTAGTACACTGAAACTTGGGCAGCTTGATTGAACGGCATGCTGGCAGGAGCTCCAGGGCTTTGCTGGGCTGCAGAGCAGGTGCAGCACAAGCTAACTGCAGGGGTGTAAGGAAAGCTGGAGGAATGGTGTACTTGCGAAACACGAGTTCAGCCAGGGTGGGTTGCCTGTACCAGCTTTAAAGTAGACCGAGCAGACATAAAGCAGTGAAGAAGGGCTGCTGCAGATTGCTGAAAGAGTCTGACATACCCAACAGGGATTTTGAGGATGCTGCTTTTACCCATACCACTGTCTTTGCTGCTGCGTGCTTACTGCCCCCTCTAGCCTGATGAAATCCTGTGTGGGTTTGCCACTCCAGTACTCTTTCTGCTGCCATGTGGTCAGGATTTACACTGAGGCTGCCTCAGATGCACCATCTATGTGAATTCATCACCTGTCTGCTGGTTCTAGCTGGCTCTAAAGGCAGCCCTGCCTTGCTTGAAGGGTGAGGTGTGTAAAACTTTCAGGTTGAACAGGGGATAGCTCTCGGGTCCTCCCCTCCAAATCTTTTTAGTGTCTAAATATCACCTTCATTTCCCTTGGAAAAAGGGTTTAAATTCTGGTTTAAATTCTGGTAACTTCTCTGTGCTTCAGGAGACTGTCTATGGGAAGCCCTTCCTTGTAGCTTTATTTCTACAGCTGCCTCTATTTAAATCCACCTACACCACTAGTGGCTGACTTGAGAGATGGGGATTGAGGTTTCTGACCTGAGTCTAGAGGCAAACTCAAAAGTCCACCTTCTGCTTCTGAAGATGAGGAGCAAAGCCAGCCAGAAGCTGCAGAGGGGTTCAGGTGTACCTCTCATGCTTGCCAAGAGATACTCAGTAGTTACTGGCTAGTTTATTTCTGCTCTGTTTATAGTGGAAAGGCTGAGTAGCAGTCCCTTGTATGCAGAAATCATTTAATCTGTGTATGTCGTTCAGCTCTCATTAGCAGTTTTAATCCATCGGTCCTACAGCAGCCTCCTCTGCCTAGCACAAAGAGAGTGACATCAGACAGTCAAGCCATGTAAGTCTGTTGGGTTTTTGGCTGGGCAGTTGATTTACAACTGGTGAGGTAGTGGATGGAAGCCTCTGATGCTGGAGCACTTTACTGGACACAGAATATGTTCAGTACTGCCAGAGGCTGCACAGACACTCCAGGAACAGACACCATACTGCTGTGGCTGAATTGTCACCTCTTGGAAAGAGGAGATAAAAGTCCACTGTGTGCTTTAGGGGCATGAATCACCTGACATAACATCAGGTTTCTGGGTTCTTTTAGCTACAAAACACATATTTTTGGCTCAAGTATAATTAGGGGTGTGCCTACCAAGCTGTGTCTGCTTGTTTCATCTCAGTGCATGTATCTGAAAGTGAGATGCCTGAATAAGAGCTAATTGCCCAGGCTCTCTCTGTAGCACAGACCAAGTGTCTTATCTTACCATATTTAGGGGATGAAGTATTAATCATACCTAAAGTCTCAAACATTGCTTTATTTAATGGTAAAAATCAGCCAAAGCTTTACTGAAACCTTCATACTTTCTATTTTTCTTTTTGCTTTTCAGAGACCTCCTGCATCAAGCTGAACAAATAGTGAAGCTCATGAAAGAGAATCAGGTATGTTTAAATCACAGGTGTTGAACTCAAAAAAAAAAAAAAAAGGAAGGAAATGTTATTAAATACATTAAACAGCACTTGAAAAATCTCTTCAAAACAGAAAATGCTGTTTCTTGAGGTTAATGGACTTTGGTAATTCTCTTGTAAATAAGAATTGATTCTGTACATTTCAAATCTAGGGTTTTGTTCTCAATAACATCACACCTGGCTTACGTTTGTATGAGTTACCAAAGATCTTGGCAGGGAAGCCAGTATGTTTTCTGTTGGTTAGGGCCATGAGG
This sequence comes from Eubucco bourcierii, assembly GCA_013396675.1. Taxonomy (NCBI): domain Eukaryota; kingdom Metazoa; phylum Chordata; class Aves; order Piciformes; family Ramphastidae; genus Eubucco; species Eubucco bourcierii. Next base: position 63,088 of record VWZE01026278.1, read on the forward strand.
CCTCTGCTAATTATGCTTTTTATTTGTGCCAGGGTTTCTGAGAAACCAACTTAATAATTCTCAGTATTTGTCTCGTCAGTTTCCTCTCAGTCTTTTAGGTCATATTTTCAAAAAGGACAGTAAAGACCTAGATATGCCTTGGCTGATATCAGTGGTTGGTGCTGGAGAGAGCTTGTGACTGAGTGCTTTGTAAATCCCTTTCTGGAGCTTTACATATACTTTTTTCTTTTCTTCCTAGTTCTAAGGCACGTTTTGTAAAGTGATCTTTCAATAATGGGAAAATGTAATTGCCAAGATGATTCTCCTCTTGTCTCTCTGCTCTACAGGGGGCACATCCAACTATTTGTGCATGGATTTAGCATATGTTTTTGTGGAACTGAGTGGTTCTAATCAATGCTCCTCAGGATTGGTGAAAATTGCCTAACAAACACATCACAGTTGAGCAGGGCTGTAGCTCAGATGTTTCCTTCACTCTGCATCCCACTAGTGTGACCCAATCTTAGCAGTTGAGGAATTGCTGGAAAGCAGCCCTGTGGAGAGGGACCTGAGAGTGCTGGTAGATAACAAGTTAGCCATGGGACAGCAATGTAACCCTGTGGCCAAGAAGGCCAATGGGGTGCTGTGCTGGTTTGAGGCTAATTGGAATATTTTAATAGAGAAAATTATATTATAGGCTGTGAAAGGAAACAATGGTGATGTCTGCTTCACTCACAGGCTTGCTGAGATGTTTAAGACTAAGAATACAAAACAAAGATAAGACACTCCGGTTCAGACTCTTGGGCTGTCTAGCTTCTGGCCTCCTCCTCTCTTCCAAGTAACCTCACTAACCACTTTTTTCTTCTAACCCCTCTGGCCAATCTTCCCAGCTCACCTTGTGTGTAAGGCAAACCTTGGAGTAAGGTATAGGGGTGGGGAGAAGGTGGAAGGTTGGTTGGGAGCCCCTCCTCGGGTCTGTGATTTCTGGGATGGGTGTTGTGTTTCTGTATTACCTTTAACCTTATACCAGGTATATGTCTGTAACTATTCCTGTCTATAGTGTATATCTCTGCTTGTACATTGTGCTGAGCTGTAAATAGAGCTTNAGAGGGATCTGCTGGAGAAGATCCAGCAGAGGGCTACAAGGATGATGAGGGGACTGGAGCACTGCCTGATGAGGAGAGGCTGAGGGACCTGGAACTTTTGAGTCTGGAGAAGAGAAGGCTGAAGGGAGATATAATAAATGTTTATAAATATCTTAGGGCTGGGGGCCAGAGGCAGGGCACAGGCTCTGCTCACTTGCTGCCTGGGATAGGACAAGGGGCAACGGATGGAAGCTGCAGCACAGGAGGTTCCACCTCAACACAAGGGGAAACGTCGTTACTGTAAGGGTCCTGGAGCACTGGCACAGGCTGCCCAGAGAGGTTGTGGAGTCTCCGTCTCTGGATACTTTCAAGGCCTGTCTGGATGTGTTCCTGTGTAACCTGAGCTAGATTGTATGGTCCTGCTCTGGCAGAGGGGTTGGACTCGATGATCTCTTGGGTCCCTTCCAGTCCTTGACATCCTGCGATCCTGTGATTAATCCTGTCAGAGAGCTGCAAAAGTGATGAAAGGAGTATTATAAAGCTCCATGCGAAGCTGTTCATGTCCATCTTCTCCAACAGACTCTTCAAAGGCATCAGCAATTTCTGGCTCTATCCTGAGCTTTTTATGGATGTACCTTCAGCTCTGATTGCAACATTTTCTGCCTATCCATCCTTTTGCTTTCTCCTCTAGGGAAAAGTGGGATGGCTTATCAATTGGAAATGATCCTGATGAGGGCCATGGCCTGCTGTTTGGTCTTGTTGATTTAAAATTGTAGCACATCTTTTGTGAGAAAGGAAAAGAGAAAAACAGGTCTCTTCTCATCCTGTTCCTTCAAGTTATTTATTTATTTCCTCCCAGGCAATGGACTTCCAGAATGACTGGAAACTTATCACAGTGTTTTTTAGTGCTGAAAACCCGTGTTCTTCCTGTGCCTCCACGCTACTGGTAAGCTTTTCATTGGCTGGTTTAACAGTCAAGGCAGGTAGTTAAGAAGCTATCCCAAACTCTGCTCTCTGCCACAGTGAACCAAAGGAGAAGCTAGTTCTGGGATGTTGGAATGGCTCTATCCATTGCTGTAAGCCCCTGGTACATGATGTGTTTTGTATTTAAAAGCATCTGTGCTAAATCTGTGATCCCAAGTTTGAGATGCCTCAGTAAAACAATACTTTTCCACCTTTAAGTCTAAAGAAAATTTTTGTCTGTATCTCTGTCTTGTCTTATGTTTTATCTACTCACAGTTAGATTGTAAGACTAGTTCCAATGCAAGGCTGAGTTCAGAATGTCACTGCCATCCTTCAGTACACAGCTCAAAACAAAAGGCTTGCAATTTTTGGTGAGTTGATAATTTGAGTTTTCTACTGGTTTTGATGGCATATCTCATCTCATTTACAGAAGAACTGCATACTGGACAACCTGAAAAAATTGAAACCTGTCTTGGATTTTTTGTATAATGAGGTAAGTTTTATTCATCAGCCTTGAATATCTGAATCCTTTGGTGATTTTTCCAGTCTTCTTGACTGGGCTAGGGCTTGTACTACTGTTGAGTGACTTAGAACACCAGTCACATTGACTCCAGGCCACTGGGTCTACTTGTCACTACATACAAACAGCAAGGACAGATAGGTAACTGCTTTGGGGCTCTTCAGCCTGGAGAAGAGAAGGCTTCGAGGGGACCTGATAGTAACCTTCCAGTATCTGAAGGGGACCTACAGGAAGGCTGGGGAAGGATTATTTACAAGGTCCTGCAATGACAGGACAAGGGGCAATGGGTTTAAACTGGCAGAGGGGNACACAAGATGACATACCACTCAGTCTTTTGGTTTCTTAAATGTTTTCTGTGAAAAGTGGAGTACATCTGCATAGGTCTGAAAGTCATTCACTTTTCACAGAGCTGTTGTGAAAATAACTGGTGTCTAATCACTGCATCTCTGGAGTTACCTGAGCAGTGTGCAGACTGCTAGCTACCTGATGATGACTTATACAGGCCAGGGAAAACAGTAATTAAAATTATGTATAGTGGCTCTTTCCCCTTTATGTTTCATTTTTGAGATCTTAGCATTACTAAAGGTTTTCTGTTTGGATGAGCTAAGAATAATTTGCTTGTATACATTGGTTTATGGGAAATGCTCTGCACTGTGTCTTAGTCTATTAATGAATAGTAGACTAGATGCAGATATATCAGTGCTAAAGCAGATTATTAAATGTTTATCCAAAGCATTTCAAAATAGTATTTCAAAGTTCCAAGAATTTTGTTTTGCTGTATTTGAAGGCCTAAGGAGTGTTCTGAATCTGCTACTGTCAGATTTCATCAGGCCATGATCACTTGTTTTGCTCAGACTGACTTCAACAAATGTTGTGTATGGATGATGTTCCACCCACATATTCTCTTCATATTCTATCTGCTATTATTTTCAGAATCTGTTTATGTTCACTTGTAAGAGTGAAATATCATTATGTAACTGCAAAACTGCTTTCTGCTTGGGGGAGAGGTGAGGCAGGATGCATGAGTGTTTGTGCTATTATGCAGGACATTTCATCCCCAGCTTTGCATTGGTAATTTGCCACCAAAAAATCATAGTTCCTAGTTCACTTAAGTTCAGTTTAGCTGGCTGGTGGCCACTTCAGTTATGTAAAATGAATTGCTGAGTCTCAGTCAAGAAATCATGGTCAAAAGTACTTAACAAATGACAGGCACCATTATTATAGATGGCAGGCATAGGAGAAGGGTTCAGGATAGACCTGTCAAAGACTTAGATCATTGGTTTTACACAGGAAGAAACCCAGACCAGAGTAACATATATCAAGCTGTAGACACAATTTACCATTATGTTTACTTGCTAATCTTTAATTGCAAATAAAACATGTTAAACTTTTACTTTGTTACTCCAGGTTCCCAAGGCCTTTGTAAATCTAGTGGAGTTCACTGAACTCACAACTTCCTCTTTTGCTTGCCAAGATTACAGTAACACCAGGTAATAAAGATGCCTTTAAATTCTTAACACGTTCTCACAGGAGTGTTCAGACATGTGGCTATGTACAAGTATTGACTTTGCAACTGAGGTAGAGGCTTTTGAATGCTTTTTTTACCCTTAATACAATAGTATGTCAAAGATTTCAGGTTTTTGCTTTGTTTCTGTTAAACTCTTTCTGCAAGGCATATTTAGCAAGGCCAAATGCCAGGTCCTGCACTTGGGTCACAACGACCCCAAGCAATGCTACAGGCTTGGGGCGGTGTGGCTGGAGAGCTGCCTGGCAGAAAGGGATCTGGGGCTTGTAATAGACAGGAGCTGAATGTGAGCCAGCAGTGTGCCCAGGCAGCCAAGAAGGCCAATGGCATCCTGGCTTGCACTGAAAATGCTGTGGCCAGCAGGAGTAGGGAAATGATTGCCCATTGGACTCGGCTTTGGTGAGGCCACACCTTGAATATTGTGTTCAGTTTTGGGCACCGCAATACAAGAGAGATGTGGAGGTGCTGGAGCAGGTCCAGAGGGCAACAAAGCTGGGGAAGGACCTGGAGAATAAATCTTATGAGGAATGACTGAGGGAGCTGGGAATGGTTAGTTTGAAAAAGAAAAGGCCGAGGGGAGACCTCATTGCTGTCTGCAACTGCCTGAAGGGACATTGTGGAGAGGCTGGGGCTGTGCTCTTCTCTCAGGTAGTTGGAGACAGAACAAGGGGGAATGACCTCAAACTGAGACTGGAGAGGTGTAGACTGGATATTAGAAAAATGTTTTTCACAGAGAGAGTGGTCAGGGACTGGAAAGAGCTACCCATGGAGGTGGTGGAGTCACCCACCCTGGATGTGTTTAAGGGTCATGGTCACCTGGATGTGATGCTTAGGGCTATGGTTTAAGGTGAATCTTGTAGAGTAGGGTTCTAGGTGGGACTTGGTGATCCTGAGGGACTCTTGTGGCCTGTATGTTTCTGTGATTCTGTGATTTGTACTATGTAGGTGCTTTTAACCCTGCCAAGGTGGAGAGCATATATTTAAATACTGGGTTAGAAGGAGGGAGTAAGCGAAAGCCTTGATGCTATACAAGCACTGGTTAGCATCAGCCAAAGCATTAGTGTGTTATCAACAGTTCTAGCCACAAATCCAAAACATAGCACCACATGTTCTGCTCTGAAGAAAGTTAACCCTATTTCAGCCAGGCTGAGTACTGTAATTATGATCACAGCATTGCACAGTCTGCCTACCCTCTGCTCTTCAGTCAGTGCCACTTCCGCCCTGCAACTGCTGAGTCAAATCTCTGAAGGCTCTTCAAGAGTTTGAGTTTCTAAGTGTTGATGTGCACAAACTGGACTTAAAGCCCATTGTTAGGCCATGTGAAAGCTAATCCTCAGGCTCAAGGGTATGGTAGGATGGAGAATATCCAGCTTGTCAGTTAGTTATGGTAACTGCATGCCTAGGCACTTCATCTCTCTTTCTCAGCACCTTGTAACAGAAGTGTGAGTAGATGTCCCAATTTAGCATGGAGTAGGAGTGTGCACATGGACAGTTACGATAGAGTAGTTTACAGCTGATGAGATTACTCTCCATCTTACTCCACACACTATTTTTTCTTTCCTGTACCTGTGGCATAAGACACCATATGTACTAATACAGTCATCCTGAAGTGTTTCACAAGCTTTGTGTGTATACAACCTAGAAGATGTTCCATCAATCAATGAAGGCGGCTGGCTGCTGTCTAACCATGTGTATAATAGCAAGAATAAGCAGAGGGAAAGCTTCCCTTGTGAAAAGTGACTGCATGGAGCATTTTATCTTATTTCTTCTGTGCAAGGTACTATGGAGGAAAATGTGAACCAGGCAGAGTGTCCAGCGCAGAACCACAAAGATGATGAAGGGAATGGAACATCTCTCTTACGAGGAGGGAGTGAGGGAGCTGGGGCTCTTTAGTTTGGAAAAGAGGAGACTGAGAGGTGACCTATTCAGTGTTTATAAATATGTGCAGGGTAAATGCCAGGAGGCTGGAGCCAGGCTCTGCTCAGTGATGCCTGATGACAGGACAAGGGGCAGTGGGTGGAAGCTGAGGCATAGGAAGTTTCATTTAAACATGAGGAGGAATTTTTTCTCTCTAAGGGTGACAGAACACTGGAACAGGCTGCCCCAGGGAGTTATGGAGTCTCCCTCTCTGGAGATACTCAAAATCTACCTGGATGCATTCATGTGTGATCTGGTATAGGAGATTCTACTCTGGCAGGGGGGTTGGATTGGCTGAGCTTTCGAGATCCCTTTCAGCCCCTGACATTCTGTGATTCTATGATAAGAGGTGGAAAAGATGAATTTAGGAATATGGGCTTTGCCATATACTGAGGGCTCTAATTATTTTTTTCTCTAAGAAATGTTTGTATTTCCTTCTTAACTTAATGTACTTTAATTTTTGTTGTCACCATGCTCTTGCTGTTGAGTTTACCAGGCAAAAAACTTCCACCAATTAGCAAGCCTTATACTGCACTGCTTGATACACCTCGAGGTTCCTCTCAGGCTGAGGCCCAGATTGTCTTCTACATAAGGGTCTTGACCTTTGGCTAGCAAGTCCTAACTTTGAATTGTGACTGGAAAGAAAAACAGATGCTCATACAAAAAAGAAAAAAAAAGCATGTCTAAGAAGAGAATATTGGTGAATATTCCCAGTTCCATGTCATTACCTAAATTTAGCAATTGAAATTTGGGATGTATTAGGATTTTCAAGTCCCTTGCTTTTATAGTTTCTTAGTAACTATGTGTGTTGTCTGCACAAATACAGACTGGGTGATGAATGGCTGGAGAACAGCCCTGAGGAAAAGGACCTTGGAGTCTGGGGTGATGAAAAGCTCAACATGAGCCTGCAGTGTGCACATGCAGCCCAGACAGCAACCGAGTCCTGGGCTGCAGCAAGAGCAGTGTGGGCAGCAGGGCAAGGGAGGAGATTCTGCCCCTTTGCTCTGCTCTCCTCAGACCCCACCTGGAGTCCTGTGTGCAGTTCTGGAGCCCCCAGCAAAGAAAGGATATGGAACTGTTGGAGCGGGTCCAGAGGAGGGCCACAAAGATGATCAGAGGGCTGGAGCAGCTCTGCTATGAGGACAGACTGAGAGAGTTGGGGCTCTGCAACCTGGAGAAGAGAAGGTTTCGAGGGGACCTGATAGTAGCCTTCCAGTATCTGAAGGGGGCCTACAGGAAGGCTGGGGAGGGACTATTGATGAGGTCTTGCAATGACAGGACAAGGGGTAATAGGTTTAAACTGGCAGAGGGGAGATTTAGACTGGATGTTAGGAGGAAGTTGTTTCCAGTGAGGGTGGTGAGGCACTGGCACATATTGCCCAGGGAGGTTGTGGCTGCTCCCTCCCTGGAGGTGTTCAAGGCCTTGAGTGAGCTGTACTAGCGGGAGGTGTCTCTGCCTATGGCAGGAGGTTTGAACTGGATGATCCTTGAGGTCCCTTTCAACCTAAATCATTCTATAATCATAAATGTATCTTACATTGTTTCTTCCTACATTGTTGACAGATCTGAGTTCTCCATCTAAGTGCAGAAACATGCAGTATGCTTGTAGGTCAGAAATTTGGATGAGATGCCTTACAGTGCCAGGCCACTCTTTATAATTTGCAATGTTTTGCAACATTGAGCTTCCATCCACGTTTCCAGATGCAGATCTTGTGGCCAAATACTACTGCTAAAGTTCCTGTGGAATCATTTTGAGTGTGCTCAACTGCCCTGTGTGACTATGGGAAGGGAAATGTTTGAAAACTCTATTTTCACCCTGAACATGCTGCTAGTTGATGAGATTCTGTGCTAATCCCAACCCTGTGTGGTTTCTTCATCTGAATAGGCCTTGAGAAACAATCCAAAGCCCTGCATGTGGAAGTATATATAACTCTAAGCTTAGATTTAAAAATGATGATGTGCCAAACTGCTTTCTCAATGCAATGATTTAGTCTTCAATACATGCATATCAGTGACCTACTAAAACTCATGCTGTTTGCCTTGTTTGTTAACAGTTCACAACATCTTTCATGTTTTTTGTTCTCGTCTGCAGTAATCAGTGTGGTTGCTTTGGTGAACGCTCCGTATTCAGTGATAACACATGGAGGTGGTCCTATCAGGTATGACTTCTTTTGTGTTGTTTGGCTCTCATATTACTGGACACATTTATTTTTCCAGATTGGACTGAAGTAAGGAGTTGAGGGGAGAGGAGCAATCTGGACCTATTTCTGACATCAGGAATATCAGGGATATGTTCTTTCTATAGCTGAATGATCTTAGTACTGGTTTCTAATGACTATGTAGCTTTTGTCAATCTAGAATTTGTCATATCCCAACAAAGAAATAATCTGTCTTGTTCAGTAACCTGTCAGATGATATAGAAGAGGGAAATTTTCTGTTAATACAAAGACAGTTGTGCTGGAATTCCTTTTAAGATGGCAGAGAGGCTATAAGCCTGACATTTCATAGAATCAGTCAGGGTTGGAAGGGACCACAAAGATCATCTAGTTCCAATCCCCCTGCTGTGAGCAGGGACACCCCTACCCTAGATCAGGCTGTCCAGGACCTCATCCAGCCTGGCCTTAAACACCTCCAGTGATGGGACCTCAACCACCTCCCTGGGCAACCTATTCCAGGCTCTCACCACTCTCATACGGAAGAACTTCCTCCTCACATCCAGTCTGAATCTACTCACCTCCAGCTTTGCTCCATTCCCCCTAGTCCTGTCACTACCTGATTGCCTAAAAAGTCCCTCCCCAGATTTTTTTTTTGTAGGACCCCTTCAGATACCGGAAGACCACAATAAGGTTATCCTGGAGCCTTCTCTTCTCCAGACTGAACAACCCCAACTTTTTCAGTCTGTCCTCATAGCAGAGGTGCTGCAACCCCTCTGATCATTCTCGTGACCCTTCTCTGGGTACTCTCCAGCATGTCCACATCCCTGCCTCCACATCACCTCCCTTGCTTTGCTAAGCTTGCTGCTCTTTCAAAGAAGCTTATGGTAAATCAGTGTAGCTTACTCACAGCTACAAGGAGTCTCTAATTATTGTGCTAGATGACTTCATTAGATTATTGACTTAATTCTGGATTACAGATTTTTATTTTTGTGGTTTATTAGGAGTAGAGATAATCTTAGCTTGACTTAAGCTGTAACAAGCTGCATGTGTATTTTGTCAGTGACATGGAGAGAGGAATGGAGTGCACCCTCAGCAAGTTTGCAGATGACACCAAACTGTGTGGCACAGTCGACTTGCTAGAGGGCAGGGATGCCATCCAGAGGGACCTGGACAGGCTGGAGAGGTGGGCCCAGGCCAACCTCATGAAATTCAATAAGGCCAAGTGCAAGGTCCTGCACCTGGGTAGGCACAATCCCAAGCACAAATCCAGGCTGGGTGGTGAATGGCTGGAGAGCAGCCCTGAGGAAAAGGACCTTGGAGTCTGGGTTGATGAAAAGCTCAACATGAGTCTGCAGTGTGCACATGCAGCCCAGACAGCAACCGAGTCCTAGGCTGCATCAAGAGCAGTGTGGCCAGCAGGGCAAGGGAGGGGATTCTGCCCCTTTACTCTGCTCTTGTCAGACCCCACCTGGAGTACTGTGTGCAGTTCTGGAACCCTCAGCACAGGAAGGACATGGAAGTGTTGGAGCGGGTCCAGAGGAGGGCCACAAAGATGATCAGAGGGCTGGAGCAGCTCTGCTATGAGGACAGGCTGGGGGAGATTTAGACTGGATGTTAGGAGGAAGTTGTTTGCAGTGAGGGTGGTGAGGCACTGGCACAGGTTGCCCAGGGAGGTTGTGGCTGCTCCCTCCCTGGATGTGTTCAAGGCCAGATTGGATGAGGCCTTGAGTGAGCTGTACTAGTGGGAGGTGTCCCTGCCTATGTCAGGGGGTTGGAACTAGATGATCCTTGAGGTCCCTTCCAACCTTACCATTCTATGATTCTATGATACACTCTCTACTTGATAATACTAGTCTTGAGGTCTGTGGTAATGGGTTGGACCTGATGATCTTTGAGGTCTCTTCCAAACTTGGTGATACTGTGATACTTACCTAACTGTTTATCTATTCAGGATGCTTGGGAAAAGCTACTGGACTATAAGAGGTTTGATCAAAAGAATGACTTCACTGTCATTTTTCAGCCTTCTCTTCAAGAAAGTAATCTACTGATCAACCTGGTAAGTAAACTTCATTTGAACCATTCTTTCTGGGTCTGTTGAGATTGCATGTGATATTCAGATGGCTTTTTCCTATTGAGACTGTATGCAACACTAGAAGGCAAGGCTGGTCAGGCACACGCAGAACACACCTTGGGATCAAACACAGGGATCCTGAAAGTGGAGCTTGCTGCAAACAGCACCAGAGATCCTGTGGTTTTAGGACACAGTGTTCCTAGAAAAATCAAGTTATGACATGTCTGTAGGTTACATCATGAGTGTCTGGAAACCTTTATGTAACTTTGTAGCCATCAGCATGTTCATCCCTGATTAAACTCATGTGTGTTTGGCAACAAAGGCAAAAAACTGGCAACAGGAAGTGTTAAAAAATGGCTAAGGGAGAAAATGATAAAGGTCTTGTGAACTATATTAGAAAGCAGAGTTACTTCCCTGCAATAAGATTAATGGAATCTGGGAATGAATTTTGTCCAGATTTTCTATCTAGTATAACCAATGGGGAATGAATATAGATGGGATTGTATGCCATGCCAGATATGGTTTTGCCATAAATTAATTTTAAAGTTCAATTGCCAAGGTTTTCTGAGACTTGGCGATGAAGAGGGAAAATGTTACTTCCTGGATAATAATTTTATGCTTCCTGGGCATCACAATAGCTCTCTGAATTTGTTTTAGTTCCCTTGATTTCCCCC
>VWZE01026278.1:74019-86885 GCA_013396675.1 Eubucco bourcierii
CCCCCCCAGTTCAATATTGGAACAAAGTGAACTGGGAAATTTGTTTCTCAGGAAGATTAAGATCTACTGTGCTGCAAAATCTTTTCTTTGCTGATGGGTTTTCCAATGCTAGGCTTACCCTGTTGATGGCTAGTCCATATCCAAATGGAAAATGTGCTGGTTTGAGGCTAATTGAAATATTTTAATAGAGAAAATTATATTATAGGCTGTGAAAGGAAAACAATGGTGATGTCTACTTCACTCACAGGCTTGCTGAGATGTTTAAGAATAAGAACTCCAAACATAGATAACACAGTCTCTCGGTCTTTCTCTGGGAGCCAGTGTGTCCTCTCTTCTCTGCTGAGTAACCTCACTAACCACTTTTTTCTTCTAACCCTTCTGACCAATCCTCCAAATTCACCTTGTGCGTAAGGCAAACCTTGGGGTAAGGCAGAGGGGTGGGGAGAAGGTGGAAGGGTGGTTGGGAGCTCCTCCTGGGGTCTCTGATTTCTGGGAGGGGAGTTGTGTTTCTGTATTCCTTTTAACTTGTCTATGTCTGTAACTATTCCTGTCTATAGTGTATATCTCTGCTTGTACATTGTGCTGAGCTGTAAATAGAGCTTCAGTCCTTAACTTCCAGCTGGCTGAGTCTGTTCTGGGTGATTTTAGAAAGTGTGTGGGGGTGGAGAACTCCCAAACCATCACAGAAAACTTCTGATTTTCATGGATTAATTTCTAGTAAGTTGCTCTGTAAGTGTCTTAAATGCTGTCTTATGTCATTGGTGGACTCTCCTGTTTTGTGGTACACCTGCAGGCCATCATGTGCAATCCTTCAAACTCTTTCAACAGTTACTTTCATTTTAAAATAAGCATGATATAGAATCATAGTATGGTTTAGGTTGGAAGTGACATCAAAGATCACCTAGTTCAACCCCCCCCACCATAGGCAGAGACACCTCTCACTAGAACAGTTCTGTCAATTCTGACAACTATATAGTTCCAACTATAAAATAAAATCTGAGTATTTTTTTTTTTCTTCCACTTTACCCCTAGTTGTCAAAATCAGGGAATTACTTGGCCTCAAATTCTGCATGCTTCCACTTTTTAAATGCACATGAGTGTTATCTGGAGGAAATGTTGTTTATTCAAAGCATTCATGGAATCTTATCTGTGCCTGTCCCCGATCATGATGAATCTTTATTGTGGGTCTAGTCTAGTCCTGTTGATGTGTGGTCTCTTCACTGCTGCCTTACAGCTGTAGTTACAGCAGTCATAAGAACAGCATCTGTTCTGTCTTGGCACAACAGCGGTAACTCGGATCAGTAACAAGTGGCTTAATGAGAGTACACGAGACTGATACTATTGTGGATGTTAATATTTTACACAGTGAGACCTTTTGTGACTCAATATCTTTCCAGATACCCTTAATGTTTTCTCATGCTTGAAATGCTTTCTCTTTCAGGGCAGGGATGGTTTCGATACCACATCAAAGACAAAAGGGGAAACTCTGGAAGAAGATTATATTTCCATTGCTTTGGGCCTCTGGAACAACATGGTGAGCAGTACCACAGGAAGTGTTTCTTGCTAGGCTTAGTACAGATGCCTAGTAGCATCTCCATGGGCCAGACTTTGAGCAGCAAGGGTGCAAAAGGAAGGAAGACTATAGGAAAGGAGCATTCCATGACTGCTATCCTCAGTTGTGCAGAGACTGCCTTTGAGTAATATTAAATGTTCCATGTCAGGAAGGACATGGAGGTGTTGGAGCGGGTCCAGAGGAGGGCCACGAAGATGATCAGAGGGCTGGAGCATCTCTGCTATGAGGACAGGCTGAGAGAGTTGGGACTCTGCAGCCTGGAGAAGAGAAGGCTTCGAGGGGACCTGATAGTAGCCTTCCAGTATCTGAAGGGGGCCTCCAGAAAGGCTGGGGATGGACTATTTACAAGGTCTTGCAATGACAGGACAAGGGGCAATGGGCTTAAACTGGCAGAGGGGAGATTTAGACTGGATGTTAGGAGGAAGTTGTTTGCAGTGAGGGTGGTGAGGCACTGGCACAGGTTGCCCAGGGAGGTTGTGGCTGCTCCCTCCCTGGAGGTGTTCAAGGCCAGATTGGATGAGGCCTTGAGTAACCTGTACTAGTGGGAGGTGTCCCTGCCTATGGCAGGGGGTTGGAACTAGCTGATCCTTGAGGTCCCTTCCAACCTTACCATTCTATGATTCTATGATTCTATGATCCTTGAGGTCCCTTGAGGGCCTTTTTTCCCCCCCCTAATAACCTTCTTATATATTTAATTATTTATTTTAACTAAAAATAATATGCAATGGACAATTAAGTTAAAGATAAAAGACATTTTTTGCTTGTTTTGCAGTCCACATGTTAATAAGATTTTCATTTGAGAGTACCTACTGCTCCTGTGTCTGTCAGAATTGTCCTAAGCATGAAGGGAAAAAACTCTATGCTGCCATCACCTTTTAGTAAACCACATTGAAAAATAAATTTGTGAAGGCTGCCGTGTTCTTTTTTCCCTTTTATGTCTGATTCTGTCAGAGGTAATGCTGTTGTAGTCCTGGTCATTATCATTTAAAGAAGCAGGATTTGCAGGAGGAGACTTCTATTTAACTAGATGAAAAACCATACAGTCAGTTTAATTAAAGATCATAGATGAAAAACCATACAGTCAGTTTAAAGATCATAGATGAAAAACCATACAGACAGTTTAATTAAAGATCACAGAATTGTAGAATAGTTGAGGTTGGAACGGAGATTTCAAGGTTATCTAATCCAACCCACCTGCAGGGACTTCTTCTCACAGACAATTGGAGACAGAACAAGAGGGAATGGCCTCTAGCTGAGACTGGGGAGGTTTAGATTGAAAAACTTTTTCCTAATGTCCACAGAGAGAGGGGTCAGGGACCAGAATGTGCTGCCCAGGGAGGTGGTTGAGTCGCCTACCCTGGATGTGTTGAAGGGTCGTTTGGATGTGGTACTTGGGGCTATGGTTCAAAGTGAGTCTTGTAGAGTAGGGTTCTAGGCTGGACTTGGTGACCCTGAGGGGCTTTTCTGACCTGGATGTTTCTGTGATTCCGTGACTCACAGATTAGATCAGGTTGCTCAGACCCCTATCTAACCTGACCTTGAATGTTTACAGAGATTGGGCATCTTGGCCTTATTGAACCTCATGAATTTCACTTGGGCCCACTTCTCAAGCTTGTGCAGGTCTCTGTGGATGCCATCTCATCCCTCATATATGTCAACTGTACTACTCAGCTCGATGTCATCTGCACGCTTGCTAAGAGTGCAATTGATCTCACTGTCTGTACCACTGATGTTATCTTTTAGTTAAAGTTAGTTGGACCTTAGTTAGTTGGTAGGAGCCAAAGAGTTAAAAATTCATCAGCCCTTGAAACTCTAACCTTGGAACAATCATGCTGAATCTAGTTATCTACTTTACCATTATCTGTGATGATGTCAAAGTTCCTGCCTCAGTTCTCGTAAAATATATGCCATGATAACATACACTTCCTATTAGGCAGTCAGCTTCACCAGTCAAATGAGCAAAGCAAACATTGAAAGTCAGATTCTTGAAGTGTGAATTAAACATTGTTCCTGGCATTTCTCTGTAAAGAAACTGAGTTATTTTAACTGCTCATCTTAGAGCCCACATCAATCTTGAAATTTTTTACCTAGAGCATACCATTACTGTCGCCTAAGCATGATCTGTGAGATGGTAGAAAGCAATTTGCATGTTGTCCTCTGATAGTAACCATTAGAAATGTTAAGGCTATTTGGGAGCAAGCTGCCCAAAACATGAACATCCAATTTGCTGTGAGAAATGGCCATTTGCATCTGCTTAGCACAGTTAGAATCATAGAATCATAGAATGGTAAGGTTGGAAGGGACCTCAAGGATCATCTAGTTCCAACCTGCCTATGGCAGGGACACCTCACACTAGTACAGGTTACTCAAGGCCTCATTCCATCTGGCCTTGAAACCACTCCGGGAGGNCTTGAACACATCCAGGGAGGGAGCAGCCACAACCTCTCTGGGCAACCTGTTCCAGTGCCTCACCACCCTTACTGTAAAGAACTTCCTCCTAACATCCAGTCTAAATCTCCCCTCTGCCAGTTTAAGCCCATTGCCCCTTGTCCTGTCATTGCAGGACCTTGTAAATAATCCTTCCCCAGCCTTCCTGTAGGCCCCCTTCAGATACTGGAAGGCTACTATCAGGGTTGTTGTACTCACAGTTGTACTCACAGTTGTTACAGCAGCAAATTTTAAAAACAAAATGCTGAATGAGTTTGCAGAGAGTGCAGAAAATGAATGCTCCCACCTGGAGAGGGACCACAGTGCCATTAGTTTGCCAGCCCATTTTGTACCTCTCCAGCAGAAATTAATGCAGACAACTGAACTAAATTTGTCAGATTCTGAGATCCATCTAAATGTGACAATATATCAACCTACTTTTCTGAGGCTTAGTAGTAGGAAACTGGTCTCCATGTTTGAGTGGTGTCCTTCTCTGTTTTCCTGTGGGCTTTTTTGTTTTGTTTCATTTTTTGTTATTGGGGGGNTCTATGGTCTCTTACTGCTTGGGTTTTTAGACTTCATTTTATGCAGAATCCAATACTAGGCATATTGAATATTCTTTATGACAGTATCATTCCCAGTCTGAAACAGATCCTCCAGATCCAGGTACTACAGAAGGGGAGAGGACCAGGATTTACCTTCTGAAGTTTAGTAACACATAGAGACACCCTCAGTCAACTCAGCACTGTCTCTTTTCTGCCCTCTCAAACTCTTACACAAATCCCTTCTATCCCTTCCAATGACATTTTTAATTTGCAGCTTTTGTCAGCAGAAAGAGCCTTCCTCTTTCTTTTGCTTCACTTTTCTGCCCCTAACCCTTTTCTTCACAGGCTTTATTTGGCTTCCTGGGCTCTGCTCTTGAGCATCCTATTCCTTGGTCTGTTAATCTATTTTAGTCACTTTAACTACTAGGAGCATTTTGTGGACAAAACAGAGGTGAAAAACTCTAAGCAAAATGGAGTGGAACTTGTAAGGATGGCTGTGCTAGGGCTAGCTCTCCAGACTTGGGCAGTGAGCATGCTGGGGAGCCACCAGAATCAGAGGACTGTCATAAAGGAAACAATTAACTTTGCTTTATTTTAGTGTTTTTCCTCAGTGTGAGGTGCTTCCTCTAGTGAGGGGACCCCCTAGGTGATGTGCAAGAAGAGTGAAATGTGGCAAAGCTACATCTTGCTAGTGGGTTGAAGGGGAGCTGTAGGAATGGTAGTATATTCTTTACAACTCCTTCCCCCCCTCTGCTTTCCTGCTTCCTCTTTGTTTTAGTAGAATTTTCTTAACAGAGCTGGTAATCATCAAAAAGACATCTTTTGGGCTATGTTCCATGTCTGCCTCTAATGGCATTCTGCCATTATGATATGTCAAAAGCACTGGCACGTATCCTCACCTGGTAAAGGTCTCTCCAGTTCTACTGTAATTTATGCCAACTCCCTTAAAAATAAAACAAACTGACCCACAATGATATATTTGGAACTGATAGGAAATCAAGATCGTGACTTGATGAGCAGGAAACACAGCAGAACAAGTTGCTGCCTGAGCACTGCATTCAGAGAGGTTCCCTTTTTCTGCTGTCTGTCAGGCAGCCCTTATTTTGAGGTGTGTTACCAGCCTCTTGGAATGATTTCCTGCTTATTGGCTAAAGGGCACAACCTTTGAAAATCTTGTGGCAATTGGAACTAGGACTACACTTCAACCTGAGAAGAAGCTGAGCTATCAACTGTCCTAGGTGTGGCTGGGTATTTTACCAAAACATTTCTGGCACCTAGGAGTAATGCAATTCACGTGTTAAGCACATCAGAGAACAGTCAGCTGAATGACCTTGGGTGGCTAGAAAAAGCTGAGAGAGGCTGACTGTTTACTTGGACAGCTTGGCTGTTTACCACAGAGAGCCCAAAGGGTTAATTTTGGTCAATGCTTAGGATTTTACCTCTGGAAATATATCTGAGGGCAAAGTTCCATTCTTCTCGGTAAAGAGCTGTGGTTGTGTTTGGCATTCTTCTGAGTAACAGAAAATACCATAAAACTTCCTATCTTACAATTGAGAGACTGAAACCAGGCAAGAACCTGAATGAGAACAGCACTGCAGGAGGGTGCCTCTGCCTCTCTTCAACTCTCTGTAGTTGCAAAGCCGCTCTTTGTATTTGAAAAGTCTTGGCAGTCAGGTGAAGTCCTCGGTGACCAGAAGAAGGGAAATGTGCTGATTTTGAAAAGGGGTGAAAAAATAGGACTCTGGAAATTACTAACCAAGGACAAGTCCCAAGTCCTACCTGACCAGCCTTGTGGCTTTTTGCAATGGCATAGCTATATTAGTAAACAAGGGAAGATCAACAGATGATGTCCTCTCTCTGGACTTCTGTAAAACTTTGACACAGTTCCCCACAACATCCTTCTCTCTAAACTGGAAAGGTAGGGATTTGATGAATGGACTGTTCAGTGGACAAGGAATGGGTTGGATCTGCTCTCGTCAGACCCCACCTGGAGTACTGTGTGCAGTTCTGGAACCCTCAGCACAGGAAGGACATGGAAGTGTTGGAGCAGGTCCAGAGGAGGGCCACAAAGATGATCAGAGGGCTGGAGCAGCTCTCCTATGAGGACAGGCTGAGGGAGTTGGGGCTCTTCAGCCTGGAGAAGAGAAGGCTTCGAGGGGACCTGATAGTAGCCTTCCAGTATCTGAAGGGGGCCTACAGGAAGGCTGGGGAGGGATTATTTACAAGGTCCTGCAACGACAGGACAAGGGGCAATGGGTTTAAACTGGCAGAGGGGAGATTTAGACTAGATGTTAGGAGGAAGTTCTTTACAGTGAGGGTGGTGAGGCACTGGAACAGGTTGCCCAGGGAGGTTGTAGATGCTCCCTCCCTGGATGTGTTCAAGGTCAGATTGGATGAGGTCTTGAGTGAGCTGTACTAGTGGGAGGTGTCCCTGCCTATGGCAGGGGGTTGGGACTAGCTGATCCTTGAGGTCCCTTCCAACCTTACCATTCTATGATTCTATGATCACATACAATGGATACTGGTCAATGGCTTGATGTCCAGATGGCTGACAAGTGGTGTCCCTCAGGGGTCCATACTGGGACCAGTGCTGTGCAATATTTTGATCAGTGATATAGACAGTGAGATTGAGTGCACCCTCAGCAAGTTTGCAGGTGATACCAAGCTGAGTGATGTGGTTGATAAGACCCTGAAGTACGGGATGCCATTGAGAGGCATGTGGACAGACTGGAGAAGGCAGCTGAGAAAAAACTCATAAGGTTCAATAAGGCAAAGTGCAAGGTCCTGCACCTAGGTTAGGGCAATCCTTGATACCAATACAGGCCAGGGGGTGACAAAATTGAAAAGGAGTTGGGTGTACTGGTGGATGAGAAGCTGGACATGAGCAAACAATACAACCCAGAGGACAAATCACATCCTGGGCCACATCAAAAGAATCATGGCCAGCAGATCAAGAGAGGTGATTCTTCCACTCTGCTCTGGTGAGACCTCACTTTTAATAATGTATCCAGCTATAGGGTCCCCAATGCAAGAAGGACATGGACCTGCTGGAGGAGGGCCACAAAGATGATCAGAGGGCTGGAGCACCTCTCCTAAGAGGACAGGCTGAAAGGATTGGGGCTGATCAGCCTCAAGAAGGCTTCAGGGAGACCTTATAACTGCATTTCAATATCTGAAGGGGACCTACAGGAAGGCTGGGGAAGGGCTTGTAGTAACAGGACAAGACACAATGGTTTCAAACTGGAGCAGGGTAGATTTAGGTTGAACATAGAGGAAGTTGTTTACAATGAGAGTGATAAAATACTGGAACAGGCTGCCCAGGGAGGTGGTGGAGGCCCCATTCCTGAAGGCATTCAAGGTCAGACTTCATAGGGACCTCAGTTACCCAATCTAGTTGGAGGTGTTGCTGTTCACTGCAGGGGTGGTTGGAAAAGAAGACCTTTGAAGGTCCCTCCCAACCCAATGCATTCTGCGATTCTCTGTTCAGAGGTTTTACGCTGACTTAGAAACTGACTTAGAAACTCTGCACCAGAACAGAGCCTCACGCTCGCAGGCCTGCACAACAGATGTGCTAGAATTCAGGAGAGGTTTTGACTGACCACAATGCATGCTTGGTGTCTAATTTCCTAAGCAGGGCCTTGGAGCTGTATGGGAACTGTCAGTCTTTGCTGGGAGTGTCTCTGAGCAATTTAAGATCAACTACCTCCTGGAAAAATTTGTTGTCATCACCAAGCTCCCAACAATGTACTAGTGTCTAATACTAGTTTGAATTGTATTCCTCTCCAAGAAATGCCAACCATTGTCCCATATTCTGTGGGATGATTCTGTGCTGTCATTAAGTAACTATTCTGTTTTGGGAAAGTATCATCTCCCACTGTATCTTTTCTCCAAGCTTGATTGCTTTGCCTATTTCAGAGACATTGCTTTCATTACAGAGTCTCCCTTTAAAGCACAGTCCACTTCTTCAAATGCTTCTTCCAAGGAGTATCAACTCTAACCCTCTATTTCTCTGAATCTTACCATTATTTTCATTGGTGGAACAACCGAAACAGAATGTAACATTCCTGCCCAGTATGTATTGATCATGTCAAACCTGTTGTTGTATTTTCCAGTCCCTTCAATCCTGTTTCTCATGTAGTCCACTGCTTCGGGCAGCTGCTGTTGCTAATGCAAACAGAGCAGACGTTCCATGAGAAGGTGTCCCCTCTCCATCTTGTCAGAAGGCAAACAGAAACATTTTCAAGTCTCTGTGTAGGATTGCAGTGCACCCTTTGATGGTGTCTAGCATATATGGCAATGCAGATAAGGAAACAATTCTGAAGGTGAGATAAATTAGCAGACTTTTAGTAACACAGCCATCAGAGGACTGATGGGTGACCTTGTGTATTCTTGAGGTCAGTGGTAGCAGGTTGGACTTGATGATCTTTGAGGTCTCTTCCAACCTTGGTGATACTGTGATACATTCTTTGTTTCTCACTGCTGCAAAATGAATTTGCAGCAAAGGGATTACATAATGATCATAACACAGAAGGGAGGAAGTTAAGGCAACATAGATCTGTTGCCAAATAGAAGATTTTTAGTTTTTCAAGGAGTTTCAGTAATGCTGCTTTTACTTCACAGTTCAGTCTACTCGAAGGTGTTTTTCCTTCCACACAAAAGCCTTGTATATTTCCTTTATAATTTTACATGAAAACTACGAATTCTAAACTCCTAAACATCTTTGTCAGTGACATGGACACAGGAATCAGTGCACCCTCAGCAAGTTTGCAGATGATACTAACCTGTGTGGCACAGTTTACTTGCTAGAGGGCAGGGATCCATCCAGAGGGACCTGGACAGGCTGCAGAGGTGGGCCCAGGCCAACCTCATGAAATTCAACAAGACCAGGTGTAAGGTCCTGCACCTGGGTAGGCACAATCCCAAGCACAAATCCAGGCTGGGTGGTGAATGGCTGGAGAGCAGCCCTGAGGAAAAGGACCTTGGAGTCTGGGTTGATGAAAAGCTCAACATGAGCCTGCAGTGTGCACATGCAGCCCAGACAGCAACCGAGTCCTGGGCTGCAGCAAGAGCAGTGTGGGCAGCAGGGCAAGGGAGGGGATTCTGCCCCTTTGCTCTGCTCTCATCAGACCCCACCTGGAGTACTGTGTGCAGTTCTGGAGACCTCAGCACAGGAAGGACAAGGAAGTGTTGGAGCGGGTCAAGAGGAGGCCACGAGGATGATCAGAGGGCTGCAGCAGCTCTGCTATGAGGACAGGCTGAGAGAGTTGGGGCTCTGCAGCCTGGAGAAGAGAAGACTTCAAGGGTACCTGATAATAGCCTTCCAGTATCTGAAGGGGGCCTCCAGAAAGGCTGGGGATGGACTATTGACAAGGTCTTGCAATGACAGGACAAGGGGCAATAGGTTTAAACTGGCAGAGGGGAGATTTAGACTGGATGTTAGGAGGAAGTTCTTTACAGTGAGGGTGGTGAGGTACTGGCATAGGTTGCCCAGGGGGCGTTGTGGCTGCACCCTCCCTGGAGGTGCTGAAGGCCAGGTTGGAGGAGGCCTTGAGTGCCCTGTACTAGTGGGAGGTGTCCCTACCTATGGCAGATGGTTGGAACTAGATGATCCTTGAGGTCCCTTCCAACCTTACCATTGTATGAGTCCATCTAACAGACAAGCAGTATATTGATCTCAAGAACTTTTCTTCCATTTCAATTGAGTTTAATGTTGTGTCATTTCTAGTTTATTTGTTCTAGAGCCAGTTATTCCTTTGTATAATGTTGTTGTAGTTTTTTGTGCAAGAGCGTGACAGACTGAGATTACTGAGATTCTGTGATAAACTCTCAAGCATACCTTTCTTGTGTGTTCATGAGCATGGTTTCAGAGCCTGGCAGAAGGTAAAAAATGCAGTGGATGAGGCCTGGGAGGATGGACAGACTGCTGCAGGCAGTTGTTAGCTGGCAGTCAAGCTGTGTCAATCCGTCCTTTGCTTTCTCTTACCCGGTCCATCCGTGGAGTAAAACTGGCTTGCAAGTTGCAGTAGAGTTAAAACTGCATGCCATATGGAGGGAAAACTAATCATGAGGGTGGTTTAAACTATGCTCTGCTGGAGCATCTCTACAGTTGCTGTGGTTGAGCTGATAAATAGTGACTTGATCGGTACGAGATCAGTGCCTTGTGGGAAAAGCACTTACTGGGTCAGTGTTCTCAGGAGCAGAGGTAATGTGTGGATGATTGTTCTAACAGTGATGGTATGACAGTCTGAGAGGCATGTGAGAGGTCTTCTTTTCAGTCTCTTCCTTTTCTAGGTATACATGTGGTATTGTTGCTTATAGATAAAATTTACTATAAGCAAAGGTAGTTTTAAAATGCATGTTTCAAAAACATTACCTGTGGAACCTTTGAGTTGTTACTCTCCCTTTTCTCCCCCACACTGCATGTGTACAAGTCCTCTGTTTTCTCCCTTTCCAGATGGAGCCAGTTGGACAGAAACAGCCTTACAGTGCCACAAAAATACTTCAGGTCCAGTGCCCATCTCAGGTAAAAGGTTTTCCATATTATTGTGAGGTTTTCTTTACTCTTTGTAGAATTTCCAACTTTTCAAGTGCTGTCGTAATTTTCTGAAGCTCTTGGGAATATGCCCTTGCCTGAGATATTGTATGGTTAAGAGATGACCATTCTTAAAGTTCATTCAGGCAGATTCTTTATTTTATAAAGATGAAACTCTGAAAGTATTTTTGACAAAAAACAGTAAAATCACCTTTTGTATCAGATTTTTTTTTAAAAATTCAAAATCATAGAATCATAGAATCATAGAATGGTAAGGTTGGAAGGGACCTCAAGGATCATCTAGTTCCAACCCCCTGCCATAGGCAGGGACACCTCCCACTAGTACAGCTCACTCAAGACCTCATCCAATCTGGCCTTGAACACATCCAGGGAGGGAGCATCCACAACCTCCCTGGGCAAACTGTTCCAGTGCCTCACCACCCTCACTGTAAAGAACTTCCTCCTAACATCTAGTCTAAATCTCCCCTCTGCCAGTTTAAACCCATTGCCCCTTGTCCTGTCATTGCAGGACCTTGTAAATAATCCTTCCCCAGCTTTCCTGTAGGCCCCCTTCAGATACTGGAAGGCTACTATCAGGTCCCCTCGAAACCTTCTCTTCTCCAGGCTGCAGAGCCCCAACTCTCTCAGCCTGTCCTCATAGGAGAGCTGCTCCAGCCCTCTGACCATCTTTGTGGCTATAACTAGCTAACTTGAATTGATAAAACCAAACCCATGGAACTCATTGTTTTATATAATTTAGCTTTTCTGTGATTTGACTGTCTGATGTTAACTGTTTTAGTCCCTGGAGCTATCAATAGCCCAGGAGTATCATCAGAGTCTGAGCATCTGAGGTTCAAAGTACAGGTTCTTGAATGTTCCTTGCATTTGAAGTCTTACTTCAGGAATTTGACAGTGATATAATATTACTGAAATGCAGAAGCTTCACTGAACAGCAATGAAAACATCAAAGAAACTGAATGATGTGTTTTGTTTGGTGTTAAGTATAAGGTAAGATGTGGTGCTATAGCATGGCGTAATTTTGAGGTCTAACCTGGTTTACTTCACTAGCCCCATGTTCATTTGAAAATTTGTACTGTAAAGATTTTATTAATGTTTTTTAATACAGCCAGAAAATGTTAACATCAGCTGACTGTTTCCACCAACATTGCTAAACAAACTCTCTTCACTCTGCAGGAAAATCCTTATTTCTTTACATATAGAAATAGTAACTACTCATCTTCCCCAGAGATGTCAAACACCAGAGAAACATCCCAGGTATAGTAGGACTGTTTGCATCATGTGGACCGAGGGTATTTCAGGGAGGGAGGCAAGTGGGTGACAGTATGTGACATCATTTGCAGATGACACCAAGCTGTGTGGCACAGTCGACTTGCTAGAGGGCAGGGATGCCATCCAGAGGGACCTGGACAGGCTGGAGAGTTGGGCCCAGGCCAACCTGATGAAATTCAATAAGGCCAAGTGTAAGGTCCTGCACCTGGGTAGGCACAATCCCAAGCACAAATACAGGCTGGGTGGTGAATGGCTGGAGAGCAGCCCTGAGGAAAAGGACCTTGGAGTCTGGGTTGATGAAAAGCTCAACATGAGCCTGCAGTGTGCACATGCAGCCCAGACAGCCAACCGAGTCCTAGGCTGCATCAAGAGAAGCGTGGCCAGCAGAGCAAGGGAGGTGATTCTGCCCCTTTACTCTGCTCTCGTCAGACCCCACCTGGAGTACTGTGTGCAGTTCTGGAACCCTCAGCACAGGAAGGACATGGAAGTGTTGGAGCGG
>VWZE01026278.1:107250-117686 GCA_013396675.1 Eubucco bourcierii
CTGTACTAGTGGGAGGTGTCCCTGCCTATGGCAGGGGGTTGGAACTAGATGATCCTTGAGGTCCCTTCCAACCTTACCATTCTATGATTCTATGATTTGCAGATTGAACTTTCTTGGTCTTAAAATTCCCTCTTGCTTCAGTAGTTTCCAATCTCTGTAATTTGGGGGCAATGGGTTTAAACTGGCAGAGGGGAGATTTAGACTAGATGTTAGGAGGAAGTTCTTTACAGTAAGGGTGGTGAGGCACTGGAACAGGTTGCCCAGGGAGGTTGTGGATGCTCCCTCCCTGGATGTGTTCAAGGCCAGATTGGATGAGGCCTTGAGTAACCTGTACTAGTGGGAGGTGTCCCTGCCTATGGCAGGGGGTTGGAACTAGATGATCCTTGAGGTCCCTTCCAACCTTACCATTCTATGATTCTATGATTCTATGATTTCATTGTCAATTATTGGTTTTATTTTTAGTTAGTGTCTCAAATAGAGGCCTGGGATGTTTAATCACGTTACCTTTTGCGTCATGGCTCAACAATCCTCCCAGGTTAGCATGAATCTGCTAGTGATGTTGCAGATCTGTGCCTCAGTGAGCTTCTAGTGACTGAAGTAGGGACCCACATGTCCTTCCAGACTTGATTCTGGTAGGACTTGCTTGGTTTCAGAAAAGCAAATCTCTGCTTCTCTGAATAGACAGACAGAATAACCCTGTCCTGTGAATATAAGCATCTATTGAAGGTGTTTTTTACAGGAGGAATGTAGATGCAACATTCTGACTCTGATTTAAGGTCTCTCTGATGGCTGTCAGCAGAAAATTAACATTTGAAGTTGGGCTGCTGTTGGTTTTGCTAACCAGTTGTAGTTTTTCTTTTTAACAAAGGTTACTGGCTAGAGTACACCTGTATCTCAAGGCCTTGATCAATGGACAGGGATAGTTAGTAAAGCCTTTAAAATTAGATAATCTCAAAATACCTGCAACCTTCTCACACCATGTCAGGTGTCATGTTGAATTTAATACTTGCTTGTCTGGTATCAAGTCAGGGCACTAAGCAGACCTTGAATGGGATAATAAATGCCATGCTGATGAACTGACCTGAAGGAAGCTTTTGATCTTGAAAGCATGTCTCTTTGTTTCTGAGAGTAGCAAATAACCTAACCTAACCTTTCATTTTGCCTTCCTTATGTTATTGAGACACTTCTGAAAGCACAGTTTAGGTTTGTGTTGCCTTTCATATGGATGTGCTGTAGAAGTAAAATCTTGTTATTTGTTTTCCCTTAAGACAAGCTTGGAATTGGTAGGGACCTGTGTGTACATACCAACTGCATCTCTATGGGAGGTATTTCTCTAAGACCTCTCTGAGATGCTTTACTGCAATCTTGACAGGATTTTTTACACTGTCACAGAATCACAGACTGATTTAGGTTGGAAGTGACCTCAAAGCTCATCCAGTTCCAACCCCCCACCATAGGCAGGGACACCTCCCACTAGTACAGCTCACTCAAGGCCTCATCCAACCTGTCCTTGAACACCACCAGGGAGGGAGCATCCACAGCCTCCCTGGGCAACCTGTTCCAGTGCCTCACCACCCTCACTGGAAGGAACTTCTTCCTAACATCTAGTTTAAATCTCCCCTCTGCCAGTTAAAATCCATTACTCCTTGTCCTGTCATTACAAGTCCTTGTAAATAGTTCCTCCCCAGCCTTCCTGTAGGCTCCTTTCAGACACTGGAAGGCCATTACAAGGTCTCCTGGAAACCTCCTCTTCTTCAGGCTGAAGATCCCCAACTCTCATAGCCTGTCCTCATAGGAGAGCTACTCCAGCTCTCTGAGCATCTTTGTAAAGAGTTCTTTTTCTCATCAGGATTTGTCAAGTAATAATGAGGCCTGTCTAGGAAGAGGGCACATCAGAAAAAAAAGGTTCATGTGCTAAAGGATGAAAATTTCAGAGAGGGATAAAGGTTGCCAACATGAGTTCACAGAAAATTAAAATGGCTAGGGTTGGAATGGCTCTTTCCTGATGAAAATTCCAGCATCAGTCTTGCTGTCTGTATTGGTGCTCTACCATCCTCCACGTGTAACATGCTGCAGCTTGCGACCCTTTTAATTGGTTAGAGGGAATATGTGTGAGCTCTGTCTTGAAGGATGCTTACATAGTTCTGCTGAAGGAAACTATGTTCACAGTTATGAGCAGTTTTTGTGGTGGGTGAGCCTCAGTTGGCAGCCAAGCATCCACACAGTTGCTCATTCACCCAAACCAGAGCAGAACATGAGTGAGAAAACTCGTAAGTCAAAATAAAGACAGGGAAATCACTTACTAAATACCATTGCACCCAAACCAAATGTGCATCAGGGAACTTAACTGAATTTATTGCCCATTAGGATAAAGACTTAATTACTATTTCAGGTAGTTGGAAATAAGCAAACAAGAAAGTTTACCAGTTAAAACACCAACCCTCCCTCATTCTCAGCCTCACACTCACTCTAAGAACCTCTCTCCCTCATTGTTACTACCACAGGGTACCCTCAATTTCTTCAGCGAGACATGGGTGACACAAGGGGTTAGACTTTGGATATAGAAGTATCTCTCTTCTTGTTATATATAATATATATATATATATATATATATATATAAGTATCCTTTCTTCTTGTTCCTGTTCTATGCACTAGTCAGCATCCTTTGGAGATGAGCCTGCTCCAGCATAAACTCATCCACATGGTGCAGTGTGGTCCCTCCAGGGGAGTGTCTGCTCTGCCATGGAGTGTGCCTCCTCCTTGTTCCCACTGTGCTCTCCTCTTCTCTTGTATTTTCTGCTTTTTCTTAAACAGGCATTTATAGAGGTATCACCATCTTGGCTGACTGTGTCCTGTCACTGGTTCTTTGAAACTATCTGGAACTGCAACCAACACAGGCAACCCTGTCCTCTCTTCACAAGGGTCACTCCTGCTGCCAAAACATTTCCATGGGCATCTAGTACGGTTTTTGCTTGCATGGAGGCTTCTCCTTACTTTCTGTTCATTAATTTATCCCTATAAGTGTGTTTCTGCTCAAGAATCAGAGCTATACAGAAACCCAGAACTAATGTTTCCATTGATCTGCCTTTCAGAGAGATCACTCTCAGAAGGGCTTTTAACCTTTCACCTTGTTAGGTCATGAATGGAGGATTAAAAAAGGTGGAAATCACAGCACCATGCTCTCATCCTGCAGGATGCTGTGTCCTTGTGTCTTAAACCCTAAGGATAATTCCAATGAGCTGAAGAAGTTGGTCTACTTTAACAGAAGATATCAGGTAAGGCATGTAGCGTTTGCTACAGATTTGATCTCACTCTGCTGTTGATTAAGGGACCACAGAGGGTCTAATATTTGAAGGTGGGGGACAGTTCACACTCATTTTAATGGCATATTTGTAGTTGTGATTCTTTTTTTTTTAATAAGAAAGATGAGGAGATGAGAGTAGGCTCAAGACTTTTGCAATTCTGGTTCACTAAAACAATAAAACAGATAAGAATAAATATTGTTATAGACTGATAAAAAGAGGAGTATGTCAGATAGCAGTTTTTTGATAACTCGTTGCAGATCACAGATTAAGTCAAAGAACATGATAACTTGAGAATAAACTTGGAGCATGAGATGTCAGCCAAACCAAAAATGCTTTGGTGGTTCTGGAAGAGCATATTTCTTGCCAGAAAAATCTGATTACCGAGCAGGTTGCCTGCCCACGTCAGTTAGGCTGTCGAGGCTGCCTCTCGGCAAAGAAGCCCAGGATGCACGTCTCAAAAAGACAGCTCCTCTGACTGCTTGGTGTGAGATGGAAGCTGTGGCCAAGTCTGGGCTTCTGTACAAGGGAAGGGGAACCTGTGGGTGAGATTTAAATGGACAAAATGAATATAAAAGGAGGAATGGTGACAACTTTTCTCAACTTGTTAGGAGAGAACTCGCCAGTTAGTGGAGAGTGGAAGGTATGACACTGCAGATGATTTCACAGTGGTTATGCAACCATTTCTGATGAACACAAACATCCCAAGGACAGAGGTAAAAAACAAACAAACAAATGGCCCTACATTAAATCCTGATGCAATTCCACTGACTTTTCAAAATTGTTTTTTGTCTGTAAATATGACCAGCAGTTCTTTGGCCTAGTAATTATTGTATTCAGTTGAGTTAACATCTGATACGCAGAAAATGCTTATGGAAGAAATCAAAGTTAATGGGCAACCATATAAACCTTGAAGTCATGATTTGGGGTGGTGAGTTGACTCCACTGCAATCAAACAACCATATAGTAGAAAGTTCAAAGTCTTCACCAGGGAGCACTTGCACTTTATCTCCCATACAGTACTTTGGTAAATGGCTTTTAGTATGAAACCCACATGCTTCAAAATACTGTAATATCTGAATCTCAGGGGCAATAAAAAATACGATCAGAATCTGTGCCCAAGTATTCTGTTTCAGGGTTGTAGTGGTCTGTATTCCTTATTACTTTGGAAATCTTCTATTAAAAAACTTTAAAGAGCTACTTCATTCCAAGTTACTAGCATTCTCTGGCCCTGTTTAATTCTCTTGGCCTTGGAGGCCTTTGCAGCTGCTTCAGTTTTAAGTCAGTTGGGTTATGTCTGTGGAAGAGACAGATCTCTATACACAACTTGTCACATATTTACTGCCTCTGTCACTCATCTTTTTCTCTAGGAGGGGTTGCCAGACAGTTCCTATTTTGCCCCAGATTGTTTCCACTTCAGTCAGAAGTTTCATTCCCAGGCTGCTCGTGCTTTGTGGAACAACATGGTAAGACATTTAAGAGTTCTCCCCTCACATCCTTCCCTTGACAGAAAACTCTGCCTCAGTTTGATACTAGGTAGTTAGCTGGACATATTCTGAAGCCTAACTTGTATTTACAAAGGAAAAGAGTGATCATGTGAGGAAAGGTCACCTGAACTGTTAGACCAGTCACACCAAACCAGCAAATCAATCTTGGGGTTGCTTAGACTTCCCTCATGGAGATAATACCTGCCTGTCACATTGTTCATCAAGCCATGTTCAGGCTGTATGGGAATTAGCCTCTTTCAAGCACACAAGTAAGTAGTGTGTGGAGGCAGCTGCCAACATGGGTGCAGTGCATTGCATTGCAGTTGTCTTGGAGTGCTGCAAGGGTGGTTTCCAGTGGTTGGTAGTGTGGCATTACCCATTGCTCTCTAATGCTCATTCACTTTTCTTCTATGCACCTCCCTTTTCCCCCCAGCTGGAACCTTTAGGGGAGAAGACAGATAATCAGCAAATGGAAGATGAGATTTCTCTCAAATGTCCAAGTGAAGTAAGTTGCAAGGGTGTCTGTATTTATGTGGAAGTGCTAGGAGTGACTGGGAGCCTGAGTGAGGCTTACTAACTGCCCAGAGAGCTGTATTGGTGAGGAAAATCTGGCTTTTCCCCAATAGTTAATGCTACTGCCACCAGTAATAGGCCTGTAACTAGTGGAGTCCTCAGGGGTGTGTACTGGGACCAGTATTATTCAATGTATTCTTTAATGACCTGGGTGAATTTGCTGATGACACCAATCTGGGTGGAGTGGCTGAAACATCAGACAGTTGTGTTGCCATTCAGAGACTTAGACAGGCTGCAGACGTAGGCAGGGAGAAATTTAATGAAGTTCAACAGGGACAAGTGTAGAGCTGTGCACGTGGGAAAGAACAACCCCAGGGATCAGTATAGGTTGGGGACTGACCTACTGAAGAGCAGTGAAGGGGAGAAGGACTTGAGAGTCCTGGTGGATGGAAGAATGGCCATGAACCAGCAGTGTACTCTTGTGGCAAGGAAGGCCAATGCCATTGTGGGGTGTATTAGGTGGGCTGTGGTTAGTAGGTCGAGGGATGTTCTCCTACCCCTCTCCTCTGCCCTGGTGAGGCCTCATTTGGAGTTTTGTGTCTGGTTCTGACCCTGCCCAGTTCAAGGACAGGGAGCTGCTTGTTGTGCAGAGCCACAGCAATGATTAAGGAAGTCGAACATCTTCCTTATGAGGAGAGTCCAAGGGAGCTGGGGCTTGTTAGCTTGGAGAGGAGGAGACTAAGGGGTGACCTGATTAATGCTTATAAATACGTGCCAGGAGACTGGAGCCAACCTCTTCTTGGTGATGCCCAGTGACAGAACAAGGGGCAATGGGTGGAAGTTGAGGCATAGGAGGTTCCATGTGAACTTGAGGAAGAAGTTCTTTTTTTACTGTGAGGATGACAGAACACTGGAACAGGCTGCTCAGGGAGGTTGTGGAGTCTTCCTCTCTGGAGATATTGAAGAACCATTTGGATGCATTCCAGTATGATCTACTCTAAGTGATTCTGCTCTGGCAGGGGGGCTGGACTGGGTGATCTTTCGAGGTTCCTTCCAGCCCCTGACATTCTATGATTCTGTGATTAAATGTGCTGGACACAGCCTGCTCCACCACGAGATGGAGGGCAAGGCTGTCCTAGCAGTCCCAGCTTCCTGACAGTCATGTGTCATGGTTAGCAAGTACACAAGAAAAGGGTGTTTGCCTTACCCAGTCAGGAACATCAAGTATCCACACTGATAGCTTCAGTGGGTGAAATGAAGCAACAGTGGAACCAGTCAGCACACCTCTGCAGAGGTTATTGAGTTTGTTCTTCAGTGGGACTGCAAGCTTCTTGTTAATCACAGAATCAAAGAATTAACCAGGTTGGAAAAAACCTCTAGGATCGAGTCCAACCTATCACCTAACCTTTCTAATGGACTAAATCATGGCACTTATTGCCTCATCCAGCCTCCTCTTAAACACCTCCAGGGATAGTGAGTCCACCACCTCCCTGGGCAGCCCATTCTAATGCCAATCACTCTTTCCATGAAGAACTTCTTCCTAACATCCAGCCTAAAACTGCCCTGGCACAGTTTGAGACTGTGAACTCTTGTTCTGTCCCTGGTTGCTTGGGAGAAGAGACCAACCCTTGCCTGGCTTACAGCCTCCCTTCAGGTAATTGTAGAGAGCAATGAGGTCTCCCCTGGCCCTCCTCTTCTCCAGGCTGGACATCCCCAGCTCCTTCAGCCTCTCCTCACAAGCCTGTACTTCAGCCCCCTCACCAGCCTTGGTGCCCTTCTCTGGGCATGTTCAAACACCTCAACATCTTTCTTAAATTGAGGGGCCCAGAACTAACAGCAGTGCTCTGAGCATATCCTGTAAATTCTGGCTGTGTAAAAATCTTGTCCCAGGGTTTACACCGTTGTGGTATGGGTTTTTAAAATGCCATGTATTTTCTCTGGAATTCACCTGCATCAAACTGCTAATCATCTGCAGACATCTGAGAACTAAAAGCAGGGCATGAAAATTTCCATGTATTCCTCTGATGCTTTGTATTGAGTCATATTGCCTTGTTTTGTAGACCGAACCATTCCTGAGGACATACAAGAACAGTAATTACACATACCCCAGCAGAACTCCAGTAAGTGTCAACATCACCATCCCACTGTTACTCTGTTACATCTGTTCCTGTATAGTAACCATATGAGTCACCCTCTGCACCACAGGTGAAATCAGTTTTTGGCCAAAGAAGTTTGGGATTGCTACATACAAGGCACGGAAGTGGAAAGCACTCCCTGAGTTAGGAAAAATGCATCCAGAAACACCTATAAGAACACATGACCAGACAGCATGTTTGTCAGTACAAGATGCTACTCTAATCTGGGCAATACTGAGTATGACTCTCAAATTGAGCAGCTAAGACCTGTCTGGTTAATTACATGCTAAACAGGCTCCAGTTTATCCACTTGGCCTCTAGAAAATCACAGCTACTGCTGACTGTATTTGCTAGCCCAATACTATTCAGCTTTCTTTTTCTCTTTAGAGTTACGGAAGCCAGCTGCTATGCGAGGACAGGTCTCCATCCTTCCCTCCTGCAACTTCAGGTAGCCTCACCTGCTTTATGTTAAGAGGATGAATTATCTTCAACTGTACTTCAAAATGAGTTATTATTGTTGCTGAAATGATTCCTGGGCTGTGAAAAATTACTACTCAGAAAAATGTCAAGTTGTTCAGCGGCTGCTTCGTAATGCCATACTATTGCACAAACATTCTGACTGAGTAGCTCCACTTAACTCATTGTTGGTGAAGAGCTTCCAAATATCTCGTGATGAACCCCAAATTTATGTGCTGTCACAGCCTATAAGTGATGCCACCTATATCTTGGGAAAGAAAACTGAACATCATGGGTTCATGCATGTTAGACTGGGACATAGCTGCATTTAGTTTTTCAAATAACTTCATGTTATTGTCTTCTTAGTCTGCCTCCTTACACCTTTGATATAGTGTTCATGATTTGCCTGATACTGCATTGTTTAACCTCCATCTTGATGCTGGATATTGTTTGCAACTTGTAGTGGTTCTGGGTGTCTCCCACACACAATGAATTCACCAAGACTAGACTCAGACAGCTAGAAGTTAAGGAATGAAGCTTTATATGTACAGCTTAGCACATTACAGTGAGGGTGGTGAGACACTGGCACAGGTTGCCCAGGGAGGTTGTGGATGCTCCCTCCCTGAAGGTGTTCAAGGCCAGTTTGGAGGAGGCCTTGAGTAACCTGTACTAGTGGGAGGTGTCCCTGCCTATGGCAGGGAGTTGGAACTAGATGGTCCTTGAGGTCCCTTCCAACCTTACCATTCTATGATTCTATGATTATACAAGCAGATATTTACAATATATTACAATTATTTATAATTATATACAATTATATATAAGTTAAAAGTAATACAGAAACACAATACCCCTTTCAACAGTCAGAGTGCCCAGGATGGGCTCCCAACCACCCTTCCACCTTCTTTCCACTCCCTCCCACCCTCTCCTTTATCTCAGAATCTCTCTCTTATGTGCAAGGTGAGTGGGAAGAGGTCGTCAGGAGAGGTTAAGAAGCAGAATGGTTAGTTGGAAAGTGTGCAGGCTCGGGCAGAAGGGTTAATGCAGCAGAGGCCAGGCAGAGATTCTCTTATCTATGTTTGTGTCCATGTTTTTATATGGCTCAGCAGAACAAATGGGTAATATAGACATCACCTTATTTTCCTTTTTCACAGCCAATGATCTAATTTCTCTCAGTAAAACATTCCATTTAACCTCAAACCAGCACACAACTTACTGTTATCTACTCCTTGCTCTTCTTTCTTTTCGTTAGCAATGTTAGACATCGAGACACTAAAAAATATGCAAATGCTGCTGCTACAACCACATGAGATGAGCAGTAGAATCATAGAATCATAGAATCATAGAATGGTA
Organism: Eubucco bourcierii; assembly: GCA_013396675.1. Taxonomy (NCBI): domain Eukaryota; kingdom Metazoa; phylum Chordata; class Aves; order Piciformes; family Ramphastidae; genus Eubucco; species Eubucco bourcierii. The sequence goes on from VWZE01026278.1 coordinate 116,494, forward strand.
AGGTTGGAAGGGACCTCAAGGATCATCTAGTTCCAACCCCCTGCCATAGGCAGGGACACCTCCCACTAGTACAGGTTACTCAAGGCCTATCAGAAAAGTTCCTGTTTTATCATCTGGGTGTTGCAAAAACATCATATCTGCACATCAGAATGAACAATGGCATGTTTCACATATGCAATGGTGAAAAGGAGTTTCCTGTTCAAGTTTAACTGCATCTCTTTCATTGCAGTGCACTCCCTAAAGCCAGCTGATGTGAAAATTATAGCAGCCCTCGGGGATTCTTTGACGGTAAGATGATAATGCTTTTAACATTATCTTGGTGAAACTACAAACATGTGCCTGCTCCAGTGAAGGGCAAATAGCTGTTGTACCTAGAAGCAAAGATCTAATAATTCTTGGATGAGAATAGATATAGCAGCTAGAAAGAGAAAGGAGGTGTCAGTTCTTCAGCACTGTTTCCCCCACGCACATATTCACATGCTTTTGAACTCTGGCAAAAACACAGGGAAATCATTTAAAGAGATGTTTAAATACCTGCTGAATTTGAGACAGAGGAGATCAGATGCTGTTGAAACTAATGGGACACAACACAAGCCTTAGGCTACTGTGTCTTTCAAAGTTTTTTCTGAATAGGAGCCAACTGGTGAACCTGTTGTCTTGACTCTGTCTTTCAGCAACAGTGTGTGACTAAGTTGGATAATAACATCTCACTCGTTTTAGCATTAATGAGATAAGGACGTGCAGGGCTGAGAGCCCTCTGACTTCATCCATTTCAGAATATACTCAGTCTTTTTATCATGCCTGTTTTAACTTATGGCTTATTTCCTTATTAAGGAGCAGTTCTTGCTGGCTATGATTTCCTTTGGTAGAAGTAATACATCCGAAGATCCAGACATCTTATATTCCAATTGTGTCTTTCTGCCTAGAGTTTCCATACTGGTCAAAGACTGAAATCCTACAACCATCTCAAAGAAAATGGGCAACACTGGGCAGAAAGATGTAATTGGAACATAGGTTTCTCTGAGTCTGAACCTTGACAGCAAAGACATTGCTAGAGGGCAGGGATGCCATCCAGAGGGACCTGGACAGGCTGGAGAGGTGGGCCCAGGCCAACCTCATGAAATTCAACAAGGCCAAGTGTAAGGTCCTGCACCTGGGTAGGCACAAACCCAAGCACAAATCCAGGCTGGGTG
>VWZE01026279.1:0-17733 GCA_013396675.1 Eubucco bourcierii
CTTTCAAATCAACTCCCCTCCTCCTGTCCACCCCTCCTCCCTTATTTCAGAATCTCCTACATGCAAGGGGTGAGATGCAGGAAGCCAAATAAGGAGTTAGAAGAATAATTAGTTTGAGTTACTCAGGTCCAGGCAGAGGAATTAGTGAATTGAGGGGAAGCCAGACAGAGACTGACTGACTTTGTTTCTTGATTTTATACCTCTCAGCAGAACAAATGAGTGATACAGAATCATAGAATGGTAAGGTTGGAAGGGACCTCAAGGATCATCCAGTTCCAACGCCCTGCCATAGGCAGGGACACCTCCCACTAGTACAGCTCACTCAAGGCCTCCTCCAACCTGGCCTTGAACACCTCCAAGGAGGGAGCAGCCACAACCTCTCTGGGCAACCTGTGCCAGTGTCTCGCCAACATCACTATTATTCTCTTTTTTACAGCCAGTGATCTAATTTATCTCATAAAAATATTCCAATTAGCCTCAAACCAGCACAAGCCCAAAGAGCTACACCCTCAACAGAATAGTTTCTCCTTAGGCACCTAGGTGCAGGTCTCAACTTCCCATCACACATGCAGAGAAGAGACTGCATATATTACATTTCAGTTTTCAATGTAGTCCACTAGCTGGAGTCTAGTCAATATCAAACCACAAAAATCATAGAATGGTTTGGGTTGGAAGGGACCTTAGAGATCATTCCATGGTGTTTGAGTTGCCCAAACCTTCACAGTGAGTTAAAGTTTTATACCTAGTTGCCTCCAAGATGTTATCCACAGGACAGCAATGTGCCCTTGTAGACAAGAAGGCAAATGGGATCCTGAGGTGTATTGAGTGTGGCCAGTAGATCCAGGGAGGTTCTCCTCCCCCTCTAGTCTGCCCTGCTGAGACCTTATCTTGAGTACTGCCTTCAGTTTTGGGTTCCCCAGTTGAAGAGGGACAGGGATCTGCTGGAGAAGGTCCAAGGGAGGGCTAGGAAGATGAGGGGACTGGAGCACTGCCTGCTGAGGAGAGGATGAGGGACATGTGCTGCTTAGTCTGGAGAAAAGACAGAGAGGATTTAACAAATGTTTATAAATACCTGAGGGCTGGGGGTCAGGAGGGAAGGGACAGGCTCTGCTCACTTGCTGCCTGGGATAGGACAAGGAGCAATGGATGGAAGCTGCAGCACAGGAGGTTCCAGCTCAACACAATGGGGAACTTCTTGACTTGTGCACTGGCACAAGCTTCCCCAGAGAGGTTGTGAAGTCTCCTTCTGTGGAGCCTTTCAAGACCTGTCTGGATGTATCCCTGTGTGACCTGAGCTAGACTGTCTGATCCTGCTCTGGCAGTGGGGTTGGACTCGATTTCTTTGGGTCCCTTCCAACCCCTGACATCCTGTGATGCTGTGATTCTAACCACCTAAAGCACAGAAGCTGGTCACATAGGAAATGTGCTTTACCCTGGTCAGGCTCAATACCACTATTGCCATGGCTCTTCATATCAATGTCAAACTCCTCTGACAGTGAATTTTTCAGTGAAGGCCTCAGTACTTTGCCTTGGGCACGGTACTCCTCCAGTTCTGAGTGCAGCTCATCTATCTGGTCTTGCAGCTCCTGAAAGGGGATCAAAAAAAAGGTCTCAGTGAAAGCAGCCAAGACAGCCAAGTACCTGTACATCAACACTCTCCCATGACAAAACATCTAGGAGGGAATTACAGTAGGCACATGCTTGTCAATAACCCTGTCATCAAGCTACAGTTTGCTATCCTCTTATCAGCCCTTCTCCAGATTCCAAGCTGTGCAAGTAATTTGAAGTGCAGAACCTTCTTCACCCTATACATAATTCAGCCTCTAAAGTATATCATGCTCCAGGACCTTTCACTTTGAAAACCTTCCTAAGCTGCTGTTTGTTCCTTTTACCTGCAACCTTTTTTGAAATCAATAAAGAAGTCCTCAAACATACAGAATCACAGAACTGTTTTGGTTGCAAGAGACCTTCAAGGTCATCAAGCTCCATTCACCACTGCCAAATCACCACTAATGCATGTCCCTCAGCACCACATCTACACAGCTTTGAAATCCCTCCAGGCACTATTACTTCACCACATCCCTGGGCAGCCTGTTCATCTCCTTGCAAAAACCAAAATCAGAAGATCAAATGAGGAAAGAGATCCTCTCATTACTGCATTTACCATCTGGTACTTCTGCCCACTTGCCAGTGGAGTGTCCCACGTGTTTGTGCCAAGTGCTGCATGCTCAGCTCAACGAGCACCATTTACTGAGGAACATGAGGCCCTCAATGTGTAAACAGATCATTGTGCAGATTTTGATGGTTCAGCAACTGAACCTTGAGTACTGAATCATATCTGCTGGTACTCAAAAATAAAAAAAAAAACCAAACCACCAAAACAAAACCCAGAAAATAAATTGGATATTCAAGCAACTTCATATCAAGAAGCATCAATTCAGCAACTATTTCCAGAAGATCTTTGCTTTTAATAAGCAACTTTGTAAGAGAGCTGCTGTGCTGTTTCAGATTAGAATCAAGAATGGCTTGAGTTGCAAAGGACCTTTAAAGGTCATCTCACCCTGCAGTCAGCAGGAACATCTGTAAATAAAGCAGGTTGCTGAGAGCCCCAAACAACCTGACCTGGAATGGTTCCAGGGATGGGGCATCTGGCACTTCTCTGAGCAACTTGGGACAGCATCTCACCACCTCCAACATCAAAAATGTCATCTTTAAATCTAGGCTAAATCTCCCCCTTTCACTCCTTATCATGTCACAAAAGACCCTGCTAAAAAGTGTGCTGGTTTGAGGCTAACTGGAATATTTTAGTAGAGAAAATTACACTATAGGTTGTGAAAGGAAAACAATGGTGATGTCTGCTGCACTCATAGGCTTGCTGAGATGTTTAAGAGAAGAAACCAAAACATTAGATAAGGCAGCCTGTCTGTAGGGGCACAGTGTCTCAGACAATCTAGCTTCTGGTTCCTCTTTGCCGAGTAATCTTCACTAACCACTTTCCTTCTAATCCCCCTGGCCAAGCCTCCAAGCTCACCTTGCACGTAAGGCAAACCTTGGGGTAAGGTACAGGGGTGGGGAGAAGGTGGAAGGGTGGATGGGAGCCCCTCCTGGGGTCTCTGATTTCTGGGAGGGGAGTTGTGTTTCTGTATTCCCTTTAACTTGTCTATGTCTGTAACTATTCCTGTCTCTAGTGTCTATCTCTGCTTGTACATTGTGCTGAGCTGTAAATAGAGCTTCAGTCCTTCACTTCCAGCTGGTTGAGTTCTAGTCTGGGTCATTTTACAAAGTGTGGGGAGCAGAGAATTCCCAAACCATCACATTTTTTTTTTTTTGGCACCCAAGGTGGGGTTAATTAAATTTGCTTTATTGCTGGTTCAGTCTGGAAGTTAAGGAATGAAGCTATATTTACAGTTTTACAGAGGGGTAGCAGTGGACATGGCAGTCCTACCTTGCTCTCCCCCTGAACAGACATTGCTTTGAAATCTAGACTAAATCTCCCCCTTTCAGTTTAAACCCATCACTCCTTATCATGCCACAAAAGACTCTGCTAATAAGTCTGTTCCCATCTCTCTTAGAAGCCCCTTTAAGTGTTGAAAGGCCATGAGATCTCCCTGAAGCCTTCTCTTCTACAGGCTGAGCAACCCCAACTCTCTAAATCCTGCCCTCACAGCAGAGGCTTCCCAGCTCAGACCACTGTGGCCTCCTCTGGACCTGCTCCAACCACCTTTTGCCAAGGTAGCTCACTACTGAATGAAAGCAATCATAACCCAAGTGCTAGTAACCACAGTAGGTATTAGTAGGTTTGTACATAGACAACCTGCAGACCCACCTTGAAGAAAGTTTGGTCATACAAGACTGAGGAAGAAGATAAAAAACTGGCAATGTAAAGCTTAAGAAAAATACTCCTGCTCTGGAAACCAGCAAAACACTCAGACACAGCTTGTTTATGCTATTGGTTCCTGCATTTCAAATCAGCATTTGACAGAGAATTCAAACTAAGGCAAAGTTTCTTTCAGAAATCAACTAAATGCTAACAAAGTGACAAAGAGATGAGCTTGATATACAGCTGGGAAACCAAAGAGGTTCCATAGACTCCATTCCAGCCCATCCTTGGGGCATCTCCTCCTCTTCTCTTGGCCAGTTGCCTCTGCAGCAAGAGCTTTCCAGCCTTCAAGTGCTTTAATTAACATTAAAAGAGACATTATACAGGAACAAAACTCAGCCTAGCAGCATTATATTGCTGCTGTGGGCTGCTGTTTGCAGTAAGGATGTTGTCAGTGACCAGGGGCAGCCCCTGGGCTCCACTTACTCTGCACTGCTGCTCATACTCGCTTCTCATCTGTGCCAGCCTCTCCTCCTGCAGGAAAAACTCTGCACTGCTGGGATCCAGGTCACCAAACTGAAACAAAAGCAATGGGATCCAGTTACTCTTCCATCCAATGGTCCTGCTCATCCCAGTCCTGCAGCTGGGGCACTCATCCTTCTGGCTTTTTTGTGTGAAATACAGAAATTGTGCTGGTAGAAGACAAGAAGCAAACTCCCTGACCAATGCTAGCTGCTGTCTCACCATAGTTGTCATGCTGACTTAGACTATAGACCATATCCTGCTACCTTTGCCTACATACATCTCAGGTAGATAAATAATCCCAGCTGGCTGGATGAGAGCCCTGGTGTATCAATGAACCACAGATTGGTTTGAGTTAGAAGGGACCTTTAAAGGCCATCCAGTCCAACTCCCTGCAGTCAACAAGGACATCTGCAACTAGAGCATGCTGCTCACAGCCCCAAACAACCTGACCTGGAATGGTTCATGGGACAGGACATCTACCACCTCTCTGGGAAACCTGNGGTAGATAAATAATCCCAGCTGGCTGGATGAGAGCCCTGGTGTATCATTGAACCACTAGTTTTCCTTCTCTCCAATCTGAACCTCTCTCTTAGTTTAAACCCATCTCCTCATGCCCTGTCACAATAGGCCCTGATCACAAATCAGTCCCCAGCTTTCTGTTTGACCCCTTTAAGCACCCAAAGGCCACAAGAATCACTCCCTGATGCCTTCTCTTCTTCAAACTGAAGAACTCTCTCAGCCTAGCCTCACTGAAGAGGGGTTCCAGCCCTTGGATCATCCTTGTGGCCTCCTCCAGCCCCATCCCAACAGGTCCATCTCTCTCCTGTGCTGAGGACTCCCAGCACTGCAGGTAGGATTTCAGAGTGGAACAGAGGGTCAGAGTCCTCTCTTGGTGTGTTGCACATCAGCAAGTGAGCTTTGTCTATAGGTGCACACACAGAGGAACTGCTGCTGGAGCAGCTGGATATTCTGAAGGGTTTACTGTAACCCAACCAAGGTAACCTCAGTTTTCACCTCAGCTCAGCAGAGATGCCATCTGACACCTCACCTATCATCTTCCTTAGTAAGGACCTGCACTTTGGGTGTATCCAAAACTAGGTGCTGGGGAAAGATATCTCTGCAGAGATCATTGAATGGTAGGGTTGGAAGTGACCTCAAAGATCATCTAGTTCCAATCCCTTGTCATAGGCAGGGACACCTCCCACTAGCACAGGTCACTCAAGGCCTCCTCCAACCTGGTCTTGAACACCTCCAGGGAGGGAGCAGACACAACCTCCATGGGCAACCTGTGCCAGTGTCTCACCACCCTCACTGCAAACAACTTCCTCCTAACATCCAGTCTAAATCTCCCCTCTGCCAGTTCAAACCCACTGCCCCTTGTCCTGTCGTTGCAAGCCCTTGTCAATAATCCCTCCCCAGCCTTCCTGTAGGCCCTCTTCAGATATTGGAAGGTTACTATAAGGTTTCCTAGAAGCCTTCTCTTCTCCAGGCTGCAGAGCCCCAACTCTGGTAGCCTATCTTGTAACAGAGCTGCTGCAGTCCTCTGAGCATCTCTGTGGCCCTCCTCTGGACCCGCTCCAACACTTCCATGTCCTTCCTCTGCTGAGGGCTCCAGAACTGTACACAGGACTCCAGGTGGGGTCTGACAAGAGCAGAGTGGGATGATTACTCCATACTCAGGATCCCTACTCTTAATTAGTATACAACAACAACTCAATTGGAGTGTCTTTAATTTCCTTAACTACAAGTCACTCAGGTGGTCCATGTCAACCAACCACTTGGTTACAGCTGGATAAGGACCTCAAAAGCCTGGAGTTGTTAAATTGGCAGCTTAAGGGTAGTGACTGACATGCAATTTAAATTCTGGACACATGCTGGAAAGAGGAGGAATTACCTTCTCAGCCAGGACATTCTCCAAGTTCCTCTGCAGTTTGCTTGCCAAACTTTCATACTCTGCCAGTTTCTCCCCTGTTTCCAGTAGCTCATTTTCCAGGCGGCTGTTTTCCTGGAGCAGACAGAAAACCCCACAACTGCCTTAGCATTTGGAGATGGAAAAACATTGGAACATGGCAAAGTCATCAGCAAAGGAGTCATCTCCCAGTCAAGTCAAAGCATGATGTTCCTCATGCTTCCAGAGATGATAGCAATTGTGTATCTGTGGCCAGCTCACAAACCCTGTGCTCCCTTTTTGCCTTTCAGGTGGCAACCTCAGATGTGTTTTATGGTTGTGCTGATGTCTGCAAGGACACACAAGCCCTTCAAAAGCTGCTTGCATGGCCACCTGCAGGAGTGTGGTAGCTCTCTATCCCCATCAGCACTTTTGATGATGTTCTTTTAAGACAACACCACTGATTTTTTGCTGGTTTTTGAGACTCAAAAGTTGAATTTTATGGTAAGGCATTGGTCAGATAAAAAGAGAAGTTTGCTTTAAGTGTTTTCTAAAGGTATAAAACAAAAAAACCCAAAACATCCAGGGAAACAGTGTGAATCTATCTGGTCACAGACTCTTAGGCTGGTAGGGACTGGAAGGAACCTCAAGGATCATCCAGTTCCAACCCCCTGCCATAGGCAGGGACACCTCCCACTAGTACAGGTCACTCAGGGCCTCATCCAGCCTGGCCTAGATTATCTAGTCTAATTCCTCTGCTAAACCAGAGCAGGCTGCCCAGGATTGCAATGCCCATTTGGGTTTAGAATCTCACCAGAGATGGGGACTATAAAGATGCACTGTCTCCTGGCTGGACACCCAACCAACCAGCAAGGCTCACAGCCCAACCAATAGCTGTATACCTGCACACTCTGCACTTGATGGCAGCAGAGATCTGAACTAGAGCCTTAGGAATCTGAGGACAACCACAGAATGATGGGGGTTGGAAGGGACCTCTGGAGACCATCCAGTCCAATCCCTCTCCTGAAGTAGGGTCACCCACAGCAGGCTGCCCAGGATCATTTCTAGGTGGATTGGAATCCCTCCAGGGAAGGAGAATCCACAACTTCTCTGGGCAGCCTGCTCCAGGACCTTCTTAAAAAAATTACTTCCTGTTCAGATAGAACCTTCTGGGTTCCAAATTGTGCCCATTTCCCCTTGTCCTGTCACTGGCCACCACTGAACAGAGGCTGGCCACATCTTCTTGAACCCCTCCCTTTATGCACAGAATCACAGAACTGTTTCCATTGGAAAAGACCTCTAAAACTGAGTCCAGCTGTTGACCTAACACCACCATGACCATTAAACCATGCTTTTCTCCAAGATGACCCCAGAACTCCAAACTCATCCATCCCTACCAAGATGACCCAAACCCCCAATCTCATCTATCCACCTCTACATTGCTGCCAAAATCTCTTCCAGCTAGCTCAACACTCACTGTATTGCATCCTCTCAACAAGGACTTGGAGCTGTTTACTTTGAGCTGGGGCTATTTACTGTGAGGAAGTCTGAGGGAGCCCCTCATTGCTGTTTCCAACTACCTGAAGGGACATTGTAGAGAGGTTGCTGCTGGGCTCTTCTCACAGGGAAATGGAGACAGAACAAGGCGGAATGGCCTCAAGTTGAGGTTGGGGAGGTTTAGATTGGACATTAAGAAAACGTTTTTCATGAAGAGAGTGGTCAGGAACTGGGATAAGCTGCCCAGGGAAGTAGGTGGTGGAGTCACCAATCCTGGTTGTACTTAAAAGTGGTTTGGATGTGGTGTTTAAGGATATAGTTTAAGGTGAATTTTGTAGTGAGAGTAGGGTTCTAGGTTGGACTTGGTGATCCTGAGGAGCTTTTCCAGCCTGAGTGTTTCTGTGATTCTGTGACAGGCTGAGAGAGTAGGGGCTCTGCAGCCTGCAGAAGAGAAGGTTTCCAGGAGACCTGTTAGTAGTCTTCCAGTATCTGAAGGGGGCCCTACAGGAATGCTGGAGAGGGACTATTGACAAGGTCTTGCAATGCCAGGATAAGGGGAATGGGTTTGAACTGGCAGAGGGAAGATTTAGACTGGATGTTAGGAGGAAGTTCTTTCCAGTGAGGGTGGTGAGGCACTGGCATAGGTTGCCCAAGGAGGTTGTGGCTGCTCCTTCCCTGGAGGTGTTCAAGGCCAGAATGGATGAGGCCTTGAGTGAGTTGTACTAGTGGGGAGGTGTCCCTGCCTATGGCAGAGGAATAGGGGAAGGAAATGATCCTTGAGGTTCCCTCCAACCTTACCACTCTGTGATTCTACAGCTTGCTCCCTACTTCCAGGAGACAGGTCAGTTACCACTTTCACTTGGCTTATTCTACCATGAACGGAATCTGGGATGAGACATAGAATCATAGAGTGGTAAGGTTGGAAGGGACCTCAAAAATCATCTGGTTTCAACCTCCTGCCATAGGCAGGGACACCTCTGTTATGAATATTCAAATTTAATAAGCGGGAAATAGGAAAATATTAAACTTCATTTACACTAAATGTCCCAGGGGAACCCACCAGCTGCCTTCAAATCCCTGTTACCTTCAAGGAAAGGGCCAGGCGGTCCCTCATGTAGTTCTCATCAGTTTTCAGCTTCTCTATCTCCTGCTCCAGCTCCAGCCTCTGTTTGTTAGCCTGCTGCAGGATTTGTTCCCGCTCTCTCCGGAGCTCGTTCTTTAGAGCCGCAATTCGTTCCTTGTACTCCTCATCCAGCTTCCTGCAAAGGCATCGGGAGGTAAGAAGAGCTCATAAGAAGCAGCAGATGACAAATAGTGCTGTGGTGGTCATCAGCAGGTGTGAAGCCACTGCCACCAAGTGCTGTGGCAAGGATGCCAACGGGGAGGCATGAACTGAGACACCGTACCTGAGGTTGTACTCGTTCCGCCGCTCGATTGCAGCATGGTGGTCGTCCACTTCAGAAGCCATCAGAGACTTCAGTTTTTCAGCTTTCTCCAAGTCTGAGCGCAGCTTTTCTTTCTCTCTGGCCACTTGGTCAACCCTCTCTCTGGAGCAAACACATCCAGCCTGGATTAGCTCCCCTCTCCCACCTCCCCCAAAGAGTGTGCTTGGCAAGAGACTCACCACAGAGTAGAATCGTAGAAGGCGTTGGGTTGGAAGGGACCTTCAAAGGTTATCTTGTCTGACCCCCACCCCACAGCTTGCAGGGACATCTCCACCTAAATCAGGGCCCCATCCAATTTGACCTTGAATGTCTACAGGGATGGGGCCTCCGTATCTCTGGACTGCTGGAGTGGGTCCAGAGGAGGGCTATGAAGGTGGTTAGAGGTCTGGAGCAGCTCTCCTATGGGGACTGGCTGAGGGAGTTATGGTTTGTCAGCCTGGAGAAGAAAAGACCTTAGAGCGGCCTTCCAGTACTTGAAGGAGGCCTACAGCAAAACTGGGAAGGGACTTTCTACAAGGGGTGCACTGACAGGACAAGAGGGAATAGACTGAAGCTGAAAGAGGGTAGATTTAGACTGGAGGAAGAAACAGAGAGGGTGATGAGACACTGGCATAGGTTGCTCAGGGAGGTTGTGGATGCCCTCTCCCTGAAGGTGTTCAAGGCTAGGCTGGAGAAGGCCTTGAGCAACCTGGTCTAGTGAGAGGTCTCCCTGCCCATGGCAGGGGGTTGGAAGCAGATGATCTTTAAGGCCTCTACCAACCCAAACCATTCTAGGAATCTATGAATTGATGAACCTGTTCCAGTATTTCAATACCATCACTGTGAAAAGCTTCCTCCTAGTGTCCAACTTACATCTCCCTGCCCTAGTTTAAAACCGTATCAGAGAAGAAAAGCTTGGAAGGCTCCTCAAGGGTCTTAACTACATTAAGTCACCAGATATGAGTAGTAAGCTTGAAAGAGCCCACAAGAAGTATCAGAAGGGCAGGTTGGACAGGGCTTTGAGGCAGTAGAAATCATCCCTCCCTATGGCAGCAAGAATGGAATTAGATGATCATTAAGGTCCCTTCCAATCCAAACCATTCCAGAGTTCTAAGGTTCTATGTCTAACTTGCACACACAGTTTCAGACATGTCTTGATATCCCCATAGGTTCCCAGACCTCAACACAAACTCCTCAGGTCCAGCCCTGTTGAATTGTCCAGCCCCTTTCTGCCCCATTTAGAATCACAGAATGGTTTAGGCTGGAAGTGACTTCAAAGATCATCCAATTCCAACCCCTTGCCATAGGCAGGGACACCTCCCACTAGAACAGGTTGCTTAAGCCCTCATCCAACCTGGCCTTTAATGCCTCCAGGGAGGGAGCATCCACAACCTCCCTGGCCAACCCATTCCAGTGTTTCATCACTATTACTTGACACCCAGTTTGGCTTTGACCACAAGTTTGTAAGATCTCCTACAAGGAACATCTAATTCCAACCTTTGGTGACAAAAGCATGTTCTAGGGCCCACCACCCTGTCCAGCTGAACCTTAAGTGTCTAATTTTGAATGCTCTCCACTGGAGAGAGCATTCCAGAGGAGAACTGGAGTATATTGGGATATGTACTGATGTACAAGGAGATGTTTCCTATCTCCTACACTCTCAACAGGGAAACCTGCACAATGAGGCCAACATGAAGTCAGACTGGGTTGACTTTCAGATGAAAAAGGTTAAGGAGCTTGCTGGTTTTGTCCCACACCTCCATCACGTGGCAAAGTACATGCAACGCTAATGCAAGAAGTCAGTTGGGATTAAAGGCAACACTCAACCTGTACCAGCCTCAGGGATACCTTGTTCTCTACAACTACCTGAAAGGAGGCTGGAACAAGGTGGGGCTCATTGTCTTCTTACATGTAATAAGTGATGGGATGAGAGGAAACAGCTTCAAGTTGCAGTAGGGGAGGATTAGGTTAGACATTAGGAAATGTTAACCAAAAGCGTTGTCAAGCCCTGGAAGAGGCTACCCAGGGCAGTGGTGGAATCAGCACCCTAGAAGGATTTAAAATGCCATGTAGGTGTAGTGCTGAGAGGCATGGTTTAGTGCTGGACTTGGCAGTGCCAGGTTAAGGGTTAGACTCAATGATCTTTCAGGTCTTTTCCAGTCTAAATGATTCTAAGTTTTGCAGTCCTTGGCTATCAATGCCTGTTGCAGAGTGCAGTGGCCATCTCCAGATGGCAGAACAGGGCTGGGAACAGCCTCCTGCTTTGATTATTGGAAGTATATTTTTCAGCCACTCAAACTTGGGTTTGAGTGATTGACCCCTTGCAAACAAATGAGTTGGAAGTTTCTGCCCAAAGAACCTAGCCTAGAAACAACAGCACCATACTGATGCTCCTGGAAGAAGTGCTCCAAATCACAATGACTTACAGCAAGTGCCTGATCTCTGTTTTGAAGCTTGCCAGGGCTGCCTGGTGGACTCCATTCTTGGTTATTAAGAGCTCATTTTCTAGTGCCAGCGTCAGCTCTGTCAAGTTCACCTTCCCATCCAAGCTGAAATCCAAAGCCTGCAAAAAAACCACCACATTGTTAGAGCAGAATGAGCTTTCTGGCCCTGCAAGGAGCCTGGAGACATTTAGTATGTGAAGTGACAGAATAAAATGAGGAGGCCCAAGAAAGATCTTTGCTTGCTGATTAACCTGTCACACAGAAATGCCTTTGGGGCAGTAAACCAGACACCTCCACCACCTTCCTGAATTAAAGAGCTGCTGCCAGCCGTGGAGATGGGAAGTGTCCTGGCTGGGCTGCAAGACCAACAGGAAATTAATCCCATGCATGATTAAAAGTCCTCATTCTCCAGAGGAATTAACTGCATTGGTCTTTTTTACAGCCTCAAATGCTGGAGGGACATGGTTGAAGATGTTAAACTAAACCAGCTCTCACAACACAGACCACACAGAAGCCACCTTGTAGGAGATTTTTGGTAGCAAGGAACTGGAAGAGGTTGCTCAAAGATGTGATGGAGTTACCAGCCTTGGAGGTGTTCAGAACATGTGTGGGCATGACCCTTTGGGGCATGGTTTAATGGCCACGGTGGTGTTAGCTTGATGGTTGGAATTGATGATCTCAGAGGTCTTTTCCAACTCAAACAATTCTATGATCTCACCTCTTTGAATTATCAACTGCTTGGAATTTCCTTCAACTTAACTCTGCAGGAGCAGAAAATGAGGTGGGGGCAGGGCTAGTAGTGGGGTTGAAACATTGGAGAAGCCACTCCAGTGACATCAGTAAGAAAACAAATTACCAGAGGAAAGCAAGTAGCAAAAGGCAAAGGTGCATCATGCATGCCTGGTGGAAAGAGGCTGCCCAGAGAGGTGGAGGAGTCTGTCTCTGGAGCCATTTAAAGCCCACAATGATGCTGTTATGTGCAACATGCTCTAGGTGGCCCTGCACTGGCAACAGGCAGAAACTGGAACTCAGGAGGTTCCATCTGAACAGGAAGAGAAACTTGTTTGTTGTGAGGGTGCTGGAGTCATGGAGCAGGCTGCCAAGAATGGTTCTGGAGTCTCCTTCTCTGGAGAGATTCCAAACCCACCTGGACATTGTGATCCTGGGCAAGATGTTGTGAGTGCTTTAGCAGTGGGGTTGGACTGGATGATCTCCAGAGATCACTTCTAACCCTCATTATTTTGGTCCCACCCAGAGGGTAGTGCTCAATGGCTTGAAGTCCAGAGGAGAGTAGGGTACAGACCTCAAGGGTCTGTACTGTGACCTGTGCTATTTTGTTTTTAATCAACGCTACAGGCAGTGGGATTGAGTGCACCATCAACAAGCTGAGTGGTGCTGTCAATACACCAGAGGGACAAGATGTCATCCAGAGGGACCTGAATAAGCTGGAGAGGTAGGCCCAGGTGAACCTCATGAGGTTCATTAAGAGCAAGTGCAGGGTTCTGCATCGTGGTTAGAACAATCCTCAGTATCAATACTGACTGAGGGATGAGGTGATAGAAAAGTAGCCCTGTGGAAAAGGACCTGGGGAGTGCTGATGGATGAGAAGCTGGACATGAGCAGACTCTGTGTACTTGCATCCCAGAAGGCAAATCACATCCTGGGCTGCATCAAAAGCAGTGTTGTCAGCAGATCCAGAGAAGTGATTCTGCCACTTCACTCTGCTCTGGTGAGAGCTCACCTGGACTACTGCATCCAGCTCTGGAGCCCTCATTATAGGAAGGACATAGAATCATAGAATAGTAAGGCTGGAAGGGAACCTCAAGGATCATCTAGTTCCCACAGGCAGGGACACCTCCCACTAGTACAGCTCACTCAAGGTCTCATCCAACCTGGCCTTCAACACCTCCAGGGAGGGAGCAGCCACAACCTCCCTGGGCAACCTGTGCCAGTGTCTCACCAACCTCACTGCAAACAACTTCCTCCTAACATCCAGTCTAAATCTCCCCTCTGCCAGTTCAAACCCATTGCCCCTTGTCCTGTAGTTACAAGACCTTGTCAATAGTCCCTCCCCAGCCTTCCTGTAGGCCCCCTTCAGATCCTGGAAGGTTACTCTAAGGTCTCCTGGAAGCCTTCTCTTCTCCAGGCTGCAGAGCCCCAACTCTCTCAACCTGTCCTCACAGCATAGCTGCTGCAGTCCTCTGAGCATCTTCATTGCCTCCTCTGGACCTGCTCCAGCAGTTCCATGTCCTTCCTGTGCTGGGAGCTCCAGAACTGTACACAGTGGACCTGTGGTGCAGGTCAAGCGGACATGGACCTGATGGAGTAGGTCCAGAGGAGGGCCACGAAAATGGTCAAGGGGTTGGAGCACCTCTGCTATGAGGAGCTGAGCTGCTCACCCTGGAGAAGAGGATGCTCCGGGGACACCTAACAGGAGACTTCCAGTACCTGAAGGGGGCCACAAGAAGCATGGAGAGAAGTTGTTTACAAAGGCCTGTGGTGATAGGATGAGGGACAATGGCTTCAAACTAGAGAAGAGTAGATTTAGACGGGATGTTTAGAACAGGTTGTTTACCATGAGGGTAGTGGAACACTGCAACAGGTTGCCTGAGGAGGTGGCTGGGGCCCTATCCATGGAGATATTCAAGGTGAGGCTGGACAGGGCTCTGGGCAGCCTGGTCTAGTTGAGGATGCCCCTGCCTACTGCAGAGGGAGCTGGAGTAGATGACCTTCAGAAATGCCTTCCAACCCAGACCATTCTATGATACTGTGAAACAGTCCCAAGTTATCAAGCAGAGGGTACAAGTGGGTTTTAAACCCCGAGCAATGGCAGCTTATTCCAGCCTGCACATGCAATATCCACATGGACATTAAAATACCAGGAGAAATCTGCCACCATCCACGCCAGGAACAAGAGCAAATGGTCTTGAGTTTTGCCAAGTGGGGTTCAGGTAGGATATGAGGAAGAATTTCTTCACAGAGTTATCAGGGATTGAAATGGCTTGCCCAGGGGAGGTGGTGAAGTCCCCATCCCTGGAGGTAGTTAAGAGTCATGTAGATGCGGTGCTGAGGCACGTGGTTTAGTCCAGGTCTGGTTGGTGTTTGGCTAATGATTGGACTCAATGATCTTAGAGGTCTTTTCCATTCTAAGCAACTCTGTGAACCCAGCAATGGTCTCCAAAGACACATGTAGGATTATCTTCTCCTGCCCATGACTTTTAAGAAGATGAAGAGGGATGGGGTTTTGCTTCAGGTATCCGATTTGCAGCCACCATTATCCTTTCACTCCACATAATAAAACACTAATTCCTGGGCAGGGTTTCAAGTGCTGTCTTCCACACCTCAGCAGAAGCAAGGATTCAGGTCACCTTGTGCTAAAGGGTTTGTAGGTACAGCTATTTAGGGAGCTCAAAGGAATTAAATTGCTTTCTACAAATGTAGGTGACCTCTTCCACCCAAGCTGGAAGTCACGGGACGGTTTTGTCACTAATTTCTAGCTTCTCTGGGATGCACCATGGTTTCAAAAAGGAAATAATTGGAGAGCTTCCAGACCTCTCTGGACCTGTCACTAAAGCTGGGAATTTTAAAGGAGACAAAAATATAATCACAGAATGGTTTGGGTTGGGAAAGATCTTCAGGATCACCTAGTTCCAATCCCCATGCCATGGGAAGGGACACCTTCCAGTAGACCAGGCTGCTCCGAGCCTCACCCAGCCTGCCCCTGCACACCTCCAGGCTGCTCCGAGCCTCACCCAGCCTGCCCCTGCACACCTCCAGGCTGCTCAGAGCCTCACCCAACCTGCCCTTGCACACCTCCAGGTTGCTCAGAGCCTCACCCAACCTGTCCTTGCACACCTCCAAGGAGGGGGTACCCTGTGTCTCACCACCCTAAATCCAGTTACCCACAATCCCACATTGAGGTAAAAACAATGAGGGTCAGAAGGTTGGGCCTGGGCTCTTTGCAGCAGTGGCCAAGGACAGAACAACAGGCAATGGGGACAAATTAGAACACAGAACATTCCACTTGAACTTAAGGAGAAAATTCCTTGCTGCCAGGCTGCTGGAGCCCTGGAGTTGGCTTCCCAGAAAGGTTCTGGAGTCTTCTTCCCTGAAGAGATTCCAAACCCACCTGGACATTTTGATCCTGGACAACCTACTGTGGGTGACCCTACTTTAGCAGAGAGGTTAGACTGAATCATCTCCAGAGTTCCCTTCTAACCTCCCTACAGTGCTGGAATACAGTGACAAAAGGCGAGATGGAGTTTTTGATTACCTTCAGGATCTCTTGGCTGTTCTCTATGCCCTCCTGGTGCCAACAGTCAAGGACACCCTCCACGCAGCTGTAGCCCATCCCATCATCCAAGCTGGAGAAGAGGCAGAAGCCAACGGTGCTGGGCATGGCCGAGGGGGTGGTGGTACGCCTGCCGCTTTCATCGAAGGACTGCCGAGAGAAGGGAGAGGGTGGGACAGGGCATGGGCAGAGCCAGGCATCTGGCCACACCACCACCAGAAAGGCTTAGAAATGTAATTTCACTAACAGTACTCTAGAGATTAGGGATTAAGAACTGCTTTTCCTCACTGCCAAGCAAATACCCGTCAGGAGCACCGTGGCTGACCTCGCGGCACTGCTGCGTGACCAGGCGCCTCGGAACTAGGATCAGAGGAGGAGGAACAGTTTCAGAGTTTTCAATGCTCCATGAGTGTTCTCCACTGTCCTTTATTTTGGGCTTCACTCTTACCTCCCCTAAAAAGGGTGAAGGGCATGTGTGCACAGGTGCTTTTGCTGCAGCTCTCAGCTTCCAGACTAAGACAAATTGTAGAAGTTTGTGCTGGTTACAGCTGCATAGCTCCAGCCCCAACTGCCACTTGAGTTTGTTTATCTTCAGACAGGTCTTGCTGGGTTTTTAAGCCTGAGGTGGTTGAGACATGGGCAGCTGTGCCTTGGAAATGGTCTGACCTTGCTTTTGTGTCCTTTTTGCCTTGTGTTACACATAATGATGATCTGCTTAATGATAGTGCAGTGCTGGGATGGGGAGCAGGTTTGGTGGCCTCATGGTACCAGCATCAACCTGGCCGTACAGCAGCAGTGCTCTTTGGCACATGGGTTCCCAGCAGTGCACCCCTGGGTGCCCAGCTTGACATGGTCAGTCTCATGGTCATGCTGACTTTCAAATTTCAGCATAGGGCATCTGACATCTTCCCTTCCTTGGCTGCTGGTTCTGCTCTGGGAAAGGTCCCTCCTGCTTGCAGGTTGCAGAAACCACTGTCATAGAACCATGGAATTGTTTAGGTTGGAAAAGACCTCTAAGATCATTGAGTCCAACCACCAACCTAAAACCATCGTGGTCATTAAGCTATGTCCCAAAGTGCCATATCCACACATTTCTTGAATACCTCCAGGGACAAACTGTTGAGGTTGAAAGAGACCTTAGAGATCATCAAGTTCAACCACAGCCCAACCAAGCTCACAGAATTCAAACTCTCCCTCAGAAACAGAGATGTAGGACTTTCCTGGTCAGAGTCTCCACCTAATTCCAGGCCAGTGCTTCCCCACACATCCACTTCATCTCATTTGCTTTTTGCATTTCACAGCTTGCAAGAGTCCTTCCAGTACTTAAAAGTGGTCTACAGGGAAGTTGAGGATGGTTTCAGGGAGAGTAGTGACAGAACACAGGGTGACAGTTTTAAACAGAAAAAGGGCAGATTTAGGTTAGATGGAAGAAATTCTCCACCATGAGGGCGGTGAGACACTGGAACAAGTTGCCCAAGGAAGTGTTGGATGCTCCAACCCTGGAAGAGTTCAAAGACAGGTTGGATAGGGTTTTGAGCAGCCTGCTCTAGTCTGTCCATAGCAGAGGGTGGAAACCACGTGATATTTAATATCCCTTCCAATCAAAGCTTCTATGATTCTATGATCTCTAAGCCATATCACTTTAAAGAGGAGCCATATTCCCTTTGCTAAGAGAGTGCTTCCTGCTTTATCCTCCCCACATCCCCTGACCAATCATAGAATGGTAAGGTTGGAAGGGACCTCAAGGATCATCTAGTTCCAACCCCCTGGCAGAGGCAGGGACACCTCCCACTAGTACAGGTCACTCAAGGTCTCATCCAATCTGGCCTTGAACATCTCCAGGG
>VWZE01026279.1:26832-48478 GCA_013396675.1 Eubucco bourcierii
GCGGCCATCTGCCTCAGCCAGACAGACCTTTGTTCTCCGCCAGAATATATTGCTAATTAAAATGACGATCGGCAGCGCACACGCAGAGCGCTGCTCGGCACACGGCGAGGGGAGCCTTCGTGCCAGCGCTGATGGACCCCGTTCCGTACAGCCACGGATGCACTGAACGCTTTGGGGTGGAAGGGACATTCAAGATCATCTAGCTCCAACCCCACTGCCAGGGGCAGGGACACCTCCCACTAGCCCGGGCTACTCGAGGTCCCATCCAGCCTGGCCATGAACGCCTCCAGGGAGGGGGCAGCCATGACCTCCCTGGGCTACCTGTGACAGTGTCTCACCACCATTCTTACAGAATCGTAGAATGGCAAGGTTGGGAGGACCTCAAAGATCATCTAGTTCCAACCCCCTGCCATAGGCAGGGACACCTCCCACTAGTACAGCTCACTCAAGGCCTCATCAACCTGGCCTTGAACACCTCCAGGGAGTGGGCAGCCACAACCTCCCTGGGCAGCCTGTGCCAGTGTCTCACCACCATTCTTCCTCATCTCCAGTCTAAATCTCCCCTCCTCAACTTCCAATCCATTCCCTCTCATCCTATTAAGGGCCTTTTACAAGCCCTTGTAAAAAGTCCCTCCTCAGCTTTCTTGTAAGCTCCCTTCAGGTACTGGAAGGCTGCTCTAAGGTCCCCCCAGAGCCTTCTCTTCTCCAGGCTGAAGAACTCTCTCAGTCTGTCTCCATAAGGGTGCTGCTGCAGCCCTCTAATCATCTTTGTGGTCTCCTGTGGACCCACTCCAGCAGCTCAATGTTCCTTCTTTTGCTGTGGACAGCATTTCTTATTCCCTCCATGCTTGCTCAAAGATCATTTCCCTGGTTTGAGCACACAGAGCAGAGAGCCTTGAAGGACAGAAAATAGCCACACCTCACTTTGCCACCTGCCTTCAGCTGCAGAGTACCAGAGTCACATCAGTCCCAAGGGTGCACTGCTGGGAACACACATGCCAAAGGGTGCTGCTGCCCTACCACCAGGTCGGTGTTGGCACCACAAAAGCACCAAATACGCTCCTCATCCCAACCCTGCACCACAAAGCAAAAAGGGAACAAAAGCAAGGTCAGAGCACTTCCATGACATCATTTAGCTATCTCCCAGCCACCCCAGGCCTGAAAGCCCAACAAGACCCATCACCTGCCTGAAGACAAACAAGCTTAAGTGGCAGCTGGGGCTGGAGATGTGCAGCTGTGACCACCACAAGCTTTCAGGTTGCATTTCTAAGTGCTTTTGTGGTGCTAATGCAGCTGCAGCCATATCCATAAAGCCACAAGGGCCATTTGTTTCTCATCATCCATCAGCCAAGTAGCATCCACGAGGAACTTAAAGAAAACTGTTGTTCATTTGAGGGTGATGGAGCACTGGAACGGACTGAGTTTGTAGAGTCATCTTCTCTGGATGCATTCCTGTGCAACTTGATCTAGGAGTACTTGCATCAGCAGGGGGTTGGACTAGATAATCTCCAGACATCTCTTTCAAATCCTGCCATTCTGTTATTCTGTGATGAACCCATGAGGGTCAGAGGTAATCTCAGGATCCCTACACCACCCTTCTGCTCTCAGCAGGGTCAAAGCTGACTTCAAACCCAGCTGCTCATAACTTTGTCCAGTGGCACATGAAAAGCCACCAGGAATGGAGGTCATGGAGCCTCTACAGGCAGCTGATCCCATGCACAGTCCAACCTTCCAGCCTCTCCTCTGGTGTTTACAAAGAAGAGAAGGAAGCCTCTCAGACAGAGCCTGAGCCCTTTTAATTGGCACTGGTTGAAAGAAAGCACCAATTAAGCCATGCTGCCCCAGTTCTCAGGCCAGCAAAACAACCCTGGGCTGGAGACAGGCTTGTGGAGCAATGTGTTTCCACACACAGCAGGAGGAAACTGGGCAAAGGCTGTTTTGTTGTGCCAAGCCTTGAAAAGTCAATGCTTCAGGAAGATCCTGATGAGCATTTTGGCCCCTCCCCACCCAGTACCTCCAAGCAACTAATTTCTGAGTATACCAAGGGGATCTTCTTTTAGGGACATGAAGGTGATGCTGATAAAGATAAGTAAATAAATGGGGGGTTCACAAATTTGACCTGAGTTTTGCTCAAGATGGAAGAGGATTAATCATCTCACCCACCCCAAAAGGTGCAACAAGAGATCCCATTGGGAGTCAGGAGCACAATGCAGTTACTACCAGTTGGGTTCATTAAGTGACCTCATTAATCAACTAACCTTCTCATCACAGAATCATTGACCTTCAAGGTCATTGAGTCCAACCATTAACCCCTCATTACCAAGTCCACCACTAAGCCATATTCCCAGGCACCACATCTCTATGGCTTTAAAACACCTCCAGGAACAGCAAACTCCACTACCTCCCTGGGCAATCCCTTCCAATGCCTGACAACCCTTTCAGTGAATTTTTTTTCCCCAATGTCCAACCTAAGCTTCCCCTGATGCAACTGGAGGCCAGTCCCCTTTGTTTTATCACAAGTTACTTGAGAGAATCATAGAATCATGGAACCAACCAGGCTGGAAGAGACCAACACTCATGACAACATCTCTTTAGCATCTCCTCGACAGGCAAATCAGAAGTGAGATTAGAGATGCCTCTTCCACCAAGGGGTATCACTTCCCTAAGGCTTGTGGGCAGATTAACATTGATTTCAAGGCCATGGCAGCCCACAGTGGCCAACCACCCTTGCAAGACTGAATAAAGGTTGCCAAGAATAGGGTAAAGAAGCAGGTTCCGGTGGAAAAGCTTTTCTTCAGGGTTGGGTTGTTTCATAGAGTCATAGAATCAACCAGGTTGGAAGAGATCTCCAAGATCATCCAGCCCAACCTATCACCCAGCCCTGTCCCATCAACTAGACCATGGCACTAAGAGGATGGGAGAAAGCAGCAGTGTTTGTCCCTCGCACTGGAAAACTCCCACCACACGCTCCTGAATCAACAATACTTGGCAAACTGGGGCAGACTGGAGCCCAGCCCAAGGGAAATGCTGCTCTGGTCATATCCCAGTGCACACCATCAAAGCCAACAGCTCTCCACCTTTTAGGGGGTGGCTACAAAGAATATGGAGGCTCCCATTTGACAAGGAGTCATGGAGGAGATGTGGGTTGATGCATACAAGTTACTGGAGAGACTGCTAAAGCACAAGAGGACAAGATGACAATCAGCTCTGTCCCCTCACAAGTGGTGGAGTCCCCAACATTGAACACTTCTAAGATTTGCTGGACAAAGCCACCTTGTCTAGACTGTGCTGTTACCAAGGAAGGTTGGGCTACATGATCCTTGAGGTCTCTTCAGTCTCTGTGATTCTGTTTCTATTCTGGAGAAGCAAGAGGAGACTCTGGGGTTGAAAGCACCAGTATGAAGAGTCTCACTAATTTTGACCACAAAAACAGGGAGAACACAAAAAATCTGGGAGGTGGTGATGGGACACTGGAACAGGTTGTCCAGAGATATCATGGATACCCCCTCCCTGGAGATGTTCAAAGCCAGACTGGATGAGGTCTTGAGCAACCTGGTCTAGTGTGAGGTGTCCCTGCCCATGGCAGGGGGATTGGAACTAGGTGATCTTCAATGTCCTTTCCAACCCAAACCATTCCAGGGATCTTGGAGCAGGTATGTGTGTATGGAACTTGGGGGCTGCCAAGGACTGTGCAGCTCCTGGGATGGCCTTTTGTCTGGTGCAGAAGCACACAAGCTTTTTGGTGGGAAAAGAAGTAGAAGACTGAATAATTGGTGACTGTAGATGCAGGGCTCACTGTGGAGCTCTGCTGTTCACCACCCCTCTTCCCAAGAGTGCTGCAGCCACAGCCAGACTGTTGCAGATGAGCTAATGGATGAGGACATGCTCCTCCTGTTCCCAGCCCACACTTTGTTAGCCACAGAGGCAGTGCAACAACCCTGGCTTAATTGCTGTCCTGTGCTTCAGCCAGGAGCCTGGGGAGGCCAGTGGTGCCAGCACCCCCTGCACTGCACGTCACCAGTGGATGGCACAAGCCAATCCTCCTCAGCTTCCCACGGGACAGAATCTGAGGCTGGACAAGGGAAGTGGCACCTGGCATGACTGAACCCTGGGGAGAGCTGAGGAGAGTGATCATTGCCTTAGCTGGTAAGACCCCAAGGACATCCTGTACTAGTGGGAGGTGTCCCTGCCTATGGCAGGGGGTTGGAACTAGATGATTCTTGAGGTCCCTTCCAACCTTACCAATCTATGATTAAAGCAGTTTAGGGTGGTGTGGGGATCAGCTGCGATCGTGGAATCACAGAATGGTTTGGGCTGCAAAAGAGCCTTCAAGGGACCTTTCCAATCCCCAGCAGGGCCATCTGCAACTACAGCAGGTTGCTCAGAGCCCCCAAACAACCTCACCTGGAATGACTCCAGGGACAGGACATCTACCACCTCTCTGGGCAACCTGGACCAAGATCCTGCCAGCCTAAGTCTCAAAAATTTCTCCCTTCTCTCCAGTTTGAATCTCCCTCTTTTAGTTTAAACCCATCACCCCTTGTCCTGTCACAAAAGACCCTGATCAAAAGTCTGTCCTCATCTATCTTATTGACTTCTTTAAGCATTGAAAGGTCATGAGAAGGTGTCCAAGATTACAGAAACATGCAGGTTGGGAAAGCCCCTCAGGAGCACCAAGTCCAACCTAGAACCCTACTCTACAAGATTCACCTTAAACCATAGCCCTAAACACCACATCCAAACCACCCTGAAACACAGCCAGGTTGGGGGACTCCATCACCTCCTTGGGCAGCTCATTCCAGTTCCTGACCACTCTCTCCATGAAAACATTTTCCTCATGTCCAATCTAAACCTCCCCAGCCTCAGCTTGAGGACATTGCCTCTTGTTCTGTCTCCAATTCCCTGTGAGCAGAGCCCAGTAGCACCCTCTCCACCATGTCCCTTCAGGTAGTTGTAAAGAGCAATGAAGTCTCTTCTCAGGCTCCTCTTCCTCAAACTAACCATCCCCAGCTCCCTCAGTCACTCTTCAAATGATTTATTCTCTAGGCCCTAAAGATGGTGGTGTGGGAACTGTTGGAGTGGGTCCAGAGGAAGCCATGAAGATGCTCAGAGGGTTGCAGTAGCTCTCCTATGAGGACAGGCTACAAGAATTGGGGCTCTGCCTGGAGAAGAGAAGGTTTCCAGGAGACCTTGGAGTGGCCTTTCAGTATCTGAAGGTGGCTACAGGAGGACTTGGGAGGGACTATTGACAAGGTCTTGTAATTACAGGATGAAAACAAATGAGTTTAAACTGGCAGAGGGGAGATTGAAACTGGATGTTAGGAAGAAGTTGTTTGCAGTGAGGGTGGTGAGACACTGGCACAGGTTGCCCAGGAAGGTTGTGGAATCAAATCCTGTGATTCTGTGCTCCACAACCTCCCTGGAGATGTTCCAGACCAGACTGGATGAGACCTTAAGTAACCTGTTCTAATGGGAGGTGTCCCTGCCTATGGCATAGTGGGGTTGGAACTGGTTGAGCTTTGAAGTTCCTTCCAACCTAAACCATTCTGTGATTCTGTGAGGGGAGCAGTGATGTCTGGGGGTGCCAAGCCCACCTCAGCACCCAGTCCCTTGCAGCTCACCTCCTGACAGTCAGTGGAAGCAATGTATGTGGGACAGGCCTCGTCGCTCAGCGGCTCGATGACAGTCACCTCCGCAAAGTCCTCCACCGCCTCCTGGAACTCCGGCAGGGACCGGCGGCCGTAGCGTTTGCCACCTCTGATGTACTTGGGCTGTGCTTCTGGGGAAGAATCTGTGGACAAAGCCAAGAAGGAAGCACATGGGTAATGTGGTTTGGGCAGATCCAACTCCCAGGTCAACGCACACAAGGTTGGTTGCAGTATTTCAGGCACCGAATTGCCGCTACCATTGCCTCTGTGCAAGCACCAGCTGCTGCTTCTTTCCAGGAGGAGGTAAGTTGACAGGATCCCAGGATGTCAGGGGTTGGAAGGGACCCGAAGAGCTCATCCAGTCCAACCTCCCTGCTACAGCAGGACCAGAAACCTAGCTCAGGTCACACAGGAATACATCCAGACAGGCCTGCAAAGGCTCCAGAGAAGAAGACTCCACAACCTCTCTGGGCAGCCTGTGCCAGTACTCTGGGACCCTTCCTGTAAAGAAGTTGCCCCTTGTGTTGAGCTGCAACCTGCTGTGCTGCAGCTTCCATCCATTGCTTCTTGTCCTATCCCAGGGAACAAGTGAGCAGAGCCTGTGCCCCCAGCTCCTGACCCCAAGCCCTCAGATATTGATAAATATGTGTTAAAAGCCCTCTCAGTCTTCTCTTCTCCAGACTAAGCAGCCCCAGGTCCCTCAGCCTCTCCTCACCAGGCAGTGCTCCAGCCCCCTCATCATCCTCATAACCCTCTGTTGCACCCTCTCCAGCAGATCCCCATCCCTCTTAAAGTGGGGAGCCCAAAGCTGAAGGCAGTACTCAAGATGGGGTCTCGCCAGGGCAGACTAGAGGCAGAGGAGAATCTCCCTTCTTAGGATCTTCCCTCCCCCCCAGCCACTATTTTGAAATTTACCAGACCAGTTCAGACAGCCTAGAAGTAAGGTGAAACTACATTCACAGCATGGCAAAACGTACAAGCAGATATACACAATATTTACAACTAGACCCAAACTCCCTCCTAGACAAAGAAACTGCAGAGAAGGGGCTCAAAACTACACTCATCTTTCTCCTTCTCTATCTCCCTTCCCAGACTGAGACCAAAACAAGCAAGTCAAAGTTTATGTGTTAGTTGTTAGTGAAGAGATCAGAACACAGATATTAGAGCAGATCAGAGGAAAAACAAATAGGGCAACATCCCAAGATAAAGTGGAGGAGGATTATTTACGTTTTAGCTTTTTATCCTTCTTTCAGCAAACCAATGAATGATATAGACATCATTGTTATTTTCTTTTCACAGCCAATGATCTAAATTTCTCTCATTAAAATAGTTCCACTTAGCCTCAAGCCAGGACACAAGACCACCACTCTCATCATAGCACTGGGTCTGATGGGCTGGAATTAGTCCTGCTCCCCAAAAAAGTAAAAGGTGGAAGCTGGACTTCATCTTACTCTTCCCCAATTCACAGAATGGTAAGGTTGGAAGGGACCTCAAGGATCATCCAGTTCCAAACCCCTGCCATAGGCAGGGACACCTCCCACTAGCACAGCTCACTCAAGGCCTCATCCAACCTGGCCTTGAACCCCTCCAGGGAGGGAGCAGCCACAACCTCCCTGGGCAACCTGTGCCAGTGCCTCACCACCCTCACTGCAAACAACTTCCTCCTAACATCCAGTCTAAATCTCCCCTCTGCCAGTTCAAACCCATTGCCCCTTGTCCTGGCATTGCAAGACCTTGTCAATAGTCCCTCCCCAGCCTTCCTGTAGCCCCCTTCAGATACTGGAAGGCTGCTATCAGGTCTCCTCAAAGCCTTCTCTTCTCCAGGCTGCAGAGCCCAAACTCTCTCAGCCTGTCCTCACAGCAGAGCTGCTGCAACCCTCTGAGCATCTTCCTGGCCTTCTCTGGACCTGCTCCAACAGTTCCATGTCCTTCCTGTGTGCTTCAGAACTTCACACAGGACTCCAGATGGTGTCTGAAGAGAGCAGAGTAAAGGGGCAGAATCCCCTCCCTTGCCCTGCTGCCCACACTTCTCAGATCAAATTTGGTCTTTTAATGGGATGAGGGAAAAAATACCAGCCAACAACCTTACAAACAAGCCTGGGAGGGAAAGTCTATGAGATGTTGCACTAATCTTCATTAGCAACACTGGGCAGGTTTAATTAGGGCCAGCCTTGCACTTAGGCAGCTCAAAGCTCCAGATTATGCAGACACCTGGGTGACTGCTGCTGCTTCTGTGGATTTAAATCACAGCTCCATGAAAACACAACTGGGTGAGTGGAAAGGAAAAAAAACCACCACACAAACACACCACAACTGGGCAAGTTTGGAAGTGAACATCCTCTGGGGGAGACACCAGCAGCTGATGCAGGTGACAGCAGGGCAGGTCTCAGCTTGTGACATGCAACTAATGCCAACTGTAAGATCTAAATAACCCTTTGGAGTCATCATCTAATTACTGCAAGGTGGGGGGGATGAATTCTGCTTGGACTCATCTTCAGCTTTCTGCAGCAAGCTCCTGCCATTGGGGACTGAATTATCCAGGAATGCTCATGGATAGGGATCAAAAGACGACAATAACCAAACAGACACATTTTAGGCCATTTCCAGTGAGAGGCAGAGAATGGTTTAGGCTGTAAGGGACCTTTAGGGGTCATCTAGTCCAGCCCCTACCCTGCAATAAAAAGGGACAGTAAAATTGTACTGGATGGGAAGGGACCCCCAAAGGTCATCTTTTCTAATCCCCTTGCAGCGGGCAGGGATACCTCCAACCAGACCAGGACAACCCCAACTAGATCAGGTTGCTAAGAAACCCATCAACCCTGACCTTGAGACTCATCCAAAGGCTGGAGCAGGGTGCAAATTAAACCAGAGGACCAAATTAACCAGGGATTCAATTAGGGCAAGGGCTCTCTGCCATGCTTTGTTTCAATGTTTGCAAACCTCACCCTCAAAACCATCGACTCTGGCCACTGAAACCATCCCCCCACCCAGGACTCGAGATCATCTTTGATTTTCTACTGCTTGCAAGGTACTGAGACAACAGCACAAACCCAGCAGCTTTTGAAATTTTTATTTGCAGAGCACCCTGGTACAAAATAAATGCAGAAGTGCAATACTAATAAGGAGCAGGGAAGCTGTTCAATCATTGACAAATGGTCTCTAACCCCCTCCTCTCGCCCAAAAGCCTTGGATAATATTCCTTTAGATATGGAAGAAGGCTTCAAGCTTGTTAGAGAAGGGGGGAAAAAAAAAAAATAATAAATATATTCTGCAACTTAGCTATGCAATGAATTATAAAATACACAGGGCTAGGAGTGCTTTGATTCCCTCAGCCTTGCAACTCCAACCATCCATATTGCAGCTCTAGGGAACGAACCCCAGCGCCTGTGTTTGAACAAGACCTTTTTTTTTCCCCACTCCCCCACCTCAAAACAAGATTTTTCTGCAGCTGGGACTCACACATGAAAGTTGTGTGATGAAGTGCAAAGATAGAAACTAAATAAATAAATAACTTTTTAAAAAAAAAAAAAAAATCACAACCAGACAGGCTGATTAAGCAAGAGCCTGAGAACAAAAGCAAACCTTATCACTCCTATTAAAGCTTGCCCGGTGGTGAACAATCTCCATCTAGCAGCTCTCTCTGAAATGCTAATATTTGTGGCTACTCCTTCACTCATTTATTTCCAAACCCTCACATACAGAAAAAGGCTGGGGAGGTGAGGAGGGGGCTTTGCTTTTTTGTTGGGTTTTTTTTTTCTTTTGAGAAATCTATTTTTTTTTTCCCCTTCTCTAAGACAGAAAGGCACCTCCATGCCTCAGCCTGTCTCTGGGAAAGTCTAAAGGGAAAAGAAGCTGGAATTTAGTAATTATGAAGCTGTGGTTTTAATTTCCTTCTGGATTTCCCAGTGCTCAGAAGGGTTCTTGCCAACCCAGCTCCCTGATACTGTTGCAGCTGAACAGGCAGCTGCTGGGGGAGGGGGGTGTGGAAATCCAGCTGTTGGGGCTGAGGAAAAGGGGCAAATCTGGTTGTGGGGAGGTGAGGGGAATTAGGAGCATCTCCCCACCTCTGTTTCAAGCATTTAGAGGCTGTCAGATTACTTCTCTTCACTTTGGTCTGAGCACCTGAGTAAGCTTAGTTTTTCATTGGAATGGAAAAGTTGGGAAGCCTGAGAACATTCTCAAAGACTAAGATAACTCTTTGCAGCTGGAGAAGAGCAGAAAGTTTTTGCTTTGCTCTTGCTTTGCAAAACTCCAAATGAAATAGGTTATCCCTGAACCTGGCTACCAAAGGGATCCCACCTCCAACATCCCAAAATTCCATTTCCCAAGCCAGGGTGCTTCCCTTAATCTTGTCCTTCTCTTCCAAGCCCTTCTGCACCTTCAAGATGTGCCAGGTGGACGACACAGAACAAAGCCCTCATGTTATAGGGCCATGGGTACCACTCATTGTAAGGTATTACATCCTGCAGCCCCATCCCTGGGACCCTGGACCTGTCTCTGCTGCTGAAGTCTCCATGGACATCCCTGAACCAAGTGCACAGAGAATCCTTCCAGCCAGCATCCTCTAAAGCTCCTCCACCCTCCCAACCCAAAGCCCCAGCACAGTAACTGCTGCCCTTCACAGGCCTAGCATCCTGGGTGTATAGACTCACAGAATCATGAACTGGTTTGGGTGGAAGGGACCTTTAAAGGTCATCTAAGTCCAACCCTGCTGCTGTCAGCAGGGGCATCTGCAACAAGAACAGGCTGTTCAGAGCCTCAAACTTGACCTGGAACAGTTCCAGGGATGGGGCATCCACCACCTCTGTGGGCAACCCAGGCCAGGGTCTCAGCACCATCAGCAGAACTAAGTTTGGTTTTCAGGAAAGCTGAGCACCTGTGCCAGCAAAAAAGCAGCAACCTGAGCTCCCTGAGCAGAAAAATGTCACCAGTGATCCGAGCTGAGCTTCTCCTTTCCAGCCAAAGCTAATGAGGAAGGATGGAAAAAAAAAAGACATTGAACACACATCTTAGAAGGCACATGAGGAAACAGGAGGGAGATGTCAAAATGGGAGCTTCCCATGAGGCAGACACACGTGGCAGAGCCCTGTGGACTATGTACCACAAACACCCTAAAACACAGAATCAGAGTGGCTTGGTTTGCAAGGAAGATCCTTAAGGAAAGACAATCCAGCTCCAACCCCTCTGCCATGGGCAGGGACACCTCCTGCTAGACCATGTTCATAGAATGGTAAGGTTGGAAGGGACCTCAAGGATCATCCAGTTCCAACCCCCTGCCATAGGCAGGGACACCTCCCACTAGCACAGCTCACTCAAGACCTCCTCCAACCTGGCCTTGAACACCTCCAGGGAGGGAGCATCCACAACCTCCCTGGTNAGAGCTGCTGCAGCCCTCTGAGCATCTTTGTGGCCTCCTCTGGACCTGCTCCAAGTTCTGCCTGCATTGAACACTAAGACAAGGCTGCTCTTAGAATCACAGAATCATGTTGGATGGAAAAGACCTCTGAGATCACTGAGTCCAAGAGTCACCACCATGGCCATTTAAAACCATGTCCCAGAGTGCCATGTCTACATTTTTTTGGGAAAACTTCCAGGGATGGAGACTCCACTACCTTCCTGGGCAGGCTGCTCCAATGCCTGACAACCCTTTTTTGGAAGAAATTATTCTTCATGTCCAACCTAAACCTCCCTTGGTGCAACTTCAATCCATTTACTCTTCTCCTGTGGTTTAAGTCAGAAAAGAGACCAACCACCATCTCACTCCAACATCCTCTCAAGGAGCTATAGAAAGACAAATGGTCCCCCCTCAGCATCTCTTTCTCCAGGCTGAACCACCCTAGCTCACTCAACCATGCCTCACAAGACTTGTTCTCCAAGCCTGACCTCTGGTATCCCTTTCTGCAGCCAACAGCAAGGCAGTATGTGCATGCAGCCCAGACAGCAACTGTGTGCTGGGCTGCAGCAAGAGCAGTGTGGGCAGCAGGACAAGGGAGGGGATTCTGCCCCTTTGCTCTGTTCTCCTCAGACCCCATCTGGAATCCTGTGTGCAGTTCTGGAGCCCTCAGCACAGGAAGGACATGGCACTGTTGGAGCGGGTCCAGAGGAGGCCATGAAGATGCTCAGAAGGCTGCAGCAGCTCTGCTATGAGGACAGGCTAAGAGAGTTGGGGGTCCACAGCATAAAGAAGAGAAGGCTTCCAGGAGACCTTGGAGTAGCTTTCCAGTATCTGAAGGGGTTCTCCTGGAGGGCTAGTGATGGACTATTGACAAGGTCTTGTAATGACAGGACAAGGAGTAATGGGTTTGAACTGGCAGAGGGGAGACTGAAACTGGATGTTAAGAGGAAGTTGTTTGCAGTGAGGATGGTGAGACACTGGCACAGGTTGCCCAGGGAGGTGGTGGAGCACAAAATCACAGAATGTGATCAAATGTGATCACATTCTGTGCTCCACAACTTCCCTGGAGGTGTTCATGGCCAGGTTGGATGAGGCCTTTAGCAACTAGTTCTAGTGGGAGGTGTCCCTACCTATGGCAGGGGGTTGGAACTGGATGACCTCTGAGGTGCCTTCCAACCTAAACCATTCTAGGATTCTGTAAGATTCTCTTCGTAGCTCCTTGCTGCTGTGTGGCAAACAAACCACCAAGAAAAGAGCAAAAGAAGAAAGAAGAAAAAGATAAAAAGAAGCTAGATTGAAGACTCCCTGCTTCCTACAGCCTCTGGCAACACTCAATGTTAGTAAAACACAGGGTCCAGAGCAGACACCTAATGAGACACTTGAGTCTCATCTACTCCCCCTCCCTTGAACTGCCCCCCAGGCTAAGGGGGAAAACAAGCATCTCACCTCTCTGCCTCATTGCCCTGGGGGCCTTGTAGACCCTCAAGTGCCCCTACAGAAACCCATCACACCACTAAATCTGCATTTCACAGATTCCCCCCTGGTTTAAGTGCCTCAGACAGAAGCCTTCCCTTCCTTGGCTCATTTCCTACCCCCCCAAAGTCCATCTCACCACTTAAACGTCTCCACGGTTAGAGATTTACAGTTGATTTTCTGCCTTTCTGCACTAGATAAATCAGTTCCAAATCCTGATTCTCCTTGGAGAGGGGAGGTGGGGGCTCCCCTTGCTGGCAAGCTGCATTTTCCTGGGCACAGCATCAAAGCCACTCAAGAGTAGACAAAAGGAGGTTTAGAGGAGGAAGACCCTCACCCCACGAGCCCGACGGTTAGAGATGAAATTAATTACTTAGCTCCTAAAGATTTGGAAGGGAAGGATCTTCATCATGGTGGCAGACAGCCTACAGCTGGGCAAAGCACACCACAGCTTGGATCTGCTAAAGCCTAATCCCTGGAGACACCAAGTACTTGCCTAAATTCCTCCAAATCCCCATTTCACACTTTGAGCTCAGCAACTGAAAGAAGCACCAGCTGCTGGGAACACCCAGTTCAGGCTCCATGACACAAAACCCTGGCATTTTAAGGAATTGGCTGGATGGTGGCATGCAGAGAGTGGTGATCAAGGGCACAATGTCCACCTGCAGACCAGTGCCAAGTGGTGTCCCTCAGGGGTCAGTGCTGGGAGCAGTGCTGTTTAACATCTTTGTCAGTGCCATGGACAATCAGTGCACCCCCAGCAAGTGTGCAGATGGCACCAAGCTGTGTGGCACAGTCACTTGCTAGAGGGCAGGGATCCATCCAGAGGGACCTGCACAGGCTGGAGAGCTGTGCCCAGGCCAACCTCATGACATTCAACAAGGCCAAGTGCAAGGTTCTGCACCTGGATAGGCACAATGCCAAGCACAACTCCAGGCTGGGTGGGGAATGGCTGAGAGCAGCCCTGAGGAAAAGGACCTGGGGGTCTGGGGTGATGAAAAGCTCAACATGAGCCTGCAGTGTGAGTGCAGCCCAGACAGCAACTGTGTGCTGGGCTGCAGCAAGAGCAGTGTGGGCAGCAGGGCAAGGGAGGGGATTGTGCCCCTTGGCTCTGCTCTCCTCAGACCCCACCTGGAGTCCTGTGTGCAGTTCTGGAGCCCTCAGCACAGGAAGGACATGGAAGTGTTGGNAGGATCTGAAGGGGGCCTACAGGAAGGCTGGGGAGGGACTATTGACAAGGTCTTGCAATGCCAGGACAAGGGGCAATGGGTTTGAACTGGCAGAGAGGAGATTTAGACTGGATGTTAGGAGGAAGTTGTTTGCAGTGAGGGTGGTGAGACACTGGCACAGGTTGCCCAGGGAGGTTGTGGCTGCTCCCTCCCTGGAGGTGTTCAAGGCCAGGTTGGAGGAGGCCTTGAGTGACCTGTGCTAGTGGGAGGTGTCCCTGCAGGTGGGGTCTGAGGAGAGCAGAGCAAAGGGGCACAATCCCCTCCCTTGCCCTGCTGCCCACACTGCTCTTGCTACAGCCCAGCACACAGTTGCTGTCTGGGCTGCACTCACACTGCAGGTTCATGTTGAGCTTTTCATCAACCCAGACCCCCAGGTCCTTTTCCTCAGGGCTGCTCTCCAGCCATCCAACCACCAGCACCTGCACATTCCCAACTAATCATTCTGCTTCTAACCTCTCCTGCTGACTTTTTCCAGCTCACCCTGCACATAAGGGAGCTCCCAAGATAAGAGAGCTTGTGGAAAAAGGGTGGAAGGAAGAAGGGGGTTTGATTGGTAGCCCCTCCTGGGCAGTTTGCTGCTGGGGAAGGGTTTTGTATCTGTATTACTATTTACTTGTGTATTGTTGTATATAGTTGTAAATCTATCTGTGTGTATTGTATATATTTTGCTTGTAAATTGTACAAAGCTATGAATAAAGCTTTATTCCTTAACTTCCAGTGGGCTGAGTTTAGTCTGAGTGAATGTCTAACTGGGGGTGGGGTGGATAACACCCAGACCACTACAGATGGGATTCCTGCAAGGATATCATTCCCATCATGTCCTCTCAGAGAAC
This sequence comes from Eubucco bourcierii, assembly GCA_013396675.1. Taxonomy (NCBI): domain Eukaryota; kingdom Metazoa; phylum Chordata; class Aves; order Piciformes; family Ramphastidae; genus Eubucco; species Eubucco bourcierii. The sequence goes on from VWZE01026279.1 coordinate 41,411, forward strand.
CACTCTGTCATCCCCATGTGCTGGAAAGCAGAAGCATCCCAACAGCTCCTCGTGACCAGAGGGATGATGGCATCATGCTCCTCTCTAATTTCTGCTGGGTGTTCCCATAATCCCTTGCTCCACCCTAGTAATCTCTTCTTGACTCAGAATTGCACAGAGCAGCCTGGTTGGAAAAGACCTTAAGGTCATTTAGTCCAGCCCTAACCTAACATCTCCACATACACAACTCTCTGACCACATCCCTAAGCTCCTCAGCCTCAGGGTGAGACACTGCAACAGGTCATGGATGCCTCCCTCCCTGCAGGTATTCAAAGCCAGGTTGGATAAGGCCTTGAGGAACCTGGTCTAGTGGAGGTGTCCCTGCCCATGGCAGGGTGGTTGGGCAGTCAGAACTATGTCATCTTTAAAAGGTCCCTTCCAACCCAAACCGTTCTATGAATCCAAGCACCTTTTAAACACCTCCAGGGATGGTGACTCCACCATCCAGGCTTCCAGGAGACAGAGCCAACTTTACTTGCCAGAATGAGAATTAAAAAAAAAAAATAAATAAATAAAAAGCAAGCCTTGATTATGCTTCCTCCCCAATCACCCAGCTCACAGATATTTTTATCTCTATTTTTTGTCCCCAGACCTACCTCACTCCTAGAGTGAGCCATGGACAAATAGCACAGGTGGTAGCAATACCCTCCTTGCATCCCAGAGAGATTCCAGAGTCTTCCCCATATTCACAGAATTACAGCAACATGCAGGCTGGCAAAGCCCCTCAGGATCACCAAGCCCAACCTAGAACCCTGCTCTACAAGATTCACCTTAAACCATAGCCTTAAGCACCACATCCAAACCACCCTGAAACACAGCCAGGCTGGGGGACTCCACCACCTCCCTGGGCAGCTCATTCCACTCCCTGACCACTCTCACCAGGAAAAGCTTTTTCCTAATGTCCAATCTAAATCTCCCCAGTCTCAGCTTGAGGTCATTCCCCCTTGTTCTGTCTCCACTTACCTGTAAGCAGAGCCCAGCGGCAGCCTCTCCACCATGTCCCTTCAGGTAGTTGTAGACAGCAATGAGGTCTGCCCTCAGCCTCCTATATTTCTCTGCCCAGCCCCACCACTTCCCAGAAAAGCCCAGGTCTGCTGGCCTGGCTTATGCTCCAATTCACAGCTGGGTCCATGTCCCCATACCAATGTCCTTGAGGAGACAGAGCTGATGATAGCAGCAGTAGGAACTTTGCCTGCCATGGTTTTCAGGGCTGCTTCCCAGGCAGAGTGCCCACAGCATGCCAGGACCATCCTCCCTGTCAGTCTTCCCTTTGGAAAGGGAATTTAGCTGCTCTGCCAAGGAAAAAAACCCAACCAACCATTTATTGATCTCAGCTGCTCTCTGCAAGCCTGACAGCCTCTCCCACCTGCTGCTTCCCAAAACCAAATTGAGGAACCCTCTCCAGTCACTTCTTCAGGGACTGCTTGCATGGTGGTGGTTGTTCCTTGTCACCACTCATGGGTTCTGCTCTCCAGGAACTGCCTGTGCATCCCTGCCTGGTGGTTTTGGTTCCTTCCTGCCTGCCACCCGTGGGCAGGTGAGAGCCATCCTGCCTTTTTAAACCAGAGCAGGGGAGATTTAGGCTGGACATTAGGAGGAAGCTCTTCACAAAGAGAGCAGTGAAACATTGGAACAGGTTGCCCACAAAGGTCCCATCCCTAAAGACATTCAAGGTCAAACTTAATGGGGCCCTGAGCAACATGACCTAGTTGCAGATATCCCTGCATGGGGGTTCAACAAGATGACCTTTCACAGTCCCTTCACAGCATCACACAGAAGCATCCTGGTTGGAAATCCCTTGACATATCATACAGATCTATAGATTGCACTGGGTTGGAAGGGACCCTCAAAGATCATCTTGTCCAATCCCCCTGCAGTCATCAGGGACATCTCCAACTATATCAGGCTGCCCAGGGCCATATCAAGTCTGATGTTCCATTTCTCCAGGGATGGGACCTCAAGCACACACTGGGCAACATGTTCCAGAATTCCACCACTATCACAGAATCACAGAATCATGCAGGTTGGCAGCATCACCAAGTCCAACCTAGAACCCTGCTCTACAAGATTCACCTTAAACCATAGCCCTAAGCACCACAGCCAAACCACCCTGAAACACAGCCAGGCTGGGGCACTCCACCACCTCCCTGGGCAGCTCATTCCACTCCCTGACCACTCTCTCCAGGAAAAATCTCTTTCTCATGTCCAATCTAAACCTCTCCAGTCTCAGCTTGAGGCTGTTCCCCCTTGTTCTGTCTCCAACAACCTGATGATTCCATGACTCTGAAGTTGAGCTGCTCCCAAGGGCACAATCATGCTGTCCCCATCAGGTCCCCTTCAGCTGGCTGGGAGCTACCAGGGAGTAGCTGCTTTGGAAACCAGACACAAACTCTTCTGGTCACTTGCAGATCCAAAGAACCTTCCCATTACCCAAAGCCCCTGGGTAAAACCACAGCCTGAAGACACAGAACCAAGCTCCTCGAGCAGCAAGCAGCACAGATGCAAACAGCCTTCAAATCTGGGTTTTTATTATTTATTTCCCCACCCCTCTCCCTCCCAAATTAAATATTCATTTAAATGATACAATTTGAAGCTCTTAACTCGATTTCTTCCCTCGGGCCTGGGGGCAGGCTTGTAACACCAACATCTCTGCACTCAGTGACAGTTTGACACCAGCAGCACAGAGCAGCTTGTTCTTAACCAATCTCCAGTTTGATCTAAATTAAAAGCAGCAAAGACTTTGGTGTTCACCAACCTGTCAAAATGTGTTAATGAAAAAGAAATGCCTCCAAGATCTGCCTGCTGCAGGCTTCCTACCTACACCCCATGCCCATTGATTACCTGCCATGCAAAACCCAACTGACAAACATGTCCCCAAGGAGAGTTCTCCAGCTCCAATAAGACTTCCTTTGTCATTTCCCTTATGATAACCTAAAATTTAACCATTTGGAGAAGATTTATTTGCATTTAAATCAAAGCTCAAGCACCTCAGACATATAAATCTTGGATTAGCCATGGCACACCAGTGAACCAGAACTGCCTCCTGCTCCATGCCAGCTCTTCCCCAGAGGAGTGGAAGGGATTGAGGGGTTGGAAAGGCTCACAGAAGACCTCTGACTCCTTGCCAGGCACCACTGGGGCTCCCCCCTCACTCCTGAGCACCCTCTGACCTGCACTGGGAAACTGCATTAAGGGACAGCTCTGGCACCCAGCATCCTCAACCATGGCACTTTGAGACATGGTTAGTGAGCATGGTGGGGTGGGCTTGACGGCTGGACTTGATCTTAGAGGTCTTTTCCAAGCTTAGTGATTCTATCACCTTCCTCTGTGCACAAAGAGCTTTGGAAATCACAGTATCACCAGGGTTGGAAGACACCTCAAAGCTCATCAAGTCCAACCCGTCACCACAGCCCTCAAGACCAGACCATGGCACCAAGTGCCACGTCCAAACGTGCCTTGAACACCTCCAGGGACGCTGACTCCACCACCTCCCTGGGCAGCCCACTCCAGTAGAAATGATGGGGTGAGAAATAGAAGTAAGCCATCAACTGCACCTTCCTTCTGTGGGGCCTGCAGTGACAGGACAAGGGGTGGCTCTAAACTAGAAAAAAATGGAGATTGAGGTTTGATAAAGAAGAAATGTTTTGCAAAGAAGGCGACGAGCCCCTGGTCCAGGCTGCCTAGAGACATGGTAGAAGAAATGAAACCATTTCCAGGTCAGGTTGTTTGGGGCTCTGAGCAACCTGTTCTAGTTGCAGATGTCCCTGCTAACTGCAGGGCAGTAGGACTAGATGACCTTGAAAGGTCCCTTCCAGCCCAAAGCATTCCATGATCTCCTGGGCTCTGTGGGTTTTGCCAGCTACTCAAGGACAGATGCAATTTTGCTAACAAGCTGCACTCTGCAGGAAGCTCCAACTGAAATTGATGCTGCAGGAGAGGAAACCTGGAGTTTCCCCTCTCCCCCCACCCTTCCTAAGCTCTTTTCTCCTTCAGGGATTTCACATCCCACTGCTCTAAAAGCAGGATTAAGGATTTACATACAGGTGGGACACCCAGCAGACCTCAGCCCCCCTCACCGCTCCAGCTGCAGCTCAGCCCTCAGCCTGGCCCCACAGCTCCCCAGTGCTCCCCAGCACACACAGGGTGAGGGGGCACACATTGAAGCTGTGACCCTATTTCCTGTCAAGGGTCTCAAGAGCCACATTTGTGCTGAAATAAAATAAGGCAAAACCCAGGACAGGGAGGACTTGCAGGACCCACTGCTTTCTCTGCTCAGCCTTGAGCTGGTTTGTCAGAGGGCTCATCTTGTGCAGAAGTTTGGGCCAGACTGAGTGTCCTCTGGGACACAGACACCTTGGAGTAGGTCTGAACTCACCATGCTCATTTCAAACACAAGGAAAAATAGGGACTTTCAAAGCCCAACATCAGCACTACATATTTCTGTCTAGCATCTCCAGGACAATCTCTTGCAGAGAGCTTCCCCACCTTCACAAAAGCCAGTGCAGCTTTCCATGGAATGACAGAATTGTTTGGGTTGGAAGAGACCTTGAAGGTCATCAAATCCAACTGCTAACTCAGTACTCCCAAGTCCAGCAATAAACCATGTCCCTCAGCACCACATCTACATAGCTTTTAAAGCCCTTGAAGACCACTGAGTGAAACCATAGAATGGTAAGGTTGGAAGGGACCTCAAGGATCATCCAGTTCCAACCCCCTGCCATAGGCAGGGACACCTCCCACTAGAACAGGGCACTCAAGGCCTCATCCAGCCTGGCCTTGAACACCTCCAGGGAGGGAGCAGCCACAACCTCCCTGGGCAACCTGTGCCAGTCTCTCACCACCCTCACTGCAAACAACTTCCTCCTAACATCCAGTTTCAATCTCCCCTCTGCCAGTTCAAACCCATTGTCCCTTGTCCTGGCATTGCAAGACCTTGTCAATAGTCCCTCCCCAGCCCTCCTGCAGGCCCCCTTCAGATACTGGAAAGCCATTCTGAGGTCTCCTGGAAGCCTTCTCTTCTCCAGGCTGCAGAACCCCAACTCTCTGTCTGTCCTCATAGCAGAGCTGCTGCAGCCCTCTGAGCATCTTTGTGGCCTCCTCTGGACTGGCTCCAACACTTCCATGTCCTTCCTGTACTGGGGGCTCCAGAACTGCACACAGGACTCCAGGTGGGGTCTAAGGGGCAAAGGGGCAGAATCCTCTCCCTTGCCCTGCTGTTCACACTGCTCTTGCTGCAGCCCAGCACACAGTTGCTGTCTGGGTTGCACTCACTGCAGGCTCAACCCAGACCCCCAGGTCCTTTTCCTCAGGGCTGCTCTCAGCCATTCCCCACCCAACCATCAACCCAAGAGCACCATGCCCATTAAGCCCTATCCCAAAGCACCATGTCTACACAGTTTTTGAACACCTCCAGAGATAAGGACTCCACCACTGCCCTGGTCAGCCTGTTCCAGGGCTTGACAACCCTTTTGGGATGAAATTGTCCCAAACATCCAACCCAAACCTCCCTTGGTGCAACTTGAGGCCATTTAGTCTTGTCCCCTTGCTTGTTCCTTGGGAGAAGAGACTGACCTCCACCTCACTCCAACCTCCTTTTCAGGTAGTCACAGAGAGCAATAACTCAGCCAGGCACTGCTGTCCCTCAAGACAGCTTTCACACTGCAAGCTCACCAGCTGTCAGGGCTGCCACCAGCTCAGCCCAGAGGCTCCCCAACCTTCTTCCTGCCAACCTGGAGCTTCTACATCTGTGCTGGGGTTACAGCACCTCAGAGCCAAAGCACTGAAGGGGAAGGCAAGGGGATGTGCCAGCCCCAATTAGGAAAAAGCAGCAGCATTAAAGCACTTGGTTGCCTGCCCATAACTATCTGCTGCAGCTGGAATGTTCCTAAAGCCTCCCTGGCCACCAGAAATGTGAGAAAGAGAGATCTCAGCTCATTAAGCAGCTCTGGGGGTGTGTTGAGCATCTGAAGTGCTGTTAGCTGACTACACTCAGACACCACTTGTCTCTCCAGGCATTTAGATCATGGTAGTGAGATATAAATATCTAATAGCCCAGAAAACACTTTTGAACAATGCTCCATAACAGACCTTAAGTCTCCTTCCTCCCTAGGTCTGGGCATCCAAGCAGAAGAGCCTCTCTTAGAACCTAAAAAGCACTTTCTCTTCACTCTGAGAGCCACCCACTTCTGCTTTACCAAAGACACTATTTTAAAGAATTTTAGTGTTTACCTGGTTCTTGGAAGTGCTCTTCATTTGAGAGGGTTCTGGATAAGATGAGGATAAGTGCTTCTTTAAACTGATCAAAGTGGACCTGTGAGGGGGAGAAAAAAGGAAGGAGGGAATCAACTGGTGCAGATAATTAAAAATCAGATCAGTAATTCAGCAGGGATATGGACAAATTAGCCAAGCAGACCACCACACTGAAAGAAAAGCATGCCTGTGTCTGCCTCAACAGGGGGCAGGGATGAATCTCAGCTCCTTCACTCTTGGAGGCTAAAGGAAGTGACAGGATGACAAAGCCTGAACCTTTGAACCCAGAGAAAAGATGATTGCTATCACAGAACAACTCAAAGCCTCTGCTTTCATGCATTGGTTGTGGTTTGGTTTTTTGGTTTTTTTTTCCCCCTCCCATCAAGCAGGAAGCCAAAAATGACATATCCAGAAAGCCAAGAAGCATATGGATCAGGTTGCCCAGAAAGGTTGAGGGTGCCTGCTCCATGGAGATAGAATCATAGAATGGTAAGGTTGGAAGGGACCTCAAGGATCATCCAGTTCCAACCCCCTGCCATAGGCAGGGACACCTCCCACTAGTACAGGGCACTCAAGGCCTACTCCAACCTGGTCTTCAACACCTCCAGGGAGGGAGCAGCCACAACCTCCCTGGGCAACCTGTGCCAGTGCCTCACCACCCTCACTGCAAACAACTTCTTCCTAACATCCAGTTTCAATCTCCCCTCTGCCAGTTCAAACCCATTACCCCTTGTCCTGGCATTGCAAGACCTTGTCAATAGTCCTTCCCCAGCCCTCCTG
>VWZE01026279.1:76983-95555 GCA_013396675.1 Eubucco bourcierii
TCAGCGGCCATGCAGAGAGCAGGAACAGCACAGCCCGGCGGGAGCGGTGAGGATCCAACGCGGGGTGGGCAGCCCAGGCTGCTGGACTGGAGTGGGTGGGCTCTGCTGGACTCTTGTTTCTCTGACGGGTCCCCCCGTCTTTCCCCACCCCGTGACGCTGTCCCCTGTCACTGTGTCTCATGTTCCGTAGATCAGTCCCCGTGCAGCGGCCGTGCTCCCGCGCCGAGGCTGTCACCTCGTGCTGTGGCCATGCTCTGCGTTCCCAGACCATGGCCTTCTCACCTTGCTGGGGCCGTGACCCCACATGTCCCCCTCCAGCCATGGCTGTGCCCAGCCTATACCGTAGCTATGTCCTCATGTCACCTCGCCCTGACTGTGATCCCATATCATGGCCATGCTCCCCCGCCCCGGCACCCCGTGCCGGTATCTGCACGTTACCTTTCTGTCTCTATGAAGCCATGTAGTGGCTTGCTGCTGTGACAGTTGTTAGAGGTGCCCCTTGGTGGGCACATCTCCCTGGTCCCAGCTTGCGAGGTATTGTGCAAGGGTGGGTGTGAGCTCTCAGTCCTGCACTTGAACGTGAGTTGTGGACCAATAGCAGCACACAGTAATTAACTGAAGCAACCTTGAGGGCTTTGCTGGTCCGTTGCTGCTGGCATACAGCGGGACAGCTCACACCACACTCCTGGAGGGTAACTAGGTTTCGAGACACTCCCCATAGCTCATGGCACCCTGCACCTATTTGGGTTACCTGGAGGACCATGCTACCCTGCCCTGGCACCTCCTTTCTTAGCATCTTGTGTGACTTCGCAGGGCAGGCAACAGGCTAAATCTGTTTCATCAGCAGCGGTGGTGACCTCAGGCACACATTGTCTTGGACACGAAGCAGAAACCTCTGCTCTGAATTCCCCAGTGCTGGAATAGTTTGCCTGGCACCATCATCTCATGAGAGATGTTGATGCTGGGCAACCTGCAGCTCTTAGCTTTCTCCTCCCGCTGGCTGGTGGCTCATTGGATGCATCCCCCAGCTCTTTGAAGCAGGAAACTGTTGGAGGTGGTCACCCTTCTCAACTGTGCCGGTGGCACTGAGGAACATCGCTCAGGAAACTGTTTTCTCCATGGTGCTTGGGGCTCCTCAAGCCCGTTTCCCAGTTTTGCTCCTTGTGCCTGGAGAATTGCAGAGGTGCTGAGTTAGGGAACACTCCATGACCGTGTCTTAACCGATGACAACGTGAGGTGTGGCCACAGGGTACTCGTTGCTCCTTTACTGCTAGTTTGGCTCGCAGCTCCCCACCCTGGCACCATGCCCTGCCCTTCCTGCTCGCTCTGCGTCCCAGGGAGGCTGGGGACGATCGGATTGCAACTTCTTGTGACACTGTGTCACAACGAGGGTGCTCTGACCCCCTTGGCTCCATCCTCCCAAACCTAACTTAGAGAACAGCTTGCCCATCCCAGGCAGACACAGACAACAGCTTCAAACCCTCGTGGAGGAAAACCCACTGTGACCAACCATCACGACTGGAACTGGGGATGATGACCCCACTCTGCTGTGTCCCAAAACCCTTGGGGTGGGAGGGGATGTGCTGATGGGTGTCTGCCTTTCAGGGGCTGCCTGGCCTGGTGCCCCCGCCTGCGCACGCTCCTTCTGGACCTGCTCCTCATCTACATCTCCGTGCCCTTCCTCATCCGCCTCTTCCCCAACGTCCTCACCAAATTCGTCTTCCTGAACTTCCGTGAGTGCCTGGGAGCTGTCCCGTCTGGGAGAGCCCCACCCAGAGATTCAGCAAGCAGAGAGCTGGGGGTGGGTGTCCCCAGAAGGTGGGTGGGGCCGCACCCAGCACCTGGATGGCACCAGGACAGCACCCGTCCTGCCTCCCCCTTGCTGTGGGTTGGCAGAGGAGCTGCAGAAGGAGCTTTGCCTTGGCGCCTCCCGTTTTGCAAGCTCTAATAAATCAGCGCTGCCGACCCTTCTTGCTGCCAGACGTTGCAACACTTCTGGGCATGCAGGGTGGCAACAGGGCAAGGAAAGAGGGTGGGATGGGGTGGCAGAATGCTGTGCTCACCTGCCCCGTCCCAGAGCTGAGCACAGCACATCCCTTGACTTCTGAGCAAACTATTTGACAAAAAATGATGTTGCTTTGGGAATAATGCTTAAAAGCAGCTGGGAATGAGGGTTCTTGGGTTCCTCTAGTGGGATCTCGTCAGTGTTGCTCAACAGCTAAAGTGTACGGGGCAAGAAAATGGGGCCAGATTCTGTTCAAGCAACAAGCACAAGCTGGAACCTAGGAAGTTCCACTTGAACAGGAAACTTCTTTGGTGTGAGGGTGCTGGAGCCCTGCAGCAGGCTGCACAGAGAGGTTGTGGTGCCTCCTTCTTCAGGGAGGTTCCAAACTCACTTGGACACTGTGATCCTGGGCAAGCTGCTGTGGGCACAAGCTGGAACCCAGGAAGTTCCACTTGAACAGGAAACTTCTTTGGTGTGAGGGTGCTGGAGCCCTGCAGCAGGCTGCGCAGAGAGGTTGTGGTGTCTCCTTCTTCAGGGAGGTTCCAGACTCACCTGGGCAAGCTGCTGTGGGTGACCTTGCTTTAGCAGGGCAGTTGGGCTGGCTGATCTGCTTTCCAGCCCCCACCATCCTGGGGTTCTGTGCTGCCCATGTGATGGCTGTGATTTCTCCACCAGTGGCCTTCCCCTTCTTCGTGGACCTTCAGCATCCGGAGCTGCTTCTGAACAACACTATCAGCCTGTACCTCACCACTGAGCCAGACATCACAGTTGGAATCTGGTGAGCAGGGTGGCCCTGGTATCCCACAAGGACACAAGTGGAACCTCCAGGGTAACCCTACTCTGGTTCCTCCAGGCACACAGTGCCAGGCAGCAGAGCACCAGAGTCACAGGGGAAGGACCAGCGCTGGTATGAGGAGGCACTTGCTGATGAGCACCCTGTGATCATCTACCTGCATGGTAATGGGGGGACCAGGTGAGTACCAAGAGTACTCCTGTACCTCTCCCAGGGGAGGACTTCTCCTAGGGGACCTCCAGCTGGAGCTGCTGTGGTGGTTTCTAACCTCATGGGTGAAGGGAGAAAAGTCCCTTTGAGTTAAAGGGAAGCATCAAAACCCACCCACCCCAAGCATCCAGCTCTTTTCTCCTGGGAAAAGGTCACCTTGGTCCCTCAGCTGGACCAGTGCTGGAAGGGAGGGTGCTTTGAAGGTCCTTCCCCAAGATCTAACCACCCTGTCTCCATCAGAGCTGCAAGCCACCGTGTCCAGTTCTTGAAGGTGAGTGGTGCCCTGTGTGGGGGAACCAGAACCTGCTTGGGATAAGGCTCCTCATGCTGGCTCTGGGGATGCCAGAGGGACCTTGAGCAGAGTGAGCTCAGCCGCTCTGGGCCAGGGGGAGTTGGGCTGCGTTCCCTGCCATGCAGGACATAACACTACGATGCTCCTCCAACAGATAATGGGGGCTGCTGACTTCCACATCCTGGCTCTTGACTACAGAGGTAAAGTCACTTCCTTGCCCCTTGCTGAGTAACTGTCTTGGGGATAGTCCCTCTGCCAGTGTTGCAACATTGAACCGTGTCCTCCACAGGCTATGGGGACTCCAGTGGGTATCCCACAGAAAGTGGCTTCACCACAGATGTTCTGGCACTCTATGACTGGGCCAAGGCACGGAGTGGGAACAGCAGCATCCTCTTCTGGGGACACTCCCTGGGGACAGGGTAGGTGTGGGGACACCCTGCAGGTTCTGAGGCTAGACTGGTGGCACCCAGAGATATGAAGGAACTGGGTCGGCTCCTTGGGGGAGGCACCTGCTAAGCAAATGCCAGCAGGCAAGGGAGCTATGAGGGTGCCATGCGCCCCCTCAGAATGTTGTGGCTGCTCCCTCTCACTGTTACTTCTCTTGTCACAGGATTGCCACAAATGTGGCAAGAAAGCTACAGGAGGAGCGAGGTAAGGGTCAGTGTGGCTGTGTCCCCACAGATTTTGGGGGCCACAGAGGGGCTGAGAAGCCCTGTCACTCGCTGCTCAAGCATCACGCTTGGCCTTGGGGTGGTTGTCCTCATCCTCCCTTGTGGGATGGAGCTGTTTTAGCCTCCTGGCTGCTGGGCAGCACCTCAACATGTAGATGGACCCCCCAAGACACCTGCTCTTGACCCACTCTACCCTCAGGAGTCCAGGTTGATGCTGTGGTCCTGGAGTCGCCCTACACCAACATCCGTGATGCAGCTGCTCACATCCCCATCACCAAGGTGAGCCCCAGAACTCTGTCCCTGGGGTCTGCCAGCAGTGGTGGGTGGGGAGCTCTGTCCCTGGGGTCCACCATCAGCAATGGGTGAATTCTGTCCATAGGGTCTCTAAATGGTGATGGGTGGTGGTCTCTCCCTGTGGGGTCTCTGTGTGGTGGCATCCCCAAGCCTCCCCCCAGCAGAAGGAGGGTACATCATAGCCATGATTTAGCACCATCCCCCCATTTCTCTCCCTGGCAGATCTACCGCCAGTTCCCAGGGTTTGGGTACCTCATCCTGGACTCTCTAGCCCTGGGCAATATGTTCTTCCGCAGCGACGAGAAGTGAGTGCCTGCAGGGATGTGGGGATGATGCTGGGAGCACCTGGAAGAGGAGGGACAGCTTGGTCATGTCACACCACACCGTTCCTACTCTTACTTGTGTTTGCCCAACTTACTCATGCTTTTTAAAAGGGTTTTTATTTGCACAACTTCAGGTATCAACTTCACTTTTGAGCAAAGTCCACAAACCAACTTTTTTTTTTTTTTGGGTTGATTGCAGCAACCACACCCTGGGGGGAGGCAGGTCCTTCCTTCTCCCTGTTTGTGGGTGCCTTTGCCAAAACCCATCTGGCTCACAGGTGGGTTTTTTTTTTTGAAGCCAGAGAACCCTTGGGCAGGGGTTTAAAAGTTATTAGGATGCTGGAGTGAGCAGTGTAGACTTAGAATCATGGGAACACTTTGGGTTGGAGACCTTTAGAATCATAGAATGGTAAGGTTGGAAGGGACCTCAAGGATCATCTAGTTCCAAACCCCTGCCATAGGCAGGGACACCTCCCACTAGTACAGGTTACTCAAGGCCTCATCCAATCTGGCCTTGAACACCTCCAGGGAGGGAGCATCCACGACCTCCCTGTGCAATCTGTGCCAGTGCCTCACCACCCTCACTGCAAACAACTTCTTCCTAACATCCAGTCTAAATCTCCCCTCTGCCAGNTCCAACACTTCCATGTCCTTCCTGTGCTGGGGGCTCCAGAACTGCACACAGGACTCCAGGTGGGGTCTGAAAAGAGCAGAGCAAAGAGGCAGAATCCCCTCCCTTGCCCTGCTGCCCACACTGCTCTTGCTGCAGCCCAGCACACAGTTGCTGTCTGGGCTGCATGTGCACACTGCAGGCTCATGTTGAGCTTTTCATCAACCCAGACCCCAAGGTCCTTTTCCTCAGGGCTGCTCTCAGCCATTCCCCACCCAGCCTGGAGTTGTGCTTGGGATTGTGCCTACCCAGGTGCAGGACCTTACACTTGGCCTTGTTGAATCTCATGAGATTGGCCTGGGCCCACCTCTCCAGCCTGTCCAGGTCCCTCTGGATGGATCCCTGCCCTCTAGCAAGTCGACTGTGCCACACAGCTTAAGATCATGAAGTCCAACCATTAACCCAGCATTGCTGGGTCACCACTAAACCATGCCTCTCAGCACCCACATCTACATGGCTTTTTGATCCTGCCAGGGATGGGGGCTCCAGCACTGCACTGGGCAGCCTGGCATTATCAAGTTGGGCAAGGTGTAGTGCGTGGGCTGAGATAGCACTGAAAGGGAGCATCAGGGAAAGGGGGTCAGGGTTGCCCATGGAGCCTTCCATGGGTCTGTCAGCTTTAGGGTGACTCCTCAGTGCTGTAATTGCTGCCCACAGTGTGAAGGTGCTGGCCTGCCCACTCCTTATCCTGCATGCAGAAGATGATGACGTGGTACCTCCACATCTGGGTCACAAGGTGGGACCACCATCATCTCCGTGGGAGCTTTAACAGGGGTTGGGCACTGGTTTAGCTTGGTTTTGGGGGGCTGAAGAGGGAGAGGGGGTGGCCTTTCCCATGGTGCCAGGAGGGGGTGTGGGGGTCCCTGTACATGCCACTAACCATGCTGCCATCCCCTGGCAGCTCTTTGAGACAGCACGAAGTGCCTACAAGGACAAAACCAAAGTGAAGTTCATTACCTTTCCTGAAAAACTTGGGTTGGGCCATGACTATATCTCCTTCAATCCAGAGCTGCCCACCTTGGTGAAGTAAGTACTGCTCCAGAGATGGAGTGGGGGGGGCACAGAATGAGCTTGGGCCTCTTCTTCCATGGGTGCATCCTCCTCTGGCAACCACACAGGTACCTTCACTTTGCTTCTCCCACTCTGTATGGTGCTGGCATCAGTTTTCTTCTGAGGTCCAGCCACTGAGCTCATCATCAACCTGGGTGTCATAAGGAGGTGGCTCTGGGGGCAGCACCTAGCTTCTCTTTGGCCTGAGTGCTTTTCTGTAAGCCCAGCTCAGACCCAGATCTAGAGATCAGAAATGAAGCTCTTAAACAGCACAGCATGGTCAGGGATACAGTGAAATTTATTTGGTCTCGTTGCAGAGACTTCTTGAAGATGAAGTGACACCAGCTGCTGTGTGCAGTGACCACAAGCACTCCCCCAAGTCCTCTCCAGGACCCCCCTCCCCCTTAGCTGCACTGAACTTAACTGCTCTATGTAATAAACTACTGAGAAGTATCCTCCCTCACCCTCTGCCTTGAGGGAGCTCCAGGTTCCTTGGAGGATGGAGACACCACTCTGACCTGGGTGCTGCTGCTGGGTTAGGACCACCGTGCAAGCCATATTGGGGAGCACCACCTGTAGCAGTGGTGGGGACATGTGAACTTGACTCTAAACAGAACACCTAGCACTGAAACCTCAAGGACCAGCAAGAGCTGCAGCTCAAATCCTGCAACAGCTGCAGCTCAAATCCTGCTTCAGCATCCCCTGCAAGGGCTCAGCCAGAGCTGCAGCCCAAATCCCGCTTCAGCATCCCCTGCAAGGGCTCAACCAGAGCTGCAGCCCAAATCCCGCTTCAGCATCCCCTGCAAGGGCTCAACCAGAGCTGCAGCCCAAATCCCACTTCAGCATCCCCTGCAAGAGCTTGGCCAGAGCTGCAGCCCAAATCCTGCTTCAGCATCCCCTGCAAGGGCTCAACCAGAGCTGCAGCCCAAATTCTGCCTCAGCATCCCCTGCAAGGGCTCAACCCGAGCTGCAGCCCAAATCCCGCTTCAGCATCCCCTGCAAGGGCTCAGCCAGCTGTGCCCAGCCGTGCCTCACACCCTGTCCTGCACTAAGTCCCAGCACCTCACCCAGTTTCTCGCTGGTGTAAGCCCACATTTCAGGCTTCAGCCCCCGGGGCTCCAAGGGCACTTTTATTCATAGCACCTAGGCAAGCAGCAGGCCAATGAGGTTTCGCTTTCTCTGGCTAGAAAATTCCCCCTCCTCCCCTTCCCCATCCGTGGGAAAAGCAGCAGCAACCACCCGGAGACCGGACGGAAGGCAGCGTTCCACCGCGCACGTGCTTGTGTCCCACCCCCGGCAGCTCCCTGTCCCTATGCCACTGTCCCGTTGAGGGTCTTGTCCTCGGGCGCGTCGCGGGGCTCGTTGGGCGGTGGGATCTTCAGGTCAGACGGCTCCACGTGCCAGATATCCCGGGCGTACTCCTTGATGGTGCGGTCGCTGGAGAACTTGCCGGCTGCCGCGATGTTCCTGATCACCATCTTGGTCCAGGCCTTGGAGTTCTGCAAGGAGAGTGGTGGGATGGTGAGGAGGGATGCTGGCCCCCACGAGCCTCACACCTTGGCCCCCCTGAGAGTGGCTTATCAACTGCAGTCAGGAACGACCTCGGTAGGAACCTATCTACGTGCACAGCCCCTGCAGTCCTCTTTCTCTAGAATGATCAGCATCAGGATGTGGTGGTATGTAGGTTGAAGGTTGGACTTGATGATCTTAGAGGTCTTTTCCAACCACTACAATTCCATGATTCTACAGTTGCATCATCACAGCTCCTCTGCCTTGGCCCCAGGCTGGCACTCACCAGGTAGAGCTCGCTGACCTTCTCCTGACACTTGACGTAAGCTTCGTAGTCTGCAAACACTTTAAACCTGTAGCAGCAAAAAAAAAAAAAAAAAAAANAAAAAAAAAAAAAAAAAAAAAAAAAAAAAGGAGTCTGACAGTAGAAATGAGTAGGTAGGAATAGGGAGCCTATCTACTCGTGGTGGTGTGGTGGTTGCATAACACAGGGTCACAGTTACCAGATCTGCAGCTTCCTCCTACACAAATACCTCAAACTTATCCTCCCCAAGCCCTGTAAGCCTGTGGGTCCTGAAGCACAGGCTGGATGGGCACTCCAGGAGAAGATACCCTGTGTGTTGGCTCACTGAAGAAACATCTGCCCTGTGCAAACACTCGCAGCCCTCATCTGCTTAGTGCTCTGGCCATGAAAACCCTTGAGACACCTACAACTATCTGGTGAGGGTTGCACACCTAAACCTCTCTTGACCTTGGCCTACCTCATGATTTAATGTGGCCAGCGTGTTTTGTCCCCCATTTCTTTTGCGCCCATGGAGCATCACATACACAACATCAAGGCCAGAAAACACGACCTTGAAGGCCAGCGGGTAGATAGCTGGTGCAAGGGTACCCTGAGCTTGGTAAAGAGACCCGAGCCAGGGGATGGATGGCACCCCAGGCCTCACCGATCATGGTGGAAGAGCATGTTGACCACATCTTTGAAGAGGTCAGGTTCCTCTGGGGAGAAGAAGCCGCTTGCGATCTGGTCAACGGCGTGCTTCAGCTCGGGGAGCCGCTCGTAGTACTTCTGGGCATCGTACCTGCCAAGGAAGGGTTGGCATGAGATGGCGCTGCTCCACCTGAATGGTGGCACCCCCTGAAACATCCCCTGCCCTCACCCTTCCCTGTCCAGCTCTATAACATCTTCCACCCTCATGCCAAAGATGAAGAGGTTTTCTTCCCCAGCCTCCTCGGCCATTTCCACGTTGGCTCCATCCATGGTGCCGATGGTCAGAGCTCCGTTCAGCATGAACTTCATGTTCCCCGTTCCCGATGCCTCGGTGCCTGCTGTGGAGATCTGCTCTGACAGGTCAGTGGCAGGGATCACTGCCAACAGAACACACGGACACAAGGGCTTCATGGTAACCAGCCCCAGGTTTGTATCATGCCAAATGCTGCCTGGCAATGACGGATTCATGGGCTGGTGGACAGCCATGGGATAGACAGCCTCTCCCCAGTGTCTTCCCTACCTTTCTCTGCCAGTGAGACCCTGTAGTTCTCCAAGAAGATGACCTTCAGCTTGCTTCCCACAGCAGGGTCGTTGTTCACCACGTGAGCCACAGCATTAATGAGCTTGATGATCATTTTGGCCATGTGATAGCCTGGGGCAGCCTAGGAGAAAAGCTATGGGTGAGCCCTGAGGGCTGGCACCAGAAGCAGGTGAGGAACACCCAGTTCTCAAGTGCCCAGACAAGCAGCAACTCACCTCCCATTACCTCATCCAACCCATGGGTTGTGCCACCAAATCTTTTAGGGCCTCCATGAGTACAGGCAGCAGATGATTGTCCAAGCCCACCAAGAACTTAGCCTCAAGGCAAGCAAGGCACTAACAAATGCTACTCCAGCACCTCCTGGAGAGCTTCATGGACATCTGCACCCAAATCCCATTGGGCATTTTCAAGGACATCCTCCAAGATACCTTAAACTGCTGACCCAGTACCTTTAGGTGCCTACAAGAAAGCTGGGGAGGGACTTCTTGTGAAGGCTTGTAGTGAAAAGACAAGGGGGAATGGCTTCAAACTAGAAGAGGGAAGATTTAGACTGGATATTAGGAAGTTGTTTTTTTTTTAAAACAGTGAAGGTGGTGAGACACTGGAACAAGTTTGCCTAGGGAGGTTGTGGATGCTCCCTGTCTGGAAGTGTCACAGTATCACCAGGGTTGGAAGAGACCTCAAAGGTCATCAAGTCCAACCTGTCACCACAGCCCTCAAGACCAGATCATGGCACCAAGTGCCACGTCCAAACCTGCCTTGAACACCTCCAGGGACAGTGACTCTACCACCTCCCTGGGCAGCCCATTCCAGCAGTCAATGACTCTCTCAGGCAAGAGCTTTCTCCTCACCTCCAGCCTAAACTTCCCCTGGCACAGCTTGAGACTGTGTCCTCTTGTTCTGGTGCTGCTTGCCTGAGAGAAGAAGGTAACCTCCCCCTGGCTACAACCACCCTTCAGGTAGCTGTAGACAGCAATAAGGTCTCCCCTGAGCCTCCTCTTCTCCAGGCTAACCAATCCCAGCTCCCTCAGCCTCTCTCCATAGGGCTGTGCTCCAGGCCTCTCCCCAGCCTCGTTGCCCTTCTCTGGACACACTCAAGCACCTCAATGTCCTTCTTAAATTGAGGGGCCCAGAACTGGACAGAGTGTTCAGTGCCAGGTTGGATAGGGTCCTGGGCAATGTTGTCTAGAGGCATGTGCCCCTGCCCATGGCAGGTGGGTTTGGAAGGTCCTTCCCAACCCAAACTATTCTATTCTATGGCCCAGCTTACCTTGCCCCCAATGATCACTGTCCTTGGCACAAACAGCTTTGCAGGATCCCTCCTGATGCCTGGAGAAGACAGCAATATGGCATCACCTTCTGTTTCAGCTGCAGCCCAGGGGCCAGAGCTGCTGGTGCCCCCCACCCTGGGCAGCCTGTCCCCCTGGGGCACGCAGTGGCTTACGGTTGTACATGGTGATGATGTGCAGGCAGTTCATCAGCTGCCGCTTGTACTCGTGGATCCTCTTCACGTGCACATCGAACATGGAGGAAGGGTTGATCTTCACCTTGTACTCCTTCTCCAGGTACAGAGCGAACTTCACCTTGTTCTCCTGGGTTAGGGCAAGGACAAAGTCAGCCCCCAGCCTGTGGTGCCCCTTATCTGTGTTCCCCCATACACGCTCCTCACCTGCTTCACTTTGGCAACCTCCCGGATGAAGAGGTCATCGTCCACAAACTGGTGCAGCTTCGTCAGCTGGCTCAGGTCCCGCACGTAGTCCTCCCCAATTTTCTGCAAAAGGAGCACAGGGCACACACTGACCTTGGGGTAGGGGCAACCACCTTCACCAGGCAATGCTGCTCCCACCCAACAGAGCCAGAGGTGCTTGGCAAGCAGAGCGCTCACAGTATCATAGGAACACAGACTGGTGGTGGTTGGAAGGATCTCTGGAGATCACCTAGTTTGACCTCTAGTGTTCCTTTGTAGCCTCCACTAGTTTCCTGTCTCTTTTGAACTGGCACCCCAGAACTGGACCCAGTATCCCAGATGTGGCCTCACTAGGGCAGAGTAAAGGGAGAGGAGAACTTCCCTTGATGTGCTAGCCACACTCTCCTTCATGCACTCCAGGAAACCTTTGGCCTTGGCCACAAGAGCACATTGCTGGCTCAGGGTGAACTTGTTGGCCACCAGCACTCCCAGCTTCTTCACAGAGCTGCTTTCCAGCAGGTCAGCCTCTTGCCTGTACTGGTACAGGGACTTGCTCTCACCCTTGCAAGGTAAGATGCAAACAATTTGACTCACTCAGGTGAGATGCAAACAATTTGACCACTTAGAAGACGCAAACGGCAGACCTCATCAATGCCTATTAATGTGTGCAGGGTGAGTGCCAGGAGGCTGGAGCCAGGCTCTGCTGGGTGATGCCCTATGACAGGACAAGGGGCAATGGGTGCAAGCTAAGGCATAGGAAGGAAACATGAGGAGAAATATTTACCCTGTGAGGCTGACAGAACCCTGGCACAGGCTGCCCAGGGTGGGTTGTGGAGTCTCCCTCTCTAGAAATATTCTAAACCCACCTGGATGCATTCCTGTGTGATCTGGTCTAGGAGATCCTGCTCTGGCAGGGTGGTTGGACTGGATGAGCTTTGGAGGTCCCATCCAGCCCCTGACATTCTGTGGTTCTGTGAAGTTGGAGTGGTGCCCCTGGGGCAAGGGGCCAGCATGCTCCCCCTTCACCGTTACCTCTGCGATGAGCTCTGCCAGCCCTGGGTTGCAGAGCAGCAGCCAGCGCCGCGGGGTGATGCCGTTGGTCTTGTTCTGAAACTTCTCTGGCTCCAACGCTGCAAAATCCTCAAAGCTGCAGAGGCAAGGAGGGGAAAGCTTCAGGATCACCTACTGGGTACCACCACCATTTCCCAAGGCAAGAGTGATTCACTGTAGTCATTATGGCTGTTACTTGCCCCTCCTCCACATAAGGATTCACCCAGACTAAACTCAGCCAGGTGGAAGTTGAAGAATGAAGCTTTTTAAGTGCACAGGTTAGTGCAACTTACAAGCAGATGTAAATATCTGTACTATATTGTGTGTAACTACATACAGTTACAACTTACAACTGCAACTTACAAGCAGATATACACAATATAGTACAGATATTTACAACTACGTAAAAGTAATATACAAGTTAAAAGTAATACAGAGAAGTGAAACCCCTCCCTGCAGTCAAGAGTGCCCAGGAAGGGCTCCCAAACACCCTTCCACCTTCTTTCCACCCTCTCCCTTACCTCAGAATCTTTTTTATGTGCAGGGTGTGCTGGAAAGGTCTCAGCAAGGGGTGTTAGAAGCAGATGATTAGTTGGAAAATGTGCAAGTTCAGGCAGGAGAGTTAATATGGCTACAGCCAGGCAGAGACTGACTTATCTATGTTTGGGTCCTTGCTTTTAGATGTCATAGCATGGTTTAGGTTGGAAGGGACCTCAAAGATCATCCAGTTCCAACCCCCTGCCATAGACAGGGACACCTCCCACTAATACAGGTCTCTCAAGGCCTCCTCCAACCTGGCCTTGAACCCCTCCAGGGAGGGAGCAGCCACAACCTCCCTGGGCAACCTGTGCCAGTGTCTCACCACCCTCACTGCAAACAACTTCCTCCTAACATCCAGTCTAAATCTCCCCTCTGCCAGTTCAAACCCACTGCCCCTTGTCCTGGTATTGCAAGACCTTGCAACCTGCAGAAGAGAAGGCTTCCAGGGGACCTGATAGTAGCCTTCCAGTATCTGAAGGGGGCTACAGGAAGGCTGGGGAGGGACTATTGACAAGGTCTTGTAATGCCAGGACAAGGGGCAATGGGTTTGAACTGGCAGAGAGGAGATTGAAACTGGATGTTAGGAATAAGCTGTTTGCAGTGAGGGTGGTGAGNAAGGCATTCTCTGTCTGTCTCTGGGGACACAGCACAGGGTCTGGGGCAGTCAAGCAGCTTCTGGCTCTGGCTTCCTCTTTGCCCATTAATCTTCACTAACCACTTTTCTTCTAACCCCCCCACAGCCAATCCTCCTAATTCACCTTGCACATAAGGCAAACCCTGGGGTAAGAAGAAGGTGGAAGGGTGGTTGGGAGCCCCTCCTGGGGTCTCTGATTTCTGGGAGGGGAGTTGTGTTTCTGTAATCCCTTTATCTATGTCTGTAACTATTCCTGTCTCTAGTGTCTATCTCTGCTTGTACATTGTGCTGAGCTGTAAACAGAGCTTCAGTCCTGAACTTCCAGCTGGCTGAGTTCTAGTCTGGGTCATTTTACAAAGTGTGGAGGGCAGGGAACTCCCAAACCATCACAGCCTCTTTGCTTACACTTGAGTCTTGACTATTTCAGAGTGGATCTTGGCCACACCATTGACAGCATGGGAGCCCACGATGCAGAGGTGAGCCATGTTGATCCTCTTGGTGCCTCCTTCCTCGATCAGCGACATCCTCCGCAGCCGCTCCACATCGTCAGGGAAGAGAGATGCGATGTGCTGCCAGTGGGAGATGTGGGTGCTGAGTGGGGCTGCTGTTCAGGGGTGTCCTGCCTGATGGCTTCCCAAGAAGGGGCCACAGCCATGTCCCCACTGTATTTAAGACCAGCCAGAGTGCTGGCTGTGGCTCCAGAGGGATGGTGCAAGCCTCTTCCAAAGGGTGTCCCTTTCCCCAGCATGAATATCTTGGGACAAAAGGACCTCACCCCTGCCAAGCACCCATGGAGAGAGGTTTGTGGGCACATGCTTGGCCAGTGATGTCCTTTCATCAGAAAAATGGTGTTACCAGACCAGGAGGACAAACCACCATCTCCTTTGTACCCTCAACCTCATCCTTTTCCAGTAGTTTTAGGGAGCAAAGAAATGCCACCAGATGAGGCCCTGGAGAAATGGGTGAAGCCTTTATAATAGCCACTAACTGTGGGATGCCAACAGACTGGTAGGAAGGGTTCTCCCACACATCAGCTTCCCAAAAGAGAAGCCAGAACCACCCAGCCACAACCCCAACATCAGTTTGTGCATCCCTCTAACCCCAATGCCACCATGATGTGGGCCACTCCCTCCCTTCTCTCCAGAGAGGCCTTCCCAGCACTTACATCCAGATGTTTCTGGTTGATCTCATAGATGATCTGCAGGTGTCTGGGGAGCAGCTTCTCCACCAGGTCCACTGGCCAGCGCTCCAGGGCTTCAGGGAGGACTGTGTGGTTGGTGTAGGCAAAAGTCTGCTTGGTGATTTCCCAGGCCTGCCAGCAGGACAGGCAGTATTGAGTGGCGAGGGTGAAAGTAGCCCCAGGTGGGTGCCATCACCCACACACATGGGCACCCTGGCCAGAAGCACAGCTGAGCCAGCTCCTCCAAGTCACAGAATCATGCAGGCTGGCAAAGCCCCTCAGGATCACCAGGTCCAACCTAGACCCCTACCCTACAAGATTCACTTTAAACCATCTCCCTAAGCACCACATCCAAAACACGCTGAAACACAGCCAGGCTGAGGGACTGCACCACCTCCCTGGGCAGCTCATTCCAGTCCCTGACCACTCTAGCCACGAAAAACTTTTTCCTAATGTCCAATCTAAACCTCCCCAGCCTCAGCTTGAGGCCATTCCCCCTTCTTCTGTCTCAAATTCCCTGTGAGCAGAGCCCAACAGCAGCCTCTCCACAATGTCCCTTCAGGTAGCTGTAGGCAGCAATAAGGTCTCCCCTCAGCCTCCTCTTCCTCACACTAACCATGCCCAGCTCCCTCAGTTGCTCCTCATAAGATTTATTCTCCAGGCCCTTGATCAGTTCTGTTGCCCTCCTCTGGACCCACTCCAGCAGCTCCATATCTCTCCTGACATAACCCCACCTGACTGCTGCACATTGCTCTCTGGGCTACCAGGAATTACAAAACTGGTTCCCCAGCTTCTCCACCACAAGCAGCAGGTGGGAGAGAGTGTGCAAGTGGGGAAGACCCAAGGGCTCTCCCTACCTTGTTCCAAGGCAACTTTTCAATGTCCACAAAGATCCTCATCAGCTCAGGGATGGCCATGGCAGGGTGCGTGTCGTTCAGCTGGATGGCAACCTGAGAAGAGAACACAGGTGGCACTTGGGGACACAAAGGCATCCCACTGCCTAATCAGCTGGGCACAGGAGGAGGGTTCACAAAACCACTTGGCTATGCATCTGAGAGGCATCAAAGCAAGCTCCAAGACATGTATCAGAGAAACTCTGGCTCCTACCTGGTCTGGGAAGGAATCAAAGACGGTTCTGACGCTGTCTGTGCTCCCGAATTTGGATGCTTTGAAGCGACGTATGATGTCCTGGAGGGTGGCAGCCACCACAAAGTACTCCTGCTTCAGGCGTAGCTCCTTCCCCTCAAAGAACTGTGAGCAGAACAGCAGGACACTTCAGGGCTGCACCACGCTGCCCAGGCAGCTGGGCTGTGCCATCCTGGCACACATCCATGGCACGGTATGACGAGAGAGCCTCCAGTGCTTCTCCCAGAACCAGTTTTGGAAGCAGCCCAAACCCTGGCATCTTCTCCACGTCCAGCTTTCAGCACAGGGGTTTTGAGATACAAAAACAGTGAGGGTGGTGAGACACTGGCACAGGTTGCCCAGGGAGGTTGTGGCTGCTCCCTCCCTGGAGGTTTTCCAGGCCAGGTTGGAGGAGGCCTTGAGCTACTTGGTCTAGTGGAGGGTGTCCCTGCCCATGGCAGAGGGGCTGGAACTAAATGATCCTTGAGGTCCCTTCCAACCTTACCATTCTATGATTCTGTGATCTTGGATGTTCCTTTTAACCCAAATCATTCTATTAATCTTTGAAGCTATGAGATGTGCTGATACAAATGGGTCTGAAGCCCTCCCCAAGCATGGTGGAGTGCTGATGCCTCCAGTGCTCTGGACTGAAGAGACTGTGTGAGCAAAAAAATCAAATTCACCATTCAAACAACACAAAACATCGACCCACTGGTCTATGAGGGAGGATCTGGAGCTGTGGTGACACCAGTGCTTCTCACCAGGGTGGGATAGGATTAAATTTGGGGGGGGAGGAATACATCAGGACCTGTCCTAAACAGGTGGCAGGGCAAGGAAAGCTGCTCTTCACCACCTTCTCCTGCTCTACAACTTGTTCTGTGCCCAGGGAAGGGCTGATAGCTCCCATCACACTGCACAGCAGGAATCATAGAATTGTTAAGGTTGGAAAAGGCCTCCAAGATCACCAAGATCACCACCATGACCACTAGAACTCCCTCAGCAAGAGGGTTGGGGTGCAAAGAATAGTTTGAGGTCCTGGGCTGCCAGTGATGGGGAGAAAAATGCCAGCAGTTTGCCTTCAAGTTCTGAGACTTGAGGAACGTTTCTGCAGCAGGACATGCTCATCCTCACTCTCTCCCACCTGGCTATGGGTTTTATAGACTCACAGGATGGTTTGTGTGGGAAGGGACCTTTCAAGGTCAGGAGGGACATCTGCAACTGCAGCAGTTTGCTCAGAGCCCCAGAATGGCTCCAGGGATGGAAGATCTACAACCTCTGTGGGACAGAGGGACAGCCTGGGACACAGTTCACCACCCTCAGCATCAAGAACCTCTCCCTCCTCTCATTTAAACCTCCCTCTTTTACTTTGCCCAGGAATAGACTTGTCAGGCAGCGCAGAGGTGAGGCAGAAATCCCAGCCCAAGCACTACAGGTGTCTTGAAACCCAACAAAACCATCTCTGCAGTATCCTGGTGTCCACAATCTTCAGCCATGCCCCAGAGAGTGACATCTCTCCATCCCAACTCACGTTGTCATTGGGGTAGAGGACACGGGAGATGTTCTCTGCCAGGTTCCGGTCCAGTACGGCCTGGATGTAGTCTCCAACGTTGACTGGGGAGGAGCAAAGGGTTAAGATGGTTGTGGGACCTCCTCTGCACCCCATCCCACCCAGCACCCCTCCAGTACCCACTTACAGTCCCGCAGGTTGAAGTCGTTGGGTGCCCGAGCTGACCACAGGCGCATGGTGTTGACGGTGTTGTTCATGTACCCTGGCACAGGGGTATCGTAGGGCAGTGCCAGCACCACCTGGGACACAGACAGAGCAGCTGGAGCTGGGCTGTGACCCCAGCTGATGTCCCACCCTGCCCATCCCACAGACCCTCCCACCTGAGTGAGCTTTGCACATGGGGACATCCTTGGTACCCTCACCAGACCCTGCCCCCAGGGTCCTCCAGGTCTGGCAGGTGTTTGCCAGAAGCACTCAGGGGATGGAGAGAGGCTTGCAAAGATCAGAAGCTTAAGTCAAGCCATCACCTGGGACTATGCATTGTGCAAAGACCTGCTGGAGGTGCTTTCTGGGTACTTCAGATGTGGAGCATCAAAACTTGCCCTCATCCCTACACCCATCTCCCCCCAGCTTTGCTCCACCGCTGTGTCTTTTCCACCCCAGCAAAGCAGCTTCACCAGCACAAGCCTCACCGGGCAGGGATGCTGGCAGGGCTCATGGCTAGGGTGCAACTAGCCAGTGATAGGTGATGGGACACCAAGGGGAGTTCCCCTAGAAGGTCCATACCTGGGTGTCAACCCACTTGGCACCAGTGGCAGTGTGCTCTACCCGGCCATAGAAGTGCACAGGCAGCATGTACTCAGGGCGGGCTTTCTCCCAAGGGTTGCCATGTCGGAGCCAGTCATCAGCTTCTTCTACCTGCCAGAGGCAGCAAGGGTGGTGATGGGGTCACTCAGCCTCAGGGACCTCCCCAGGCTGTGTCATGTGGAGGGGGCAGCTGCTTGTGACAAAAAAAGGGCATGGATTTCATAGAACCACAGAATGGTCTGGGTTGGAAGGGACTTTCAAAGGTCATCCAGTCCAATGCCCTTGCAGTCAGCAGGGACATCTGCAACTAGAGCAGGTTGCTCAAGAGGCCCAGACCTGATATGGAATGGTTCCAGAGGTGGAGAATCTACCCCATCTACTCCTCTCTGGGAAACCTGGGAGTGTGTCTCACTACCCTCAACATCAAAAAAACCCCAACCAACCAAACAAAAAAACCCCAAACAAACAAAAAAACCAACCAAACCCCAAAAAACAAAACAAAAAAAACAACAACAACAAAAAAACAAAAACAAAAAACAACACAAAAAAAAAAACCAAAAAAAAACCAACAAAACAAACTCTTTCTTAGAATCACAGAATGGTAAGGTTGGAAGGGACCTCAAGGATCATCCAGTTCCAACCCCCTGCCATAGGCAGGGACACCTCCCACTAGTACAGCTCACTCAAGGCCTC
>VWZE01026279.1:95590-107469 GCA_013396675.1 Eubucco bourcierii
TTCCTGTGGCCCCCTTCAGATACTGGAAGGCTACTCTAAGGTTCCCTCAAAGCCTTCTCTTCTGCAGGCTGCAGAGCCCCAACTCTCTCAGCCTGTCCTCACAGCAGAGCTGCTGCAGCCCTCTGAGCATCTTTGTGGCCTCCTCTGGACCTGCTCCAACACTTCCATGTCCTTCCTGTACTGGGGGCTCCAGAACTGCACACAGGACTCCAGGTGGATTTGGGGCTCCACCTTTCTTCTCTCTAGTCTGAGTCTCTCCTCTTTTAGTTTAACCCCATCACCCCTTGTCCTGTCACAACAGGCCCCACTCAAAAGAAAAAAAAAAAAAAAAAAAAAAAAAAAAAATCTACCCACAGCTTTGTTGCAGTTCTAGTCTATAGCCTCTTCCACCCTCTGATGGCTGAACCTAGGCATCAAGCAGCAGAATCTGGTCTCTCCATGCCTCCCCACACCATCTCTGTACCACCTCAGCCAAACCATGCCCACCCCATGAGCAGCAGAGACATGACTTCTTCTCCATCCTCACCACGGAGCAGTTCTCATGGTGGTGATGGCCCTGAGGTGGGGATGAGGGCAGCCAGAAAACTCTCAAGGAGAGCAAACCACTAGCCCCTGGGAGATGCATAGGATAGGGGCAGCTCCATGTGGGAATGCTGGAGAGATGGAAGGTCCAGAAAAGGGACATGGTGGGGATATGACAAAGAACTCCTGGTAGAGATGCGGTTGATATCCCCACTATGCAGAGAGGCATCTGCACAAACCCAGTTCTGGAAGAAAGGTCATCACATTGATGATTTGTGGCTTTTTTGCTAATTAGTTGGGCCACTAATTAGCTGGAATGGGAACTGTGACACTGGGTTGATCTCCAGCCTTGCCCACTGGATCCAGCTGGGATGAGGGATGAGCTTCCCTGCTGCAGGGAGGGATGTGAAGTGCCAGCACAGGTTGAAGAAGTTCAACTTGTTGGAGAAATCTGACAAGTTCCAAACTTCTCATCAGCTCCAGCAGCCTGCAGGCTTAGAGAAAGTGTTGGCATGCCCTGTTCTAAAGGACCTGGGGCTGTGCCAAGAGAAGGTGAGGGCCACATGCCTCTCTCCATACCTGCCACCCGTCCCGGATCTTCTGGTTGAAGATGCCGTACTCATAGCGGATGCCGTAGCCGTAGGCCGCCAGCCCCAGCGTGGCCATGGAGTCAAGAAAGCAGGCTGCCAGGGAGAGGGGAGAAAGGGAGCTGCACTTCCCTAGGGAGCCAAGAGGCACCAGGCCCTTCTCCACGTGCAGAGGTGATGGCAGGCACCACACAGGGACACAAGCCAGGGCCACCATCCACTACCACCTTACCAGGCACCCAGCACCTCTTGCTCTAAGCTGGAGCAAAAACACCCCCCTGGGTTTAGGTACACCCCCCTGGGTTTAGGTACACCCCCCTGGGTTTAGGTACAAAGCCCTTGGGGTTGTGTCCCACCACCCAAATGAGATCATTTTTGGGGTTCACTCACCAGCCAGCCTTCCAAGACCACCATTGCCAAGACCTGCATCCTCCTCAATCTCCTCCAGCTCCTCCATGTCCAGCCCAAGCTGTGGATGAGAAGGTGTTGATGGGCTGGAGGCTCCACAAGTACCCAGCCCCATGGTGGGGAGGCACTGCTGACATGTACCCTTGTGTGCTGCCTTGTGCCCATCACTGCTGTCCCCTTTAGCAGGTGGGCTCCAGAAGAGGTGAAAAGGCAGCAAGCCTGCAAGACCTGTCACTGCAGGAGATCTCAACACAAAAGAGCTCCACTCTCCCTCCACAGCAGGGCAGGGATCAGCTTGGGTCTTTGAAATCACTGTCATCCTTTAGAATGGACACAGATGCCCTTGACTATGCTGTAGGAAAAGCTCCTGGGGGTGGAGGGCACCCAGCCACAACCTGAGTGCTGCTCTCCTGTTCCCAGATGTTTTGAGCTGGTCTCTCAGGGCTCCTCCTCCTCTTCTCTCCACACCCAACCCCACAGCTGCAGCCCTGCAGGCAAAGGCACCATGCTCTTGCTGCACCAGCACTCTCAGCTACCTGCTGCAAGCTTCCTAGTGCCCATCACCCCAGCTCCAGGTATCACCCCGGAGATGTTGAGAAGCAGCTTCACCACTCCTACAAGGAAATTCAGTTTCCAGCCCAGGATTCTGTTGGGGGGGGGAGAGGTTTTGCCTATGCAAAGCTCCTCAAGCGGCTCAGCAGGAACTAAGATGATGCTTTGTCAAGGGCTGAGCCACCTTTTCCCATGGAAACCTCTCAGTCTGATGTCTCCTTAGTGTCCCATGGTCACAGTATGCAGGGACAACCCCAGTTCCATGGCTACCTGTGAAGGAGGGCTGCACCCTGCACTGCTCACGTGTAAGTGGGCAGCACCTTCTCTCAGACTGCCCAGTCATAGACAAAGGAACACCAGCACCACTTGCAGCCATGCACTGGTCTACACATCTCAGAACTCCAGCACCAGCCCTGAATGCCTACAGAAGTATCTGAAGGGATTTAGGCTGTACCAAGCATTTTAGTCTAGAAATGTTTGGGATGGTGTGTCCAGGAGGCTCAGCTTGTGCAGTGAGGAAGAAATCCCTCAGAGCTTCACCTGCCACCACTGCAAAGACAATCACAGAATGGTTTAGGTGGGAAGGGATCTTTAAAGGTCATCTAGTCCAACACCAGCAGCTGCTGCATGGTGCTCAAAAGCCCTGAACAACCTGACTTGGAACAGTCCCAAGGGTGGGACATCTACCCCCTCTCTGGGAAACTTGGGCCAGTCTCATCACCCTCAGTGTTAAAAGTTTCTTCCTTTTCCCCAGGCTGAATCCTCCTCACACCATCACCCCTTGTCCTGTCAAAACAGACCCTGTTAAAAAGTTCCAGAGATAGGGCATCTACCACCTCTCTGGGCAAGGAGCTGCTTCACCACCCTCAGAGGCAAATATTTCTTCCCTCTCTTTAGTCTGAGTCTTCAAGTCATCACCTCTTGCCCTGTCACAACAGGCCCTGCTCAAAAGTCTGTCCCCAGCCTACTGATCAGTCACTTTTAAGCATTGAAAGGATACTGGAAGGTCTCCATGGAGCCTTCTCTTCTCCAGCCTGAACAACCTCAGCTCTCTCAGCCTGTCCTAACAGCAGAGGGCTTGCAGCCCTTCCCATCATTGCTGTGGCCTCCTCTGGCCCTGCTCTAACTGGTCCCAATCTCTCCTGTGATGAAGACTCCAGAGCTAGACCCAGCTCTTCAGGTGGGGTCCAGTTTCCAAATAACCTCCCAGCTTCTGCTACCTCAGGGTCCCACTGCACAGCAGCCCAGGCTCTTACCCTGAGCTGAGCTGTTGTCCTCAATGCAAGGTCAACAGATAAAAAGATAAGAACACCCTAAAAAAGAAGTTCCTCTCCTTTGAACATGTTTGCTCAAAAGCTGCTCCAGCTGTTGTGCAACCACCCCAACCACACAGGATGGTGTTGGTCGTGACAGGTGCAAGTGCAGGGCAGGCTGTGGAAAGCAGCCACCCAAAACCCTTCAACAAGCTGAGGGCCACATGCTGCAGGTGTTGAGTTAGGTCAAGGTTTTATTCCCCTCTGCCATTGATTAGAGCTATTGATGGCCTCGTGTACACAACCATGAGCTTCCTTGCAGTTCACAGGCTTGCCTCCTCATCCCACCAGTCCTCAGCATGCAGCCACCAGGCTGGGCAGCCCCAGTCAGGCTGCAAAGAGTGGTTGTGGCCCCAGGTCTTTGGAGGGCAGGTTCTGGAGCAGCGTCCATCCACACCTGTGAGCTCAAGGAGCTGTTTGCAGCCAGGGTAGTAAAACATGGACATCTCCAGGAGCTGGAGCATGTGGCACCCTCCCAGTCCAGGTCCTCACCACCACCCTGGGATGCTCACCTGGTAGATGGCTTCGTCACAGGCGTTCTGCAGCCCCAGGTTGATCATGGTGTTCTGAAGTGTCCGCCCCATGTAAAACTCCAGGGAGAGGTAGTAGATCCTCTGAAAGAGAAAACCAGCCCCAGGTCACCTTCTCTGGGGCTGGGGGAGGCACTCCCGGACCCAAGAAGCTGCTATCAGGTGTAGATCTCGAGGAAAGAGGGTAAAAACCTTGATGGTCAACAGAGGAGTGATTTGCAGTGGGAATGTGAAGGCTGGAGCTCCTCAGGTTGCCCTGAGGTGGCCATGTCCTGCACCTCCAGCTCTGTTCTCCTGGTGCTGCTGTTTCCCAAGCTTGGGAAGAGACTAACACTGAGGCGGTTTTGTTTGGACAAGCCCTGTCCCAAAGCAGGGACAGCTCCAGCACGGTCACCCTGAGTGCACTGGGGGTGCAAAGTTCAATTGCAAAGAGGAAATGTTTCCTAACACAGCTTCTGAGCTGCAAAGCCATCAGAGAACCCAGCAAGCCACAGGGACACTGGCTTCCTTCTCCATCCCTGGGGGCTTTGATCTCAGGACCAAAGCCTTCTCACCTCCCTTCCTAGGGAGATGATGGGTGCAGGATGTGGCCAGGAACGTGGAAGGTTGTGTAAGCCACCTCCTGGTGTCAGCACCAGGAGGTTTTAAAGAAGGACTTAGGACAGAGGAAGTTGCTGACTCGACAAGTTTCCCCAGGAGCTGCACGGGTTCTGGCAGGGGACATGCCAGGCAGGATCAGTTGGGTTCACTGGTTTGGTCTCAGTAGATCTGGGGGGATGGTGCCCAGCTCGGCTATACAGCTGGTACCCAGATTCAAGCCCTGGGCAAAGCTCATCCTTCTCCTCACCCCTACACAACACGGAGGCAGGTTTGAGCTATTGGGGTTGGCACCATCCCAGCCTCTCCGGGAGGAAATTGGAGCGGACAGGGCTTGTCCAGGTGTCAGGAGAGGATTATTGCTTAATCCCCCAACACAGACCAGAGGCAGCAGCAGCGGAGAAACTCCTGCACAAACCAGCTCCTCCACATCGGGGGCAGATTAGGCTTGAGCTTGTTTGAAACCAGAGCTGCTGGTGGCTCATTTTAAAGCCCTTTCAAATAATTCAGCCCTAGAAGGTTTGGCAGCTGCTTCGGGCAGAACCGCGCCCACACCAGCGCCGCGGGACAACAAATGCTGTTCCCATGCCCTGCAACCCCCTCCCGGCCAAGCTGCGCTGTTTGTTTTGGCAAAGCAAAGGACAGTGGCCTCCCTTGGTAAAGTCCACTCCAGACATTCAGCAAAGTTAGGGCCAACATCCCTAAATGCAAGGCAAAAACCAACGCTGTTCTCCCCGCAGAAAGAGGGTTTGCACCCAAGGGGTTATAACGAGTTCCTCCTTTCCAACCCCGGGCGTAACCCAGGACCAATCTTGAGAAAGTTTCGGAGGGGTTCCCGAGCACTCTCCAACCTCAGCCACAATCCAGGGCCCACCTTGGGAAAGCTTTGAGAGGGTTGGAAAGCTTGGAAAATAATTTGGCNCCTTGGGAAAGCTTTGGATGGATTCCTACCACCCTCCAACCCCGAAAAAGGGGTGTCCCCCCCAAAGCATCACCTTGGGGTCCTTCTCATAGTAGTACTGCTGGGTACGGATCCAACGTCCCACCAAGTGGTCCCTGACGGTGTGGGCCAAAGCGAAGTAGTAATCCCGGGGGGTGGCCACGTTGCGGTCCTTGACCAGGGTGAAGTGGAGGTGCCGGTTGAAGCCTCGCTTCAGCTCGGCCACGCTCTCGGCCCCCACGATCCCACGGATGCTGATCTGCTTCCGCCGCTCCTGGTCCGACAGTGGCCGCGACATCGTGGAGGGCCTGTAGGGCACGCAGGGTGGGACACACACACACACCAAGTCGGGGACGCGTACACGCAGGTGGGACAATCGGTGGGCAAGGATATCGGGTTCCGCCTCCGCCCCGGGCTGGCACCGCCCTGGGGCTGAGCTCGCAGGATTGGGACGGGACGGGGAGGGGACCAGGGACGTGCCACCGCCACGGGCCGCCTACGAGTGGGGCGGGAACGGGGACCTGCCACCCCCCGGGCTGCTCGGGGACCGCTACCCTAGGGGTATGCAAAGGTGGGGGGTACCGTGGGAGTGTGCAAAAAGGTGAGGGGGTGTCCTGGGGACCGCCGCCCCAGAGATGTCCAAAAGGAAGCGACTGTGGGGACCGACACCCTGGGGGGCGTGTAAAAAGCGAGGGACCCTGGGGACCTCCACCCTGGGGGGTACGGAAAGTGGGGTAGCCAGAAGACCGTCACCTCCGAGATGCCCAAAAGGACAGTACTCTGGGGGCCACCATCCGGGGGGAGGCGGAGGGGGTCTGTGCAAAATCGGGTACCCTGGGGACCGCCCCTCCGGGGGTGCGCTAAAGGGGAGAGCCTTGGGGATCACCATTCCGGGGGCGAGCAAAAGGAGGATACCCCAGGAACGTGCCGAGAGAAGGCGGTGGGCAACGAAGCCGGGGTACGAGCACAGTTCCCCAAGACCCACCTGCACCGGTCGGAGCGGCGCTGCACGGCCCGGCAGCGGCTGGGTACGCAGGAGCCGCCCCACGCAGGGCTCCGCCCGGCCCCGGCTCCGCCCCGCGGGTGGGAACGTGGGCGGCTGCCTACCGGGCTCTGCCTACCGGGCTCTGCCTACCGGGCTCTGCTGGTTGGGCCCGGAGGGAAGCGCTGCCCTTATGGCCGGGACGGGAAGTGTCGCGGTCCCACCCTAGTCCCTCCGCACCGCCCCTTCCCCCGCAGCCTCCCGTCTTGTGCGCTCCCTCTCCTGGCCTTGCGCCCCGTCCCTTGGACTTCTCTCCCCTGCACCCTTCTGCGCTTCCTCTTCCCCTTGCAGCCCTTGTGCCCCCTTCCTTGCACCCCGTCTTGCGTCCCTTGCACTTCCTCTCTTGTATTCCCCTTATGTACATCCCCTCTCCCTTGCACCCCTTCAGTTGCAACCCCTCCTTTCCACTCTTTCTCCTGCACTCCCTCACACTCCCTTCCCTGCACCCTCTTCCCTTACACCCTGCCGTGTTGCACCTCATTCACTTGCAACTCTCCTGCATCTTTTCAGCACCTCTTTCCTTGTGCCCCCTCCTTGGCACCCCACCCCACCCCCTTTCCTGTGCACCCTCTTCCCTTGTACCTCTACCCTTGCACCCGTTCCCCTTGCACCCTTTCAAATTCAGATTCACAGGTTTAGAGATTGCATTGGCTTGGAAGGGACCTTCAAAGGTCGTCTTGTCCAACTCCCCTGCAGTGGGCTGGTTCCTGAACTTTCTGTAAACCACTGCAGCCCTCTGCCAGGACTTCCAAACTGCACTTCCAACATGAGGAGAAAGGAAATGTGACCCATCTTCCTGATTTCTCCAAGAGAAGACTGAAGGGTTATTCATAGAATGTTCAGGTTGGAAAAGACCTTCAAGGTCACCTAGTTCCACCCCTCTGCCATGGGCAGCGACTGCTTCACTAGACCAGATTGCTCAAGGCCTTGTCCACCCTGGCTTGGTACACTTCAAGGATTGGAGTCTCCACAACATTTCTGGGCAACCTGTTCAGTGCCTCACTACCCTCACAGCGAAGGATTTATTCCTAATGTCTAATTTGTTTCCATCTTCTTTCAAATTGAAGCCATTAGCTTGTCCTGTCGCTCCATGCCTTTGTAAAACAAAGTCCCTCTCCAGCTCTCCTGTGACCCCCTTTAGGTACTGCAAGGCCTCCCTAGAGACACCTGGGCACGGTTCCTGTCAGCAGATGCCAGACAAAGCAGGGCTCTGTGCCCAGAGCAGGTATTTAATGTCCAGGAGCTTCTCTCCAATGTAGCCACAAAAATGGTGCCATGCAATGTGCTCCAAGAGCTGCCAAGCATGGAACAGAGACCTGCGTGGGTTTGGGCAGCCTGGGGAGGCCTCCAGTGCTGCTATCTTGGAAGTCAGAGCTGCCGAGTAGCTCTGCCCTCACTTTTGGGACCCACTCCTGCACAGCAGATGTCCCCTGGCTCTGGATGTTCTCTGGCCTTGGGTTATTCCCTCCTCACTGCTGGGTTGGAGGTGCTGCAGGGATGCTGCAGTTTCCTGTTGTCTCTGCTGTCCTGGGCAGGACAAGCATTGTTCTGGGCCAGAAATGCCCTTAATGTGATGCATTAGTGGTTTTTATCTTTAGCTCTGGCTATGAGCCCATGATGAGCTCAGACACCTCACACTGAAAACTTCTCTTGAAACACTCTGACACTAATATACCAACAGTGAGCCCTCAGAATCACTTAGGTTGAAAAAAGCCTTTCAGGTCGAGTGCTTCTCAGGTCCCCAGGAGAACTGTCCTTGTCCTTCCTTTGGAAACAGCCCCAACCCCAACACTCATCCCTGAGTGTTTGCCCCTACTTCTGGAAGAAAGGCTCCTTGGCACACCAGGACATGGCTTGTATCAGGATTAGTGTGTGGACTTGGCACTGCTGAGGCTGCACCTCAAATACTGGGTTCACTTTTGGGCCCTTCACAACCAGGACATTTTGGTGCTGGGATGGGTCTAGAGAAGGGCAACAAAGCTGGTGAAGGGTCTGGGGCACAAGCCTTGTGAGGAGTGGCTAAAGAAACTGGGGTTGTTCAGCCTGGAGAAAAGGAGGCTGAGGGGAGACCTTCTGGATCTCTACAAGTCCCTGAGACGAGACTGGAGTGAAGTGGAGCTTGGTCTCTTCTTCCTAGTAACAGTGATAGGATGGAAGGAAACAGACTCAAGTTGCACCAGGAGAGGTTTAGCATGGACACGAGGATCAATTTCTTTCCTGCAAGAGCGGTCAGGCATTGGAACAGGCTGCCTGGGGAGGTGGTGGAGTCACCATCCCTGGAGGTGTTTAAATGAGGAGCTCAGAGATGTGTGCTCTAACTTGTGTGTATGGGGCAATATTAGGTTATGGTTAGACTCAGTGATCTTAAGATCTTTTCCAACCAGAGGATTCTAGGCCTTAGTGGGCATGGCAGTGTTGGGTTGATCATTGGACTTGATGACCTCAGAGGTCTTCTCCAACCTTAATGATTCTAGGATTCTCTGCTCCTGTCTCCTGATGGAGACAGTGACATACACTGAGGAGTGGGGAGATGAGATGGTGAATGAAGGCAGGGGCTGTGTTGGCACAAGAGAAGCTTCAGGAAGCTCTGCTCTTCTCTCATAAAAGTCCTTTATTAGAACAGCAAACATGACACTTCTCTTCAGTACAGCGGCTGTAGGCAGCTACCATCGCAGTACAGGCTGGGGGGACGACGTCTTACAATCACTGGGAGTCTAATAAGCACCATGAACATCCTAAATTGGGGGAGGGGAGGGGGAGAGTGGGATAACAGCTGAAAGAGGAGCCCCAGGTGGGCCAGCCATGGAGGCTCCTCAAGGATTCACCAAGGAGCTGCTCAGCATTGTCCCGCAACGTGGCTCTCCTGCAGCTGGGAGAAGAAAGTCCTTGGTGGAAGTCGACAAGATAGCACCCATCCAATAAATTAGGTAAACTTAATACTAAGAGCAACGAGGGGACAGAGGGGACTGTCCTAGAGGAGGGCACGCTGGAAGGCAATGGTCTATGTACACTTGTCCTTCTGCTGGACCTCTGGCATCCCAGGTAGATGAACTGCGGCTCTCGGGCCAAGCTGGGCGCCTTCGGCACCCGCCCAGCAGCGCTGCTGCCGCTGCCTACCCCCAGCCTTGCCAGCTGTGCCGGGGGAACGGCGAGGGACCGCCAAGTGAAGCGTGGGACATGCGCATGCAGGCGCCCCTGGGTACGGGAATGGGGGCTGGCACCGGGTGTGGTGCCCATCGCCTCCCACTCCTCTCCTGCCTCTGGATTACCGGGATGTCTGGGATAGGGAGTGGAGGCTGAGGGGGAACTGCTGCCGGCAGCAGACAGGGCAGCGGGCATGGATTCCTGAGTGCATGGCAGGGCTGTGGCCAGCTCATCTTCCTCCCCATCCCAGTTCCCATCCCCATTCTCATCCTCACCCTCACCCTCACCCTCACCCTCACCTCAAAATCCATCCCCATCCTCATCTTGAGCACATGGCAGTGCTGTAGGCTGCAGCCCTTCAGCCTCCCCATGCCCATACTCATTGTCATGTCCATCCTCATCCTCATGCCAATCCCCATCCTCATCTCCATTCTAAACCCCATCCCCCTACCCATCCCCATTCTCATCCTGACTGCATGGCTGGCCTGTGGCCAGCTCTTCTTCTTCCTCATCCTCATACACACCTTCATCCCCATTCCCATCCCCATCTTTATCTTCACCCCCATACTCATTCTCATGCTCATCCTCCCCATTCCTATCCTAATCCCCCATTCTCATCCTCATCTCTAACCCCATTCCCATCCTTATCCTGAGCATGTGGCAAGACTACATCCACCTCTTCCTCCTCCCCATCCCCATTCTCATCCTCATTCTCTTCCTCACTCCCATCCTGAGCCTGTGGCAGGGCTGTGACCAGCTCTTCTTCCTCCCCATCCTCATCCCATCTCTATCTTCATTCTCACCTCCAATCCCATCCCCAGTCTCACCTCCAACCCCTACCCCATCCTCATCCCGATCCCCATCTTCACTTCCAATCCCATCCCCTTCCCCATCCCCATCCTGAGTGTATGACAGGGCTATGACTAGCTCCTCTTCCTCCTCACCCCCACCCCTTTTTCCATTCCCACCTCATCTTCATCCTCACCTCCACCCCCACTCCCATTCTCATCCTGAGTGCACGGCAGGGCTCTGACCAGCTCTTCCTCCTCCCCGTGCCCACCCCGCATTCCTGCCAGCCCCTGGCTGCAGGCTAGCCTCTCGGGCACCGGGGAGGCTGCTGGCAGTGGTTAAGGCTTGGCTTTGTACGGCAACTCTACAAAAATAAAAGCTACTCTCCGAGGAGCCTCCCGACGGCTCTCGGCCTATGGCTGTGGCATGCCTGCTGGCGCCGGGCTGCGGCCGGCCGGGGGTGGGCGCTGTGTGGGTACTCAGCACCAGAGCAAGGGTTCACCAGCACCTGCAGCACCCAAAAGACAGGGTGGCCACCTCCAGACCCCACTGATATGCCCCACAGAAACACCTTGAGGGGGGCAAGGGACAGAGCTGGGTGTTTTGGGAAGGATGTGGAGACTGAGTGGTAATCCAGGACCCACCTCTACACGTAACCAAGGGCACTCTGCCAGAAAGGCCATGGTGGGGAAAGGAAGATTCATAGATTCAAAGGATGGTTTGGGTTGGAAGAGACCTTAAAGATCATCTAGTTCCAAGCCCCTGCCATAGGCAGGGACACCTCCCACTAGAACAGGTTGCTCAAGGCCTCATCCAACCTGGCTTTGAACACCTTCAGGGAGATCCTGCAAAGTAACAAGGCTGGGGTGAGTGAAAGCTTTCCCATGGTGGGGGTCCCTCCAGCCAGCCCCACCAAGACAAAATTTTCCCCCCCCTCCCCTCCCACCCCTCAAAACCCCAGCTTAAATCAATAAAACCAAACCTAAAAGCAGACACAGAGGAACATCTCAGGCTACCTAGGTACTTCATCAGCCAAAAAGAGCTAAACAGCAAAGCGCACACACACAGGACAGCGCAGGAGGGTGGAGATAGATCGAGAGGCGGCCAAAAGCCAGGTTCTTCCTTCTCGCTTTGCCTCTCCATCTCTGGCTGGTGGCTGAGCAGGGAGCCGGTGGCTCGGCAGCTGGTCTGGTCCCACACGAGGGAACAGGCTGGCTCCTCTCATCCCCAGAAGAGGCAGCCGGCTCCGGGAGCGGCCTCACGGCATGGCCGAGCGCGAAGTGTAGAACTCGGGGACCGGCAGGCCAGTGTGCAGCGTCACCTGCAAGCAGATACACAGGGCTCAGCTGCATCCCTGCGTGAGGCACAATCCATGGCATGGCAACTGGCACACCATCCTCCTCCTCCTCCTCATCATCATCCTCCTCCTCCTCCTCCTCCCCATCCTCCTCCTCT
>VWZE01026279.1:107702-134125 GCA_013396675.1 Eubucco bourcierii
CTGTACTAGTGGGAGGTGTCCCTGCCTATAGCAGGGGGTTGGAACTAGATGATCCTTGAGGTCCCTTCCAACCTTACCATTCTATGATTCTATCATCATCATCATCAAATCCTAAAATGGCTTGTGTTAGAAGGGACCTCAGAGATCATCTAGTTCCTAGTCCCCTGCAATGGGCAGTCACCTTCACTCAACCAGGCTGCCATAAGAGCCCCATCCAACCTGCCTTTGAACAATTCCAGGCTTGGAGCCTCCACAGCTCATCTAGGCAATCTGTTCCAGTGCTTCCCCACCCTCATGGGATAGAACTTCTTCCTCATGTCTCATCTAAATCAAGCTTCTTCTAAATCAAGTTTGAAGCCATTAACCCTTGTCCTGTCACTCCATGCTTTTGCAAAAAGTCCTTCTCTAGCTCTCCTTCAAATACCAGGAGGCTGCTAGAAGATGTCCCTGGAGCCTTCTCTTCTACAGGCTCAACAACCCCAACTCTCTCAG
Organism: Eubucco bourcierii; assembly: GCA_013396675.1. NCBI lineage: Eukaryota > Metazoa > Chordata > Aves > Piciformes > Ramphastidae > Eubucco > Eubucco bourcierii. Next base: position 108,195 of record VWZE01026279.1, read on the forward strand.
CCTGACCTCACAGCAGAGGGCTTCCAGCCCTCCCATCCTTGCTGTGGCCTCCTCTGGCTTTGCTCCAACAGGTCCATGTTTCTCCTGTGCTGAAGACTCTACAGCTGGTCCCCAGCACTGTAGGTGGGGTCTCAGCAGAGTGGAGTGGACCTGCTGTCCACACTGCTGGGGATCAGCCCAGGAAAGGGTGAGGCTCTCATGGGATAGCATCAAGAAATGGAGTTGTCAAACCCATCAACAAGTAGGGGCTGGAGACCCCTGGTGCTTCAGCAGCCCTGATGGAGAAACCTGGAGCAGGGAGCCAAAGGCAGCAGGAAGGTCTGTCCTGGTTTTAGGGACTCACAGGCGGTTTAGGGTGTAGTTTAACTCTTTCCAAGCTGCCTCTGTTGCACAAAGTCCCTGTGCTGCTGAACATCAAAGCACACTGTGGTGGCAGCAGCACTGAAGGGAGTTTGCCAGCAAGCTAAGCCATGGAGTGTGGTGCTGTGGTGCTCCAGAGAGCATGGTCAAAGCACATACCTGCACGTTCCTGTTCAGGCTGACTGCGGGGAAGAAGAGGCCCTCCAGGTTCTCAAAGGCAACAGGCCCCTGCTGGTCCTCATTGATGGAAAATGTCAAAGTCCTTCTGGTCAAATCCAGCAGCACTCCCACAGTGGCACCTTTTGTTATGCCACCCTCAGTCCTGCAGGGGTGAGAAGATGGGAGATCTCTGTGACTTTAACATCCCTTGTGTTGCTAGCTCAGGGCTCATGCCATGGACCTCAAAGATCGCCAGTGCTGAACCTCCTAGCTTGCCCAGGTGCTAGACCATGACCTGCATCCTTTCTAGCCACACTCACACACTCCCATGCAACCCCCTGCTTAACACTCTTCCAGAGGTGCTCTCTGCTTGTCACAATCTCCCCACGTGCAAAGCTACTGCAACAACATACAGGGAAGAGCAAACAGACCTGGGGAGCAAAGCTGCAGGGCTCATTTCAAAACCTGTTTGACCCATCAGGGAACAACTCTTGACAGTGCAGAAAGGTGACTCCTCGAGCTACAACAAGTTAAGTTTCACAAGTTGGACTTGATGATCTTAAGAGGTCTTTTCCAACCTGGTTAATGCTGTGATTCAGCATTGAGAGTCAGAGGATGCAGGGTGTGAATATTCATAGAATGACAGAATGGTAAGGTTGGAAGGGACCTCAAGGATCATCTAGTTCCAACCCCCTGCCATAGGCAGGGACACTTCCCACTAGTACAGCTCACTCAAGGCCTCGTCCAACCTGGCCTTGAACATCTCCAGGGAGGGAGCAGCCACAACCTCCCTGGGCAACCTGTGCCAGTGTCTCACCACCCTCATTGTAAAGAACTTCCTCTTTACATCCAGTCTAACTCTTCCTTCTGCCAGTTCAAACCCATTGCCCCTTGTCCTGTCATTGCAAGACCTTGTAAATAATCCCTCCCCAGCCTTCCTGTAGGCCCCCTTCAGATACTGGAAGGCTACTCTAAGGTCTCCTGGAAGCCTTCTCTTCTGCAGGCTGCAGAGCCCCAACTCTCTCAGTCTGTCTTCATAGGAGAGCTGCTGTAGCCCTCTGAGCATCTTGGTGGCCTCCTCTGGAAGGCAAGGTAGAACTGGGGAGGCAGGAACTGCCTTTCACTCAGGCCACTCTGGGAGGATGACCTCGTTCCAGACCACCTACCTGTTGGTGTGTGAGTTGTTGTGCATGAACCAGCTGCGGTTATTGTCCACGTACATGGCCCAGGCTTTGTCATCCTTGCCCAGCATGGCGTCCTTCAGGACATCGATGCGCGCCACGCCGAAGGCCGGGTCGGGGTGGTTATCGTAGCGATCGATGGAGAGCTCCCAGTAATGGAGCCCCTTGGAAAAGCCTGTTTTCCCCAGCACGACCCTGTCGTCGTAGCTGTTGCAGGTGACAGTCAGGTTGTCATTGGAAAAGATGATGTCGGCGTGGGCAGAGGCAGGATCGAAAGAAAACCAAGCCACTGGAACACACAGACAGCAGCCGGTTAGTGCGGCGGGGAGCTGGGGCCGCGGGGAGAGGACATGGAACCGCACATGCTGCATGCAGGACCGTGGGGGCACACGTGGGGTGAAGGCACAGCCGAGCGTGGGGACTGCTGCCCTGCAGCTGCGGTTCCTGCACAGCGGAGGAGGGTGCTCGCGGAGGGCACCTTCCATCACGGAGGGATGGGTCGTGGTGTGACGGAAGCTTCCCTCATGGAGGGATGGATCAGTGTGTGATGGAAGCTTCCCTCATGGGGGGATGGATCAGTGTGTGATGGAAGCTTCCCTCTTGGAGGGATGGATCAGTGTGTGATGGAGCTTCCCTCATGGAGGGATGGATCAGTGTGTGATGGAAGCTTCCCTCAGGGAGGGATGGGTCGTGGTGTGATGGAAGCTTCCCTCAGGGGGGGANGGAGGCTCCCCTCTTGGAGGGATGGATCAGTGTGTGAGGGAGCTTCCCTCATGGAGGGATGGATCAGTGTGTGATGGAAGCTTCCCTCAGGGAGGGATGGGTCGTGGTGTGATGGAAGCTTCCCTCAGGGGGGGATGGATCAGTGCGTGATGGAACATTCTCTCCTGGAGGGATGGATTGTGGTGTGATGGAAGCTTCCCTCTTGGAGGGATGGATCAGTGTGTGATGGAGCTTCCCTCATGGAGGGATGGATCAGTGNATGGAGGGATGGATTAGTGTGTGATGGAAGCTTCCCTCTTGGAGGGATGGATCAGTGTGTGATGGAAGCTTCCATCATGGAGGGATGGAACAGTGTGTGATAGAACCTTCCCTCAGAGAGGGATCGGTCGTGGTGTGATGGAAACTTCCATCATGGAGGGATGGATCAGTGTGTCATAGAACCTTCCCTCATGGAGGGATGGGTCATGGTGTGATGGAAGCTTCCCTCATAGAAGGATGGATCAGTGTGCGATGGAACATTCTCTCCTGGAGGGATGGATCAGTGTGTGATGGAAGCTTCCCTCATGGAGGGATGGATTGTGGTGGGATGGAAGCTTCCCTCATGGAGGGGTGGAACAGTGTGTGATGGAAGCTTCCCTCATGGAGGGGTGGAACAGTGTGTGATGGAAGCTTCCCTCATGGAGGGGTGGAACAGTGTGTGATGGAAGCTTCCCTCATGGAGGGGTGGAACAGTGTGTGATGGAAGCTTCCCTCATGGAGGGGTGGAACAGTGTGTGATGGAAGCTTCCCTCATGGAGGGGTGGAACAGTGTGTGATGGAAGCTTCCCTCATGGAGGGGTGGAACAGTGTGTGATGGAAGCTTCCCTCATGGAGGGGTGGAACAGTGTGTGATGGAAGCTTCCCTCATGGAGGGGTGGAACAGTGTGTGATGGAAGCTTCCCTCATGGAGGGGTGGAACAGTGTGTGATGGAAGCTTCCCTCATGGAGGGGTGGAACAGTGTGTGATGGAAGCTTCCCTCATGGAGGGGTGGAACAGTGTGTGATGGAAGCTTCCCTCATGGAGGGGTGGAACAGTGTGTGATGGAAGCTTCCCTCATGGAGGGGTGGAACAGTGTGTGATGGAAGCTTCCCTCATGGAGGGGTGGAACAGTGTGTGATGGAAGCTTCCCTCATGGAGGGGTGGAACAGTGTGTGATGGAAGCTTCCCTCATGGAGGGGTGGAACAGTGTGTGATGGAAGCTTCCCTCATGGAGGGGTGGAACAGTGTGTGATGGAAGCTTCCCTCATGGAGGGGTGGAACAGTGTGTGATGGAAGCTTCCCTCATGGAGGGGTGGAACAGTGTGTGATGGAAGCTTCCCTCATGGAGGGATGGATCAGTGTGTGATGGAAGCTTCCCTCATGGAGCTTTGAGCTCATGCAGCTGCAGCCTGCCAGCTTGACTGAGGTTTTACGTCTGGGACTCAGATGGAGTTCTGCTTCGCTGTGTTTAGTGGGAAGTTGCATTTGTACTCTGGGTCAGTTTGGTTTTGGTTTTCTATAGCTCCATTGCCCTGGCACCATCTGAAGTGCTGGAGCATGTCTGAAGAAAGACAATGAAGCTGGTGAAGAGTCTAGAGCACAAGTCTTAAGAGGAGCAGCTGAGGGAACTAGAGTTGTTCAGCCTGGAGAAAAGAAGGCTCAGGGGAGACTTTCTGTCTCTCTACAGCTCCCTGAAAGGAGGCTGGAGCCAGCTGGAGGTTGTTATCTTCTAAGTAACAAACAATATAGCAAGAGGAAATGTTGTACCAGGGAAGGTTTATGTTGGACATTAGAAACAATTTCTTCCCCAAAAGGGTTGTCAAGCCCTGGAATAGGCTGCCCAGGACAGTGGTGGAGTCTCCATCCCTGGAGGGATTTCAAAGCTGTGTAGATGTGGTGCTGAGGGACGTGGTTTGGTGGTGGCCTTGGCATTGTGGGGTGAATGTTTGGACTCCATGGTCTCAAAGTCTCTTCCAGCCAAAGCCACTCTATGATTCTTGCTGCTCCCAGGCGCCTGTCTCTGCCACCTCCTGCCATCTGTTTGTCTCAACCCATAAGCCCACAGCATCTTCACCATCTCCTAAAATTTGGCTCTAGTAGAAGATGTGTGATTCTGGCCAGGTCTCTAGGCTCTAGCTAACCCAAATTACTTTTATGGCTAAAGGCTTATTCATGGAAGCAACACTTTGCAGGGGAGGCTTGGTGTGGGAGGGGGCTGATAGTCCTGGGAACCAAAAAGCACAGACAGAGGTCTACACTGAACAGAGATGTTACATCACACCGAGAAACCTCCCTGTGGAGCAACCAACCACATGTAAGACAAGAGCTAGCTCATGGGAAAGCTGGGAAACACCCCAAACCCTTCAGAACTTGGTGCATCTGCTGGTTTAAACGCACAAGGTGGGCACTGCAAGCCTGACAGACAGTGTCACATCCTCAACAAGACAGAGGGACGAGGTTTCACAGGCCACCAGCCCAGCTCCCCAGGTATTTGGTTTGGGTTTGTTTTTTTTAACTCCAGTGAACTGACAGATCCACAAAACAGGCTCAGGCCTGCACAGGAGTCAACATGGCTTGAGGAAGAAGAGACTCTGGTGAGATTTCTGGGTGGGTTCCCTGGGCTGGTCGACAGGACAGCTCACATGCATGCAGGCGTCCCGCGCTCGCAACCTGATGGGGGTGGGTCCGTACCTGCCACCATTTTTTTAATGTCAACTGTGGTCATTCCCAGGGAAAGGCATGCAGGAGAGAAAACAGCAGGTCAAGTTGGGTAGAGAAAGGAATGAGAAACCATTTCTGCTTGCCTGCTCCTCCAGCAACCGCTCTGTGTTAAGGTGGGGAGAGCTGGAGTGAGGATGGGGTTGGCCTGCAAGCAGGAGCAGGTTGGCCAGCACCATGTGCAAGCTGCCTGAGCTGGGATCCCACTGGACTGGGCACAAGGCTTCTTCTGCCAGGTGAAGGAATGGGCCTGAACTTGCAGTTCTAGGTGTGGTGCTGAAGGGCAGGATTTAGTGGTGGACTTGGCAGCACTAGGTTAATGGTTGGGCTTGATGACCTTAAAGGTCTTTCCTAACCAAAACAGTTCCATGGTTCAATGAATTAGCTGTAGAGAGGCTAAACACCTCCTTAATGAACTGGGATATGCATTGCTTAGAGCAGGAGCATCAGGTTGGGGGTTGGTCAGCCTGAAGAAGAGAAGGCTCCAGGGAGACCTTCTGGTGGCCTTTCAGCACTCAAAGAGAAGAGGAGGCACCAGGGTGACCTTCTGGTGGCCTTTCAGCACTCAAAGAGAAGAGGAGGCACCAGGGTGACCTTCTGGTGGCCTTTCAGTGCTGAAAGGGAGAAGAGAAGGCTCCAGGGAGACCTTCTGGTGGCCTTTCAGTGCTGAAAGGGAGAAGAGAAGGCTCCAGGGAGACCTTCTGGTGGCCTTTCAGTGCTAAAAGGGAGAAGAGAAGGCTCCAGGGAGGCCTTCTGGTGGCCTTTCAGCACTCAAAGAGAAGAGGAGGCACCAAGGTGACCTTCTGGTGGCCTTTCAGTGCTGAAAGGGAGAAGAGAAGGCTCCAGGGAGACCTTCTGGTGCCCTTTCAGTGCTCGAAGGGGCTGATCAGAAAGCTGGGGACAGACTTTTGAGCAGAGCCTGTTGTGACAGGACAAGGGATGATGGTTTAAACTAAAAGAGAGAGATTCAACCTGGAGAGAAGGATGAAATTTTGATGCTGAGGCTGGTGAGACCCTTGGCCAGGTTGCCCAGAGAGATGGTTGATGCCCCATCCCTGGAACCATTCTAAGTCAGGTTGTTTGGAGCTGTGAGCAACCTGCTTTGGTCACAGATATCCCTGCTGCTTGCAGGTTGCTTGGCCTAGATGATCTTAAAGGGCCTTAGATGATTTAGAAGGGCCTGTGGTATAGGACAAAGGGCAATGGTTTTAAACTGGAGTAGGGTAGATTTAGAGTGGACATTAGGAAGAAGTTCTTTACTGTGAGGGGGGTGAGACACTAGAATGGGGTGCCCAGAGAAGTTGTGGACATCCCTGCAAGTGTTTAAGACCAGACTGGAGAGAGCCTTGAGCAACCTGGTCTAGTGGGAGGTGTCCCTGCTCATGGAAGGGGGTTGGAACTAGATGATCTTTAAGGTCACTTCCAACTCAACCTGTTCTACGACTCCTTGATTTTAAAAGGTCACTTCCAACCCAAACCATTCTGTGATTCCAGGATTCTCTGACCAGGTCTTAATGACAGAGCCACTTCCAGAGTCCTGACTTCAAACCCTTCAGGATGGAAACTGAAAATGCTGTAACATCAACAGGACAATCCCCACTCCTCCTCCAACACTGCCCACTGCTCTGTGAGCACCCCATGAGCAGGGCAGGTGCAAGAAATGTTGCTTGGTCATCAAGGAGAAGTTAGAGAGTATAACACAAAGAGAAGAAAAGAAGATGAGCAACACAGAGTAGGTACGGAGTAAGTGTGATAAAAATACTTGCCTAGTTGGGAGTAAGGCGTTCCTTGTGTCTCAAAATTGCATCCTACAAAGAGATACTACATTTCACACATCACAGCCAAGAAACATCAACCACCAACCACCTGAAGAACACCACTGGCTACACATCCAACCAGCCACAGGAGGCCTGATTCATTAAAAGCCAAAGAGCACAGAGGATGGGGGTTGCCCACGCGAGCTGGAGCGTTGGCTGTCGTGGTGAGCCTCGCCTCTGGGAAGTGTGGAGTGTCAGGAGTGGATTCCACCACAGCCTTTGAGAGCATCAGGGACTGGCCAAGAGGTAATGGGCAGAATCTCGAGCATAGGAAGTTCCACCTGAACAAGAGAAGGAACTTCTTTGCTTTGAAGGTGGCAGAGCACTGCAACAGGGTGCTCAGAGAGGTGCTGAAGTCTCAATCTACAGAGACTTTCAAGGCCCACCTGGACGTGTTCCTGTCGACCTGCTTTAGATGATCCTGCTAGGACAGGGGTGTTGGATCTGATGATCTTTAGAGATCCCTTCCAACCCAAACCATTCTATGAAGAAAAGCAGGAAATTTTAGCTCTGGTGGAACATCTTGCCTGCTTGGTAAATATTCTCTAGACTGATTCTCAGCTGAATCACTTGAGAGTCCTTAGAGGATGTGGATTGGTGAAAGAGCAGCCACTGGTGTGTCCAGTGAGCAGGGACCTCCAAGCTCTTCTGGGCTGTTTCCCTTGCCATGTGTGAAAAGGGGCAGGAGGGGAGCAGCAGAGGAGGTCCCTGGAGGTAGCTACCTGGCCTCAGACAGCACCCAAAATGCATTGGGATACATCAGGACAATGCATGGGAGAGAGCTTATGATGGGTTTTTAGGGAAATCCCCATCTGGGGTGACTGTAAACAGCTCCTGGAAGCTGGACTGCAGCTGTGGACTGTTTCAGGAGCTTGTCCGTGCCAGCAGGAGAGGACAATATGAAGCTCCACGTTGGCATCACATGGGAGGGAGCTCATGATGGGTGCTGGATCTTAGGGCCTAGAGAATAGATCTCATGAGCAGCAACTGAGTGAGCTGGGGCTGTCTAGTTTGAAAAAGAAGAGACTGAGGGGAGACCTCATTGCTGTTTACAACTACCTGAAGGGACACAGAGCACTGGAACAGGCTGCCCAGTGAGGTTGTGGAGTCTCCTTCTCTGGAGACTTTCCAGCCCTATCTGGATGTGTTCCTGTGTGACCTGAGCTAGACTGTCTGGTCCTGTTCTGGCAGGGGGGTTGCACTTGATGATTTCTGGAGGTCCCTTCCAACCCCTGACATCCTGTGAGCCTGTGAAGGGACATTGTGGAGAGGCTTCTGCTGGTATCTTCTCACAGATAACAGGTGACAGAAGAAAGGGGAATGGCCTCAAGCTGAGGCTGGGGAGGTTTAGATTGGACATTAGGAAAAAGTTTTTAATGGAGAAAGTGTTCAGAGACTGGAATGAGCTGCCCAGGGAAGTGGTGGAGTCCCCCAGCCTGGCTGTGTTTCAGGGTGGTTTGGATGTGGTGCTTAGGGCTATGGTTTAAGGTGAGTCTTGTAGGGTAGGGTTCTAGGTTGGACTTGGTGATCCTGAGGGGCTTTGCCAGCCTGCATGGTGCTGTAATTCTGTGAACCCCCTGTTCATCTCTGTGACTGCTTTTCACCTCTCCTCTGACCAGGAAGCCATCTTTCACACCCTGAAGATGCACATGCTGGTGGGAAAGCATCTGGCTGGAGTTGTGCTCCGTGACAAGTACCAAGTGGCAGCTCCTGAGGCTCTTTTAATGAATCTTGCCTCGTGAACTTACTCACAAAGTGGTTTGGAAGGTCTCTGCCCATCGCTGCGATACAAATCCCCCCCCCCGGCGCACGAAACAACACAGACACATCAGCACCTTCAGGACCCTGTTTCACCCTGCCCCACCACCACCACCACCACCACCACCACCCAGGACCATGGCTGCAGAAGGTCCATACTGCACACACTGGCGTTGCTGACGGCCACGGCAGCAGCTCTGGGTTGGGTGGACACAAAAGTAAGAAAGGTTGGTAACAAAAACAGGGTTGCAGCCAGCAGCGCACAGCGAGTACGATGAGAAAGAAACAAAACCAAACAAAACAGAGAGAACACAAAGAAAAGAAAGTCGTGGGGCTCCTTGGTTATTCTGGATCATGCTGCAGCATTCCTCATTCCAGGTTATGGGATGGAAATCAAACAATCGGGGGCCCTCATTCTTCCTGAGCTTACACCAGAGGAAGCTGTGAGTGACTCCACTGGAGTGCTGTAAATCCAGAGCGGTGGAAGAATCAGGGCCCAGGATCTTTAGCAACAGAAGATGTGCAAAGAGTGGTTAGAAAACAGCTCTGAGAGATGCAACTTTGCCTGTGGCTCCTTGGCTGGCTGCTCATCCTGCCTGCACTGCCTATGTCCCACCACAGCCCGTGAGGACCAAGCAAAGTGCTTGTGGGGGCTGCCAGAGAAGGCAGGTATCAGGGGGCTGGTTTCCTCTGCTCTGCAGAAAACAAGACTTTGATAACATCATGTTTAGCTCTGCAAAAGCTGAGCCCAGTGCTTAAAGCTGAGCAGACCAAAGCCTTCATGGTCTTGTGAAGCCAGACTTTGTGTGACCTTCCCTAAGTGATCCTCCCGTGGGTTGGATTCGATGATCTCCAAGGTCCCTTCCAACCCTTACCATTCTATGATTCTATGATTCTGTGATTCTGTGATCCTAAGATTCTATGATTCTGTGATTCTGTGATCCTAAGATTCTCTGATTCTGTGATTCTATGATTCTCTGAATCTATGATTCTCTGATTCTATGATTCTCTGATTCTAAGATTCTATGATTCTGTGATCCTCTGATTCTCTGAATCTCTGATTCTGTGATTCTATGATTATATGATTCTGTGATCTTAAGATTCTCTGATTCTGTGATTCTATGATTCTATGAGTCTGTGATTCTATGATTCTCTGAATCTGTGATTCTGTGATTCTCTGATTCTCTGAATCTGTGATTCTCTGATTCTCTGATTCTTTGAATCTGTGATTCTCTGAATCTGTGATTCTCTGATTCTGTGATTCTATGAGTCTGTGATTCTCTGATTCTATGATTGAGGCCTTGAGCAATCTGGACTAGAGGAAGATGTCCCTGCCAATGCCAGGGGAGTTGGAACTAGATGATCTTCAAGATCCCCTCTTACCCAAACCATTTTGGAAATCTATGAATAGATGTTTCCATCATTCTTTGTATCTATGACTGCAAGGTGCCCATGAGCTGGTCTTAGCTAGACTTTGCTTGCATCTCAACTTGCTTCATCCTTAAGAAGGGTCTAGAGTTACTCAGGCAAACTAATTTCACAGAACAAACCTCTGCATGTCCTGGTTGAACAGGGAAAGCTAACCAGAGATGTCCTCAGGGCTTTCTCCCAGGAGGATCTGGTTTGTTCTTTGGACTGTTCCTGTTGACAAGATCAACACAAACTAGAAACAAGGAGTCATGTTTCTATGGCTCAGCCCTGCTAAGAACAGAACCCACCTAAGGAGTTCCTCTGCTGCTCCCTCACCCCACACCTAAAACTGCCCATGCTGGTATATACAGATGAAAACACCACGAGGTCTACACCACTGAAACCGCTTCCAAGGCAGGAGCAGGCCACTAGACAAAACAGAAAAGGAGCTTCCCTCTGCCATCTGCGTGTCATGGGTAAAACAAAACAACAAGGCAACAAAACGAACAAATACTTTGGAGATGCCCAGAAGCACAAGAACCAAGAGGAAATGCCAGAGGCACTCAGCTCACCGGCTGAATTGAGGGACTGTAAAGAAGAATGCAAGCTCAGCTGGTGGGCCGAAGATCTTAGCTCAAAGTAGGATCTCCCCGGGAAGCTGGGTTGTAGATTAAGGGTGGAGGAGAAAGGACTCATTCTACGAAGCTGCGATCTTTCCAAAGGCACTGGAAAAGGGAGGGTCTGTTCTTCTGACTGCGTGTCTAAACGTAAGATCAATGCAAACTAGAGATCAGAAACCCAGGTCTGCCGGCTGCTGTCACTCCGTGGCCCCAGAGCAGACGGTGGGACCGCAGCGTGGGTGCCTCAGCAGGCGTGGACCCTGCTTTGCTGCAGCCAGCCTGCGGCCGGGGCGTGGAGCAACCGTGCCTGCTGCTGTGCAGGCCAGCCAGGCCCTTCAGGAAAGCCTTGTCTCTGACACGCTCAGCAATCAACTTATTTTCATCCTCCAGAAGGCTCCTGCATCATCATGACTCCCCCTGTGATTACTTCCCCCCTCCCTGGAAGTATTCAAAGGCAGCAATGTTGTCTAGTGGGAGATGTCTTTATCCGTGGGCAGGGAGGGTTGGAAGTAGATGATCTTTAAGGTGCCTTCCAAGCCAACCCTTTCTGTGATTCTATGACACAAAGCCAGTCCTGCATCCTGCATCCTGCATTCACAGTACTGTACCTAAAAGAATTCACAAGGTACCATGCACACAACCCATGAGTCTGTAATGGCTCTTTCCATGGGTAGCTCTCTACAGCTCCCTGCAAGGAGCTTGCAGTGAGGTAGGTGTTGGTCTCTTCTCTCAAAGAGCTAATTACAGGATGCCTCAAATTGCACCAGGAGAGGTTTACATTTGATACTAAGAAAAAAAAAATCCATTGCTGAAAGAGAGGTCAAGCATTGGAACAGGCTGCCCAGGGAGGTGGTGGAGTCACCATCCCTGGAGGTGTTCAAACAACATGTAGACGTGGCACTTCTGGACATGGGTTAGTGGCCATGGGTTGATGGTCTTAGAGGTCTTTTCCAACCTTAGTGATTCTGTGATTTCACACATCTCGTGCCTCTCTGCACACAACAGTCAGTGACCTGAAAACCAGTTGGTTGGTAAGGCTGAAAGGCATTTTGCAGGGCCCTCAGTACCACCAAGCACCCACCTTACTCAAAGGTTGTTTCGGGGATGTTGTGTTCTTGGCATCCCTTTGTACCTGTCAAAACACATCTGAGCCTTACAGTAAGAATTTAACTTACACCAAAATGTCACAGAGGCAACCTCTTGGGTCAGTCTGTTCCCCACTACCACAAATGGTCACCACCTCCTGAGATTTCTTCCCTAGCTTTGTCAAAGGGTAAGTTAGCATGAACAGGTAGGAAACACCATTCTCCACACATTCAGACTGGATAAACTCCTGGACACTGTATCCCCAACCTTCCAGGCTCAGCTGTGGATATGGATTGATGTGCAAATCACATTAAAATGCACAAAAGGAAGAGCTCCTTTGCTCGGTGGATTGTGACTTCTGCAACGTGCTGCTGCATGAGGCTGTGGAAGCAAAGGTTGTCAGAGGGTTCAGACATGGGTTAGATCAATCACTGCACAACAGGTCAATAAATCAGGCTCAGGGTTAGGGAGGGACATGTCCTCTAGCATCTGCCAAAAGTGGGAGGAGCCATTACTGAGAGTAGCTGGGCTCCTAGCTCTCCCTAACGAGCATCTTGTGTTCCTACAGCTCCTTGGCTCAACTGTGAAAACAACTATGAGAGGAAAGCAGAGCTAAATAAGATCATAGGATCTTAGGAAGAAGTTCTTTACAGTGAGGGTGGTGAGACACTGGCACAGGTTGCCCAGGGAGGTTGTGGAGCACAGAATCACAGAATGTGATCTTTGATCACATTCTGTGATTCTGTGCTCCACAACTTCCCTGGAGGTGTTCAGGGTCAGGATGGATGAGGCCTTGAGTGACCTGTTCTAGTGGGAGGTGTCCCTGCCTATGGCAGGGGGTTGGAACTGGATGATCTTTGAGGTCCCTTCCAACCTTACCATTCTATGATTCTATTCTATGATCTTCTGCCAACTCCTGGCTGGGATGACTTAAAGCTCAACCGATTTGGGTGGGGAAACTGTGTTTAAAATGGGTTTTAGAAGACAGAAATGTGATGAGAATCTCCATAGCACAGGGTTGGAACATGACCTTTAAGGTCTCTTCTGACCCAACCCATTCTACAAGAAGCCAAAGGTGTCCTGCTGAAGCCAGGCAGTGAAATGGATGAGAAACACTGACCTTCAGGCTTTGGTGCAGGCTAGATCTGGGTTGTCCCATCCTTGGATCTCCAGAGGAATACTGCAACTTCCTTGAGGCTGCTGCCCAGCTTTTCAATCACCCCCACAGCTCTCAGATGGACATGCCAGGGCCTTTGTGGTTTGTGGTTGGAGCTTCCTGCCTCTTGCATGAGAAGGGTTTGCCACATATTTGCTCTTCACTCTACCTCTGTCACAAGTGTCCCCCATTCCTCTCCAACCTGTCACTGCAGACCTGTTTCTAACCTGGAACAAGTATGTCCTGCAGATGAGTGCAGGCTGAAAGTGAAAATGCTTTGCATCTTCAGCAGAAATTTTTTTTTCCTGCTTGCCTAAAGCCAACAGAGAGGCTCTGTAGCAAGGATCTCACCCTTTTAAACTAGAGCAAGGTGGATTTAGGGTGGACATTAGGAAGAAGTTCTTTACTATGAGGGTGGTGATGGAACACCTCATCCCTAAAAGTGTTTTAAGACCAGGTTGGTTGAGGCTTTGAGTAACCTGGTCTAGTGGAGATGCCCCTGGCCATGGTGGGGGTAGGAGGTGCAGGAGATGGAACTAGATGATCCTTAAGGTCCCTTGCAGTTCAAACCATTGTATAATTCTATGGTCCTCCTGTTCCACAAGCACCCTTGAGAGCTGTGTTCCTTCCTAACCTCAGACTGCGTCTGCTGGGAGCAGCTGGAGCTTCAGGAACATGCTGCTGCTCTTGAGTCAGCTACCAGCAAGGTCTGGTCATGCTGCCAAGAAAAAGTCTTCACACAGCTTGGAAAAGAAGGATTCCAGTTTGGGAGATGGGAAAAGGAATTCCACTGAGTGAGGAAAAACCCCAAGGAGGGATTTCTTGCCTGGCAGCAAAGCTAAAGGGTAGCAGACGTGGTGGTCAGGGCTGATTCCTTCCTTAATGGCTGCTTCTGATCTCCCACCTCATTTCTCAAAACTGGTCTTAAGACTCTCCACCTGCATGGCAGCAGCAAACTAATTTTCCATGCTGCATTAAGTGCCTGGTGTGACTTGAAGTTAGCGGGGGAGAGTCCTCCCCAACCTGCAAGAGGGATTTTAATGCTCTAATGCAGCTCCTGCTATTGTGGGGGTGATGCAGATGATGGCACCACAGATGGTTGTACACACCATGGGTCTGCAATGACACCCATATGGCTTCATGGTCCCCTTGCTCTCTGTTGTGCTTTGCTAGGGGCTGTCTCCATCCCTCTGCAGCCAAGCACAGCCTGTGGTGTCTCAGGAGCAAATGGTGGTGGTGGTGGTTTGTTTAGAATGGAATTAATGAAAGCTCCTGCTCAAGGGGAGGAATAACCCCTCCACCAGTACAGGCTAGGGGGCTGATCTGCTGGAAGGCAGCCCTGAAGAGGAGGACCTGGCACTGCTGGTAGACAAGAAGTTCACTATCAGCTAGCAATGTGCCCTTGTGGCTAAGAAGGCTGATGGTCTCCTAGGTTCTATTAAGAAGAGTGTGGCCAGCAGATTAAGAGAGGTTCTTCTCCCCCTCTACTAGGTCCCAGCGAGGCCTCATCTGGAAGACTGGGTCCAGTTGTGGGCTAGTATGTGAGCCCAACTTTCTACCAATTGTGACAGCTCTCCAGTTCAACAGAGACAAGGAACTACTGGAGACAGTCCTGTGGAGGCTCCAAAGATGCTGAGGGACCTGGAGCATCTTTGTGAGGAGGAAAGCTGAGAGACCTGGGGCTGGAGCCTGGAGAAGAGCAGCCCGAGAGAGGATCTTAGCAATGCTCAGCTATAACAGCTAAATGGTGGGGGACAAAAAGAATTGCCCAGACTCTTCTCAGTGGTGACTATCAACAGCAATGGGCACAAACTGGAACCCAGAAGGTTCCATCTCAAGCTGTGCCAGGGGAAGTTTAGGCTGGAGGTGAGGAGAAAGTTCTTGCCTGAGAGAGTCATTGACTGCTGGAATGGGCTGCCCAGGGAGGTGGTGGAGTCACCGTCCCTGGAGGTGTTCAAGGTGGGTTTGGATGTGGCACTTGGTGCCATGGTCTGGTCTTGAGGGCTGTGGTAATGGGTTGGACTTGATGAGCTTTGAGGTCTCTTCCAACCTTGGTGATACTGTGATCTGAACAGGAGGAGAAACTTGTTTGGTGTGAGGGTGCTGGAGCCCTGGAGCAGGCTGCCCAGAGAGGTTGTACTCTCCTCTGGAGAGATTCCAAACCCACCTGGATGTTGTGATCCTGGGCAACCTGCTGTAGGTGCCCCTGCTTTAGCGGCAGGGTTGGAGTGGATGATCTCCAGGGGTCCCTTCCACCCCCCATCAGTCTGTGGCTCTGTGAAAACATCTGACTTTTCCCTTGTGCAAAACAACCCCCTGCTGCGGGTGCATCTTCAGCACCTCTGTGCAGGACGCCTCTCTCTGCACTTCCCTCAGGAACATCTTCTGCAAAGGAAAAGCGGTGAGGAGGAAATTCTGGAACCCTTCAGGTCTCCCAATGCAACCTGTCCCCTCCTGTCAGCGCTGGCTTTCCTGCAGTGCCTGCTGAGCTAGTGGAGGAGCAGCAGAGCAGTCCCCTGGCTTGCAGTGCTAAGCTGGAGTGTGCTGGAGGGGCCACGGGCGTGGCGTGAGCGGCGGCGGAGCGCGTCGGGCTGGAGCCGCGGCAGTGCCTTACCCTCAGATGTCTGCAGGACCAGGGTCTTGCTGTAGGGGCTGACTCCGGATTTGTTGAAGGCTTTGACGCGTGCGCTGTAGGTGCTGTTGAAGTGAAGCCCATCCACCGTGCACATGGTCTCCTTGCCCACATACACCTCCTGCAAAGCAAGCGCCCTTAGCGACCGTCCTGGTAAGGCTTAGAGCCTGCCAGGCCTCTTTAACCCTTGCGCTCCTCCTCCTGTGCCGGGTCTGGGAGTTGAGTAGAAGGAGCAAAGCCTTCAGGGCTAGGAGCTTAGCACCGTGTGTCAGGTGGCTTGTGCTGCCCCTCAATGTGTGGTCACAGGAGGCACAAAACTTTGAATTCAGTGGGCAGAACGATGATGCTAGTGCCTACTGGCCAGCCTCATTTTCAAGCCTTTTCTGACCCTCCACCAGGAGCAGTACCCCACTGGTGGCTGGTTAATCATAGAATCATAGAATCATAGAATGGTAAGGTTGGAAGGGACCTCAAGGATCATCTAGTTCCAATCCCCTGCCACAGGCAGGGACACCTCCCACTAGCACAGGTCACTCAAGGCCTCATCCAACCTGGCCTTGAACACCTCCAGGGAGGGAGCATCCACAACCTCCCTGGGCAACCTGTGCCAGTGCCTCACCACCCTCACTGCAAACAACTTCCTCCTAACATCCAGTCTAAATCTCCCCTCTGCCAGTTCAAACCCATTGCCCTTTGTCCTGTCATTGCAAGACCTTGTCAATAGTCCCTCCCCAGCCTTCCTGTAGGCCCCCTTCAGATACTGGAAAGCTACTCTAAGGTCTCCTGGAAGCCTTCTCTTCTGCAGGCTGCAGAGCCCCAACTCTCTCAGCCTGTCCTCATAGCAGAGCTGCTGCAGCCCTCTGAGCATCTTCTTGGCCCTCCTCGGGACCAGCTTGCACCAGTGTGCTGCTTTGAGGCTAACTGGAATATTTTGCTGACAGAAATTAAACCCTTAGCTGTGAGAAGAAAGAAAACCAGTAACAGTAACCTATATCACTCATATATACTCAGAGCAGAGTAAAGTTGCAGAATACCCTCCCTTGCCCTGCTGGCCATGCTTCTCGTGATGCAGCCTAGGACACTGTTGCTGTCTAAGCTGCATGTGCACACTGCAGGCTCAGGTTGAATTTTCATCAACTCAGACTCCAAGGTCCCTTTCCTCAAAGCAGTGTGGACAGCAGGTGGAGGAAGGGGATTCTGCACCTGTACTCTGGTGAGAATCCACCTGCAGTGCTGGGGCCAGCTCTGGCACAGCAGAGCAGAGACGTGGTCCTGTCGGAGCAGGGGCAGAGAAGGCTACAACAATTCCAGGAAGGCTGGAAGCCCTCTGCTGTGAGGCCAGGATGAGAGAGTTTGGGTTGTTGAGCTTGGAGAAGAGAAAGTTCCAGGGAGACCTTCTGGTGGCACTTCAGTGCTTAAAGGTCTGATTGGAAAGCTGAGGACAGGCTTTTGAACAGGGCCTGTTGTGACAGGACAAGGGATGGTTGGTTTGAACTAAAAGAGGGAGATTTGGACTAGAGAGAAAGAAGAATTTTTTTATGCTATTGGTGGTGAGACCCTGCCCCAAGTTGCCCTGGGAAGGTGGTAGATGCCCTGTTCCTGGAACCACTCCAGGTCAGGTTGTCTGGGGCTCTTGAGCAACCAGCTCTAGTTGAGGATGTCCCTGCTGACTGCAGGTTGGACTAGATGACCTCTAAAGGTCCTTTCTAACCAAAACCATTCTATGATTTTCTGTGATTCTGTGTGGTCAGGCACTGGAATGAGCTGCCCAGGGAGGTGGTAGAGTCACTCACCCTGGATGTATTTAAGGGTGGTTTGGATGTGGTGCTTAGGGAGATGGTTTAAGGTGAATCTTACAGGTCGGGCTTGGTGATCCTGAGGGGCTGTTCCAACCTGGATGTTTCTGTTTCTGTAATGATTTTATGATTGTATGAACATTGCACCATAAAACCTGGAGAAACCACCTCTAATCCCAGAGACAAGAGTACCCTGCACATCCAAGCCCCTTCCCACTGCTGGTGGGACAGGAAAAGACTGGTGCACCAGGGAATTGTTCTCATCTTTCTGAGGTGGATGTGCTCAGCCAGTATGCAATTAGCATACCTTGCACAAAATATATAGCAACCCAAAAAGATGGAGTTACCAACATGTCCTTTGCATTTGTAAGTCTTAAAAGTCACTGGAAAGGTATTTCATAGAATCATAGAGTCATAGAATGGTTTAGGTTGGAAGAGACCTCAAAGCTCATCCAGTTCCAACTCCCCGCCATAGGCAGGGACATCTCCTGCTAGAACAGGTTGCTCAAGGTCTCATCCAACTTGGCTTTGAACACCTCCAGGGAAGGAACATCTACAACCTCCCAGGGCACTCATTGCAGTGTTTCAGCACTCTCATTATAAATAACTTCTTCCTAAAGGAGTTTCTACCCTCACAAATGATCTTGTCCCACAAAAGAACTCTTTGCACAAGGATAAGGACCAGGATCTGTTGGAGCTGGTCCAGTGGAAGCCACAGCAATGATCCAGAGGCTGGAAGCCCTCTGCTGCAAGGTTGGGTTGAGAGAGTTGGGCTTGTTCATCCTGGAGAAGAGAAGGCTCCAGGAAGACCCTCTGGTGGTCTTTCAGTGCTTAAAGATGCTGATCAGAAGGCTGGAGACAGACTTTTTACAGGGTCTTTTGTGACAGGACACAGGTGAGGGTTTGAACCAAGAAAGGAAAATTCATACTGGAGGGAAGGAAGAAACTTTTGATGCTGAGTGTGGTGAGACCCTGTCCCAGGTTGCCCAGAGAGGGTGGTAGATGCCCCATCCCTGAAACCATCCCAAGTCAGGTTGTCTGGGGCTGTGAGCAACCTGCTTTAGTTGCAGATGTCCCTGCTGATTGCCAGGGAGTTGGACTGGATGACTTTTAAAGGTCCTTTTTCCATCCCAAACCATCCTGCAATCTCATGAAGAGAAGCAGGAAGTTTTTGCCTTGTTGGAGTATCTTGGCTGCTTGGCAAACCTCTGGGATCAATTCCCAGTTGAATCCCTTAAAAAAAAAAACCCACTCCTTGGAGCACAGGGATGGATGAAAGCAGAGCAGCTGGGACTGACTCCCCGCTCCCATCACCTACCCTGAACTGGCCGCCGTTGCCGTCATCGAGCTCCAGGATGTAACCTTCCACCTGCACCGTAGACAAGGGAGGCTGCTTCCAGGACAAGGTGGCACTGTTGTTGTGGGTGCAACACTCCTCCAGCTGCAGGATCGGGGGGGCCGGCACTGGGGAGGAAACTAAACACAAGTTAGTGCAACCCTGGCTGCTAGCAGCAGAGAGCAGGAGCTGCTAGGGGGCGGCCGGGGGATGCGCGGCTGGAGCAGCAGAGCCAGCAGGGCACAGGGGACGTAGCTGTGGGGGTGAGGAGGAGAGGAAGCAGAGAGGAACGTTCTTCAAACAAGCTCCACCAAATTCCTTCAGCCCACAGCCTGGAGAAGCTGAGATATCCTTGGAGCTTTGCTGATTTTTTTTTTCCCCTACCCTGTTTTCTAAAGCATAAATTTCAGTGGTGCCCAGTGGCAGGACAAGGGGCAACAGGCACAAAGTGGAACCCAGGAGATTCCATCTGAACAGGAGAAGAAAGTTCACTGCTGTGAGGGTGCTGGAACCCTGCAGTGGCCTGCCCAGAGGGGTCTCTTTCACAGCAAATTTGCTTCTTCTGTCAGCTTTTTGGGGCTTGCCAAGTTGCAAAACAGCTCACAGGTTGCTCTCTGCTTCCTGCAAAGCGACGTAAATGGTATCGGAGAGACAGCGTGGAGGGAAGGGAGAATGAGGAGGGAAGTGAAGATAAAATGAAGGTTTAAAACAAAAAGGAGGAGAAGGGAGGGAGAAGCACCTCAAGTGATGTGGGGTGGCTCTTTGTGGCTTTGTGTTTGGAGAAACAATGTGGTTGCCTGCAGCAGGCAGCTCACTAGCTGGCCTGGGGCAGACACTGGTTGGCACTGAGCAAGACGGAGTGAGCCAGCAGAGGTTTGAGGAGTGCCTTGTGCTGCTCCTGAGACCCTGGTCCCAATCACTACCAGGTAAGCAGAAATCACCCTGGCTCTCCTGGCACTGCAGAGAGCTTCCTAAAGGATTGCCAGTCAAATAGAAGGGCAGGGGAGGGCAGGGCAGTGACCCAGGGGTGCAAAATACACAGGAATGGGCATAACATCTTTGTCATTGACATGGAGAAGGTGATTGAGGCACCCTCAGCAAGTTTGCTGATGGCACCAGGCTGAGTGGTGTGGCCAACATGCCTGAGGGACAGGATGGCATTCAGAAGGACATGGCCAGCCATGAGAGATGGGCCCATGCAAATTTCTTGAGGTTTAACAAGGACAAGTGCAAGGACCTGCACATGATCAGGGCAATCCAAGTACAGAAGCAGGCTGGGGGATGAGAGGATTGAGAACAGCCCTGAGGAGAAGGATTTGGGGGTGCTGTTGGGTGAAGACCTGACAATGAACTGGCATGGTATGCTCACAGCCCAGAGCCAGCTGTGTCCTGGGCTGATCCCCAACAGTGTGGGCAGCAGGAGGGAGGGGATTCTGCCCCTCTGCTGTCTTCTGCTGAGACACCAGCTGAAGTGCTGGGGCCAGCTCTGGAGTCCTCAGCACAGCCCAGATATGGACCTCTTGGAGCAGGGCCAGAGGAGGCCACAGCAAGGATGGGAGGGCTGCAAGCCCTCTGCTGTGAGGCTAGGCTGAGAGAGTTGGGGTTGTTCAGCCTGGAGAAAAGAAGGCTCCATGGAGACCTTCTGGTGGCTGACCAGGAAGCTGGAGAGGGACTCTTTATCAGAGAGTGTAGTGACAGAGCAAGGGGTGATTGGTTTAAACTGAAAGAGGGGAGATTTAGATTAGATATCAGGACAAAATTATTTATGCTGAGGATGGTGAGACCCTGGTGCAGTTTACCCAGAGAGGTGGCAGATGCCCCATCCCTGGAACCATTCCAGGTGAGGTTGTTTTGGGGCTCTGAGTAGCCTGATTTAGTTGCAAATGTCCCTGCTGACTGTAGCTTGGACTAGATGACTATTTAAGGTCCTTTCCAACCCAAACCATTCTGATCCCAAGATTCTGTACCTTTGGCTCTGAGGAGCTCAGCGTTGCTGGGAGAGAATGAGAAAATCTCCCCTTCTGCCCCTTCCCTCCAATGAATTGCATGGAAGCTCCCAGTCTGAGCAGAGAGAGCCTCTGAAGGGCACTGGAGATATCCTTACCTTTCATCTGCACAAAGTCAAGCTGATGGATGGACTGCAGCAGAGGAGCATTGTCAAGGTTCAGGTCGAAGTCCGTGGTCATCCGGGGTGTGAGTGTCCCCTTCCCCCACTGGTCCTCAGTTAGGTGAACTCTCCTGATGAGAGCATCTGAGATCTGGTGGCAAGGAGCAGACTCAGCTTCTGAAGAGCACAGAGGCTGCAAGCCCTGGCCCTACTCTGCTCTCCTCCTTCCCTGTGCCTCCCAGGCTGCCACTGGGACATCACACATGCTTTCCAGCACTGCCTTTTGCTGGGGGCTCAGGTTGGCAGAGGGGTACTGGGAGCTCTGCAGACTATTTTAAAGGCACCAAAGAGACCAGCCCAGGAAGGAATGGTGGGATGCAGCTCTCAAGTGCTGCACATTTGTCTCTCACTGGAGAGCCACAAGAGAGCACTTTATGATCACTGCTCCAGAGATACACCACTGCCTGCTGCAAACCTCTGGTGAGAGTAAGAAATGGCCCTGTGTGCTGGTTTGAGGCTAACTGGAATATTTTAATGAAAGAAATTAGATCATTGGCTGTGGAAAGAAAATAACAGTGATGTCCAGATTGCTCATCTGTTCTGCTGAGACACATAAAAACAAGGACACAAAGAAAGATAAGGTCAGCCTGTGGCTGCCTGCTTGCCATATCAACTCCTCTGCCTGGGTCTGTGTAACCCAACTAAGCATTCTTCTTCTAACACCCCTTGCCAACCCTTCCCAGCAATTCCCTGCATGTAAGTAGGATCCTGAAATAAGGGAGGGGGTGGAAAGAAGGTGGGAGGTTGGTTGGGGAACCCCTTTGGGGCAGTGTGGCTGCTGGGAGGGGGTTTGTATTTCTGTACTACCTTTACCTTGTATATTACTGCATATAGTTGTAAATATATCTGTACATATTGTATATATTTTGCCTGTAAATTGTGCCAAGCTATAAATACAGCTTCATTCCCTAACTTCCAGCTGGCTGAGTTAGGCTGGTGAATTCATAGCCCTGTGTTGGGAAACTCCCAACCTTGTACACCTTGGCCTGGCTCTGCTTCTGTCCTGCTGTGAACCTGGAAGTGATGTGAAGCTGACTCTGGATTTTATGGCTGGAAAAGCTGGGGACACAATCCTCAGTGTAACTGCACTGCTTAACCAGGGGGTCTCAGCTGTGCCATGCCTTTCCCTCTCCCCTTTGCAGCCCAGATGTGTGCCACCAACCTGCAGGAAGCCGCTGGGGTCGTTCTCCTTGATGACTTCCAGGCAATACTCCATCAGGCCTGTGGTCTGGCGCAGCTTGACGGTGCAGTGGGAGATCTGGTCTCGTACCACCTGCAATGGGACAAGGACTGCACCCTCAGCAAGTGTGCCAACGACACCAAGCTGTGTGGCTGACATGCTGGAGAGAGGGGATCTGCCCAGAGGGGTCTTGACAGGCTGGAGAGGTGGGCACAAGCCAACCTTGTGAAGTTCGACAAGACCAAGTGCAAGGTCCTGCAGCTGGGTCCAGGCAATCCCAAGCACCAATCCAGGCTGGGCAGTGAGTGGCTGGAGAGCAGCCCTGAGGAGAGGGACTTGGGGGTGCTGGCGGAGGAGAAGCTCAGCATGAGCCAGCAGTGTGCACTTGTAGCCCAGAGAGCAACCAGAGCCTGGGCTGCATCAGGAGAAGTGTGGGCAGCAGGGAGAGAGAAGAGATCCTCCCCCTCTGCTCTGCACTGGTGAGANTAAGGGGGACTACGAAAAGGTTGAGGAGGGACTTTTTAGGATGCCAGGTAGTGACAGGACTGGGGGGAATGGAACCAAGCTAGAAATGGGGAGATTCAGACTAGAGGTGAGGAGGAAGTTCTTGAGCATGAGGGTGGCGAGAGCCTGGCAGGGGTTGCCCAGGGAGGTGGTGGAAGCCTCATCCTTGGGCGTGTTTAAGGCCAGGCTGGATGAGGCTGTAGACAGCCTGATGTAGTGTGAGGTGTCCCTGCCTCCTGTCATGTCCTGTCCTGTCCATGTCAGGGGGGTTGGAACTTGATGATCTTTGTGGTCCCTTTCAACCCTGACTGATTCTATGATGGTAAGGAGAGCAGCATGGCTCAGAGAGCTTTGGGAGCTGGGGAGCAAATGGGCTGTGGTGCTGTGTGGGCACAGGGATGGGGCCACAGCAATGTCAAATGAGACAAAGACTCAAGAGAGGAGAAAAAAGCAGAACTGGCCAAGCCTCCAACATCGAATTGCAGATCCTTGAAAACCTGGAGAGCAACAACAAGTCTTGTTTAGCTTGAAATCATTAACCCATGTAATTATTCAAAGCAGTAGGGCAGCTCCACTCTCTGTCTTTAATTAAGACAGCTTCCAAATGACAGCTTGTGAACTGCTGTCAAAGCAAAATCTACCTCTGTGGAAACACAGCTGCTGCTGCACCCTCCCTGGGGCTGCCCCATTCATCCTCAGGGCTGTGGGGCTGGCTGCAGAGCAGCTGTACCCTCCCTCCCTGGGGCAAGGTGTGAGCTTCACATGTTGGTATTTCCAAGAGGAATGAACACCCCTGCCCTGCTCCTGCAGGGATCTGTTTGAGATCAGCTGAGCTGGACCACAGTGAAGAACTGCCTCATTTTCTCCACTGGCAGCAGTGGGAGCCCGGGGGTGAAGTCAGAGGGAAGCATGCCAAGGAGAGGAGACAAAGCCTTCAAGCCTTGTGGCAGGGATCCCTAGGGCACACCAAGCCCTGCCTGGGGCTGTGCAGGCTGCATGCCAAAGCACATCTTCTTGCAGTCATGGATGGCTCCCCCAGGGGAATGTGCTTCAGCACTGGATATCAGAGAAATCACTGAATGCTAGGGGTTGGAAGGGACCTCTGGAGATTATTGAGTTCAACCCACCTGCCAAAGCAGGGTCACCCAGAGCAGACAAGGAATACAAGGGATTTGGTTTGGCCAATGCCTGTGGGCTCTGCTGAGCTTCTCTGAGATAACAGCAAGGAGGACAAGGGGCAACAGGCACAAACTGGCACCCAGGAAGATTCACCTGAACAGGAGGAAGAACTTTTCTGTGAGGATGCAGGAGCCCTAGAGCAGGTTGCCCAGAGAGGCTGTGGAGTCTCCTCTGGAGATTTCAAACCCACCCAGACATTGTGATCCTGGGCAAGCTGCTGTGGGTGACCCTGCTTTAGCAGGGTAGCTGGACTGGATGATGTTCAGAAGTCTCTTTCAACTCCCATCAGTCTGGGATTCTGTGACAGGGTTCAGGTTTGGGTACTGTGTGGGTGTGTTTGAAGGTTTTCTGGATCCTCAGGCTGTATGCTTGCAGAAGACACTGCAAGTCTGCATCTGCAGGATTTCTGCCATGGGAGATTGGCAGAGCAGCTCCAGAAGAATGATTTTATGCTTTAGAGGAACATGCTTATGGCAGCTAATTAATTTTTATATACATATATATATATATATATTTTTTTTNTATATATATTTATTTATTTTTTTTTTTTGGTCTGGAAGAGCTCTAAAGCTGTGTGAAGTTCTCCACTAGGACCAAACAAAGCTATGGAGGTCTAGAATCCACAGATAATAAAGATGAGCTTCTCCTCTGCAGCTGCAGCTGCAGTGTGATGGGAAAAGTTGCAATAAGCAGTCAGTAACAGAATCACAGAATCACAGCAACATGCAGGTTGGCAAAGCCCCTCAGGATCACCAAATCCAACCTAGAACCCTACTCTGCAAGACTCACCTTAAACCATAGCCCTAAGCACCACATCCAAACCATCCTGAAACCTATCCAGGGTTGGTGACTCAACCACCTCCCTGGGCAGCTCATTTCTGAGGGCACAGTGGTGTCCTCAGCACCACAGCTGGTGAATTCCAGTTCCATGCCAGTGCTGGAGTGGCCACCCTAGGCTGAGGAGCAAATTCTCCTGTCAACACTGCTGCCTCCCGAAAGGTGGTTGAATATGTCCAGAGAAAGGTACCAAGGCTGGTGAGGGGCCTGGAGCACAGCCCTGTGAGGAGAGGCTGAGGGAGCTGGAGGTGTGCAGCCTGCAGAAGAGGAGGCTCAGGGCAGAGCTCATTGCTCTCTGCAGCTACCTGAAGGGAGGTTGAAGCCAGCTGGGGTTGGGCTCTTCTGCCAGGCACCCAGGGACAGAACAAGGGGACACAGCCTCAAGTTGTGCCAGGGAAGGTCTAGGCTGGATGTTAGGAGGAAATTCTTGCCAGAGAGAGTGATTGGCATTGGAATGGGCTGCCCAGGGAGGTGGTGGAGTCCCCATCGCTGGAGGTATTTAAGAGGAGGCTGGAAGAGGCACTTAGTGCCATGAGTTAGTTAATTAGAAGGGTTAGGTGATAGGTTGGACTCGATGATCTTAGAGGTCTTTTCCAACCTGGTTAATTCTGTGATTCTGTAGAGTGAGGTGGGAGTTGACTTCTTTTCCTTAATAGCAAGTGATAGGATGAGAGGAAATGGCCTCAAGTTGCACCAAAAGAGACTTAAGTTGGATATTAGGAGAAACTTCTTCACTGAAAAGGTTTTGTCAGGCCCCGGAACAAGGTGCCCAGGGAGGTGGTTGCATCTCCATCCCTGGAGGTGCTTCAGAGATGCAGAGGTGTGGTGCAGAGGGAAGTGGTTTAGCATCAGCCTAGGCAGAGGTAAAGAACGGTTGGACTCCATGATCTTAAAGGTCTTTTCCAACTCAAACGATCCTACGATCCCTGCGGTTGGAGGGTGGGGAGATGGAACAAAGCCTCCTGCGGTGAATGAAGCTGGGCTTGGGGTGGGGCCCGATGACTCCCGCAGGGCAATCAATCACACTGAGTGCTGCTTAATTACAATTTAATCACCGCTACTTCATCACCTCGCAGGAAGAAAAGAATTCATGTTCTTGCAACTTGGGACAACATCTCAGCTGCTCCTGTGAAGTGCCAGGAAGTCTGCCCGTAGCCAGCCCCCGATTTGTGGGGAGCAGGCACTCCTCGCTGCGTTTAGCATCGCCAGCCTGACAGTGTCTGCTTGTGTGCTGGGCGGACACGGCAGCGGGGCGGACACGGCAGCGGGGCGGACACGGCAGCGGGGAGGACA